>CALNHX010000012.1:327347-669622 GCA_940337035.1 Agriotes lineatus
CTTTAGGATCGAGAAATGGCAAAACGAAGCAGTACTTAAGGATTTTCCCACCTCCGATTCCTTGTCTTTATAGAAGCTTGCCAGACTGAGTTCTTGTATTTTCCTCCACCTAGAATTGTTAAGTTATTGTTATTTAAAATGCATATTAATTAAAAATAAAAAGTACAATGATTGACCCAGATGAAACCTACATCCCATTAGGGTAATGTTGGTCCAAGTCTCTGTCACACTTTGATGTATAGCTTGTTCAAAATCGACCACGACTGTGTTTGGTGCTAATTGTTCCCCACACTTTTGGGCTACTTGGATAGCATAATTTAATGCCAATTTGTACGTGGCCTCCCGTTTGTCTGGAAGCAAAAAGAAAACTAATGGCATATAATGGTCTCCTTTTAGCCCATGAATTGTAAACATTTTCAGGAAAACTTAGAACAGCAGTCAAATGTTCCATTCACATATATAGTTTCCAAATTGCACAAAAACTCCAAATTTGTTTGACACGAAAACATCACCACGTTATTTTCCGCGTCGTTTATTAGTAAAGATGTTTCCTCCCGATTTGTTTTAAGTAGATATGAGTTTAGGGCTTGGTGAACAACTTCTTCAACGTTTGTTGGAAGTCTTGGTAAAACGCTTCTTCTTGCTTGGTATATATTTCTTCTTATGCACTGGATGTCGCTATTTGTCAAAGTGTCGACGTCAGCTTTTCTTAGTTATTTATGAAACTAATTTCATGGGCCTTTCACTTACATCCTCGACAGCGTTTCTTTTTAAGGAATTGCTTAATACGTTTCTGTTCAATAATTTTTATTGCAGTGGTTCATGGTTATGGTTATCAATGATTTCCACCAAAACATTAGATTTGCCCTCGGTCTTCAAATATGCTGAACACTTCTTGTTTGCGCCGATCGAACAAACCCATCGTTTAACCCAGTTGATAATTCTTTGTAAAAACGATATTTAAACCCATCCAACACTGTAAGTTCTTTTCCTCTTTCACTTGCACAAATTTTAGCGCACTCATGTTCAGGTCGTTTACAGATTTTAACTAAATGGCATAAATCATATCTCATCATTGTGTAAAATTTTTCATTCTTTGGATACATGAGGGGGTTGTTTTTCCGCCAATTAGGTAATAGCTGATGAACCTACTTTAGTTTGGTCATTAGCAAATCATTACCGCTTAATCATCTCTTATCGGCTTAATCCCTTAACGACTTCGCCCCGGACTCTACTCAACTATCTACATTTTTGCAAAGTAATTAAAACAGCTTATCCGGGACTCTACTCGTATCTGCCATTGATAACCACTGACTAAATCAGTAAGAATGCACTAACCTAATCTAAATATGATTGAAATAATCAAGCAACTGTTTTTTGTTCCTGTATTTTTTCAAATTCGGCCTTATCGTAATCACGTGTGTGAACTTTATTGATTTCAGTGACCATATCAATCAGTTTGATCAAGTAAACGTTTTATTCCTTATGGATTATTATTAATTTTTGACATATAGTTTATCATGCAAAGTTGTTCTGTTTCATGTTCTCTAGGTACCTTTAAATTTCATGACCATACTTATAAATTACCCTATGTAATGATAACACTGTAAATGGTTTCTTACAAATAAAAAGATAAAACGGTAAAACCAAACTATCCAGAGTCATTACCAAATACCATGTAGTCAGTGTAATTGTCAATACGTGGAGCAAACAAACCAATTTTCAAATGTTTCGTGTCATTAAAAAAATAGTTAACTTTAATACTGATACCCAATACTTCCTTTGCTCCTACCTGTTGAGGTAGCCATGCAATTCTTTAGCAACATATTGCTGTGGTCTAATAGCTTTTATTTGATTTTACTTAATTTAAATCCTATTCTCAGGGTTTTACTTAAATTTTTGATTTAAAATCTTACCTTTTGTCCAGAGTCTTTAGCATGTAATTATAATAATCTTAGTCATTCGACTCTATCTCAGATTAAGATATAAACAACGAATGACTACAATGCAAGATATAGGAAAATTGTATTTATTAAACAGTTAATATTTGCGTTTACCATACGCTTAACACCATTGTTAATAAAAAAATTTATAAACACTTAATTTCAGTTAAATCAATTTTATCTAATTTATTATTCAATTGAATTCAATTTTAATAACTCTGTAAGTAGCATATATATTTTATATTACTACTTTGCTTGATATATGTGTGTTGTTTTAAGTTGAAAGTTAATAGACTCACTTTGCAAGCTTTTATCTTTGAGCTCTTTATCTTCTATAATCTTCTATTCGTCAGATCTCTGCTACAGCTATTCTCGTTGTGGTTCGCAGCACATCCTTGTGTAGTAGTAATCGATGCACTCACTAAGTTTTTTATTTCGCACTAATATTTGTCTATCACACTCTTTAGGTGTATGGCAGTATAAAAGGATACATATCGGTACATTAACGTCTAAAATTGACTATTAAATGCAATTTCAATTGAGACTTGTGTAAATTCAATTTCTATTTTTATACAACCCTTTCGTTCTGTTTATTTTTAAATTACCCGCCAAAACCAATGGTTATATATAAATGTAATATAATTTTCTTTTATTATTTGCTATGACTTTTCTAATTGTCATAAATAAAATTTTTAGTTAACAGTTTTATATTGTGTATGTTTTCAATTACATGACCAAATATGTAAGAATTACACTTTTATATTAAATTTTATAATAATAATAACTTTTATTTGAATCGGCAGTGAAGTACGCCGAAATCGTCATTAAAATAAGAGAAATCGGCAGTGAAGTAATCTATTGTTTTACGATTTGTTTGTAGGTGGCGAGGTGACAGATAAACGTCAGTCGACCGAACATAACCTAGAAAAGCTGGTTAAAATGTTGTAATTTTATCATTTCTCGATTTCAAATAAAACATAATGTACTCCCGGCACTGAAGTTCCTTTTTATCCCTCATGTGGTTTATTTGCCTTGGCCCTACGGGCCTCGGCAACTAAATCCACATTCGTGACAAAAAGTTAAACTTCAGTGTCTTGGTATACAAACTACTATTTTTCAGATAAGTCTTGACTAATTTGTATTACAATTTCAATCAAAACTGGACTATTTACAAATGAATTGCAAATACCGTTGTAAGAAACCTAAATCCCAATGCTAAAACGAAACCCATCACTCCTTTTAAAACATTATTTTAAGCTGCTTTATTATTGTGTAGTTATTGAATGATTTATCATTTAATGATCATATTAATATTGCGATGGTTTTAAGCCCTGAATCCTACTTCTGTGAGCACTGCAAATTAATGAATAATTCGTAAAAGCTCAGATGGGAGATGGTATCTAATTGCAATAAGTAAAATAAGTCAGACTTGAAGTAGTATTCATACTTGCAAAGTAATGCCAGTTATAAGTAAATTAATTTCATAACATAAAGAAACAAGGCAGAGCTCAAAACCGTAGATAATGGGTTCACACAATATTTAATTAATTTAAAATAATAAAGGAGGATGGTGAAATGTTGAAGCCAATCCAATTAAGAATGAATCGATTATGAAAATAATTATTACATGCTTGTCGAGTGTATTTGCAAGTCATAAGTCATTAATAAAAATTCTCTTTGAGCGTATTATAATATGGTAATAAAGCAGAATGCTAAGAGAAAAGTGCAACGAGCACAATTACAACAGATCTAAAGCGATTAAATAATAGAAAAATGGATCATCGATATTCAAGATTAGTTGGAATCCAAACAGTGAATTGACTTAAAAGTGAAAAATTAAATAGACATTTCTTTGAACACTAAAGTTATTAAAAAGGAAGTGTGCGAAATGAATAATTATTCAGTGCAACTAATATGCGAAAGGAGTGGTAATAGAGTGCAGTGCGAGAAATATCGAAAGACATTAACTGTAAAATTATGGGACAATTTGTAAAAATGTTATTATATTAAAAGTTGTTAGATTTAAGCATTTTTTATTGTAAAAAGTACCTAATTTGACTAAGTTCGAATATCTATTTAAGAAATTGATGTGCATTTGTTTATAACAAACTTATGGGATTATGAACAATTGAATAAATTATTGCTGACAGCTTGGTCTTTGCATCTCAATGAATTTAAGTTTTTCAATATTAAATAGCAAAACATATTAAAAATAATAGCACCAGTGTGACGAGTAAAATTCAGTGTAACCGGGAAAATGAAGGCAGAATTTTCCCTGAGTTTGTGAAACTTTCATCTTCGGCTTCCGAGCGACCATCGCAGAGAGATCCAGCTTTGTACTAGCAACCACAGGCATCCGTGAGGGGATCCTAGGTACGAGAGCACATCACCAACAACCCCATCCAGCTCCTGCAGGCACGGCACTTCATTCCAGGCGCCCCCGCAGAAGATTTGGCCCAGTTCAACCCTTCCGAGCAACAAGGCGCTGCCTGCGTCAAGTTATGAGGTTAGTTTATGAAGCCAATTTAAATGCTGCGGACGTGAAACTTACCGGACACATAAAGAAAGCTGCTCCGAAGCTAATTCCAGGCATAGTTAGCCTAGATCTGATAATTTGAACAGGTAGAAGTGAGGTTAGGAGTCGGCCGCTACGTTTTTGAGAAACAAAGAAGTTGCGGTTTTCACTTAAAACAAAAGACGAGCTACTGACGCTTCAATTAAGCGGGAGAATATAAAATTACCTGTTAGATCTGCTCACTGAGTTGTTGTAAACAATATAAAAAATCTCAGAACGACCAGCAATTGATAAAATTTCATAACGTAGATTTGTGACAGATTAGCTTGAGTAAAGAATTTTTAGTTTGCATTTAACCTACGCTCCAGTGGCGTACAAATAAATTTAAAAACTAACTGTGAACCCTGAGTAAGAGCTCATGTCTGCGTTGAGTTTAGCTAACAAAATTTAAATTGCAGGTAGATTAAATCACAAGTACGATCATTTATTTAAATTTGAGTTATTATACAGCTCAAATTTAATTATCCTGAGAGACTTAGGTAATTTATTAGCGTTTTGACGAACCCAAACTAAAAATATTTGTTGTGGTAGCTCTAGTTTTATTTATTTAAAAATTAGCTAGTAGTTAGAAAGAGGGCTACACCCAATACAATATATGTATAACGATAAATAAATTTTAAAAATTATAAAACGTTCAACTTGCCGCCCTTTTATTACCAACGTTAATGAAATCTTTTATACTTGCTATTTGTTTTTTTCAACCGCAAGAACGTTGCCGGACTCGGTAGCTCTGTGGTTAATGCTTTCTGGCTACTAATATAATGGTCAAGAGTTAGATTCCGGTCCCGGTGAGGTTTTTAAAAATAAAAGTTATTTCAATGTTTTTCTCAGATTTTACATTTATTTGCAAAATTACTAATATCATTATTCATATTTGGCAGAAATAGAACATGTCTGGCACATTGCTGACTTTTTGTAGTATCAAAACGAGTTTTGCTGGGCATCTGTGTCAAAATATTGTTTCTCATGCATTCTGGTACAATTACAGAGTCTTTCGTGAACAATATTCTATTAGTAATATGTATTTAATTTTTATAATTCCAGTCAGGTTTTACAACTTCTGGTGTTTTTGAAAAATTAGCTGGCCATCCGTTGTTAAACATTCGGGCCAATGTTCTCATCTCTTCATGTCTTTGAGTTTATAGTCTAGATTCTTCTTTCCTTTCTTCAGAGACACTAACGTTTTTCTCCAGCATATGCACATATTCAGTTATAAATTTATCATCAGCACTATTTTCCTTCAAAAAGTTTCTTGATGATAGGCCTGCAATATGCTTTTCTTTACCTCGCTTATATTGCACTACGAAGTTGTACTTCAATAGTTTAATCTTAGTGCGCTGTAATCTGTCTGAGTGTACAACAAATATACAGATTTTCGAATTTATTTATTTGGCACGTAGTGTGCGAAATTTTGTTTATTTTTGGAGTAGGGTATATATTTATTGTAATATTATATTAAGTATTAGGTGATATGTCATACTTCGAAGAGCTGTTCTACTTTGCACGTAGGGTGCGAATTGTGTTTAATTTCAGAGTAGGGAATATACTTGTTGTAGTATTATATTAATATTAATTATTAGGTAATATATTTTAATTAGAAGAATTGCTTTATTTTGCACGTAGGGTGCGAATTTTAACTTAATTTCAAAGTAGGGAGTTTACTTATTGTAACACTATATTAATTTTTCATATTATATGACATACTTAAGTCACACATGCTATCTTAGTCCATGCGCAGGAGGGTTATGGTACCTCCAAATGAAATGTATCAAATTTTACTTTTCTTTAATATATGTGCCCGTAAGGGCTAGAATTGAATTGAATTGAGTGTACAACCGATACAGCTTTTTGCATGATTGACACTATCAGTTTATGATCAGTATCGACAAGAACACATATTTCGTAAATGTAACGATGACATTTTTTACATGCAAATAAAATTGCTAAAAATTCAATGCCATCTTTTGAGGCATCTGTTTGTATTGTGTTTTCCTGTTGTTCGTCAAATTTGCCGAAATAGGGGATGCTGTAACTAATTCCCTAATTTTATTTCATGTATTTGCAGGTGCTTCAGTCCACACCCAACTAGAGTCTTTCTTTAAACATTTCCTTAATGGAGCTGTTACTTCTGATAAGTTAGGTATGAAGTTTCGTAGAAATTTTATTAAACCTATAGTGTGTTAAAAAAAACTCATTTAGGGTAGGCCTTGAAAAAAAATTACAAAGTCTAGCTATGTCTTAGCTTAAGTCTGTAGGTAAACGTCAGAATGCATTTTTTTTATGAAAACATCTGTCACTGTAACAGACAAAAGTTTATACTGCATTAAGTTTGCTTGTATCAAGCAAAAAGAAAAATAAGGTGCCATTAACACAACAACAACGGGTGTATTAATCATAACAGTCAATAAAAGATTTTTTTATTTAGTGTTTTGTATATTTTTAAGCAAATAGTTCAAGATCAAGATGTAGTTTAGTTCTCTTTGACTTTGTCTACTAAGTTATAGCAAACTTCAGTTTGATCATGGCATGCTGTGAATGAGTTTTTTTGGAACACCCGATAGAATTGACTGCAATTCTTTTTTATTTCTAGGTTCACTGTTTAAACTTGATCTAACACACATAAATTTTATTTTCTAAAATTTACGAAATCCAGTTGCACGTTTTTAAATGCAATTCCCAATTATTAGCAAGAAAAATTTAATGTTGCAATCACCAGTCTTTGCCTCATAATTACTAAATTTAATATGTTTAAATTAGATTAAAAATATATATTTCAGTCCAAATTTACGGAACATTATTAATAATTTAAAAGCCAGTGTTATTACGCAATCAGACGAGTTAAAGACCAGAAAAATGCAAATCTGCACTCCATGCACAATACGACCTACAGTAGTAAATTCAACGGGCGACCTTCGCTCTAGCAGGAAATAAAAACTGCGCAATTGCTACTCTGCTGTTTTGTAATTTAAACACTCGTCCCAGTAAACTGTATATATGAACTTTGATATTGTTACTTCGTTAAGCATTTTAGTTTTGTATAAATACCAGTTTATTTTTATAATAAAAACCAATCGGCATTTAATGTTTGATTCATTCACTACCCCTTCTAAGTCATAATATTTATGGGGCATGAGGCTGTGCTCCAGGGGTTAGTTTGGTTTTACTGTCGTCCGTTCAAGTACCATTGACTACATTGGTTTAAAACGTAAACACAGTCTTGTTTACGTGCTTGACGGATAGAATCAGCGCAAAGTAACGGAATCCTGAAGCAGCCTCTCAGGCATCTCTGTTCATTCACCTAGCTCTAATATAGCCTTGATATTATTTTGGTTAGGTCGATTACCATATTTGTCAAATATATGACCAAGATATTCGACTTGCGCTGGCCTGTACTTGATTTTCCTCTTGTTAAATTTAATTTTCTAGCACTTTCTAAAACTTTAATTGGAATAGCATCTTGCTCCTCGAGCGTGTCAGGAGCTACTAAGGGATGGTCAAAATAAACTGTAATAAATCTGATCTCTAAAATATTTTGGTGTAATGTTTGAAAGAATTCCGGAGCACAGTTCAGGCCAAATACCATTATGTTGTATTGTTACGGTTCAAAATTCATTTTTAGCTACTCGCATAATTATTTGCCCTAATCTCGGTTAAATTAACTTTTCACCATGTCTTTCTTCAGGTATGATTTTCCCTGCATTATCTTTGAGCATTCAGATCGTCTGAAAGTTTTATTGCAAGCTAAGTAAGCCATTCGGTCGATATTATGGGTCCAAATGCCCCTGCAGTGTAGGCTTCACCTCATGCATTTCGAGTTGCATTTACCCTCTCTCCCAAAATTTGATTTTTGGTTTATCAGTTTTTGGAAACCATCTTGTCATTCCGCCATCCTGTGCTGCAAGAGCTAGATGCTTCGAAATTTACGTTTTGATGACGTACCTTAATCAGGCTTTTTCGTTGGCATCCTAATTTGGAATTGTGCCGTTTTGTGTCGAGAACTCCATGGAAGTTCGAATTGGGCTTAGTGAGTTGCATTTTTGGCGAATTCCAGCCCGAATATTGTTTGGGGGTTCCGCTCTAGCAAGGCACATGTTTTCACTTTGGCGTTGAACAGCCGTAGAAACCTGAAACGGGTAAGTGAATAATTTGGACTTATTCGGTGTGTCTCCATGGCTATTTGCCTTTCAGCTTTTACTCGACGGTAGCATACCTGTCGAATTTTCCTCGTTGGGAGCAAGGCTACCGAGCTAATCCTACTGGGAACGCAGCTGTCGCCGTGTGGTCACGTAACCGCCAGCCTGGTGATGACTTTCGCTGACTGTGGCCCCCTCAGCTACCTGGTGATCGTTTCGCCTTCTCGTAGTCCTTAGGCCCCCCCTGTTTTTAACATCTGCAGCGGAAGAGAAGTCCACTGCCAAAGGTCTGTCAGTTTAATATTTCCGTTTCGAACTGTCGGGCTACAGGTGCCCCCTTGGGCCGTTTGCGTGGCAACGCTGCAAGGTGCTCGATAGACTCTTGTTTGTTATATTGTGTGTTTTTAAGCTATAAACTCACCTGCATGAATATGATTGATTTTGCCTTCAGCAAATCAGTTTTAGCGGTAGTTATTCTGCACAGTAAATAGCCGATTAGGTCATTTAGGCGAAAGTGCCTCTGAATTCGGGGTAGTTTTATCGGAATTGTGTTGTATCCGAACTCAGGCTAAATTTTATCGGAGTTATATTGTACCGCCGTGTGCGGAATAATGAGTAACGGAATTATATCCGCATTGTGAAGCCAAGTGCACGAAGGTTTATCCTTTCAGATTTTAAGTGTTATTTATTACACCGTTGAATTAGGCTACCCTTTGTCGCCCAGCCTTGCAAGGAATTATTGTTAATACTCACACCTCGGCCGTTTTAATGCAGAGTACATTGCATTACCAGCGAAATCGCTTCGTGGTACCATCGCAAGATCTTGTCAGTCCGCGACGACGCTAATCGGAATTGATCATTATTTAATTACGAGAGAAACCTTGCATACAGTGTGTTCAGTTAAATTCAACCTACCTACTAAATTTACCTTTCAATTTAATCATTACGCCGGAGCCACGATGTTTCAGAGCTCTTCTTTAGTGCTTATTTAGTAATGCATTTGGCCAAATTTAATATCAATCTTGTATTCTTTTTTAATACTGTTAATTAGCACTATATACATACTGTGTGAAATTTTATTAATTCTGGGCCCGCCCGCTAACTTCGCTTGATGCCCTTGTATATGTAACTGGCTGTACTGTGGTGATTTTAGCTTCAAGCCACCCTTGATATTTATTGAACTGTGATATGGTCTCCTTATTGAGATATTGTGTGAAATATTCCGTAGTAATTGTTGTGTAAAATACTTGTGGATTCCCATTTACTATTTGCTTATTATACTGAATCGTTACTAGGCCAGTGAACTTTATTTATGCTCCCTTGCCGCACCTCTTTTTCAGGAAGTGTTTGGTAGCGCATCTTATCGTATGCATATATATGCGATTAGCAAAGAGCTGGGTTATCTGCTACCTGGCGCCCATTTATTTTATTTTCAGCTGAAGCTTTGAGTCTCGGATTTTAACCCTCGCCCTCCTCTGGCTGAGAAGCCGGCCGCTCTTGCTTACCGCCCCCCCCTTACCACCAGAGTATCGGTAATTAGCGGTAACAATATTTATAAATTGCAAATGGAGTTCCGAATGAGCACAATTTGCTTGATTCTTCGTCCATTTCTACTTGGAAAAAGCCCTCTTTAAAAATCTAATACCGTTAAATAACATTCACCTCTCAAATTCACAGAACCATCTTCATATCTTCAATAGTTGGAATTAAACAATATTCTCTTTTTAGGGCTTCGTTGAAATGTTTTGGATCTAGGTAAAGTCTTAAAGATTCATCGCTTTTTTCTACGATAACTAAATTGCTTAACCACTGTGTAGGACCCTCATTTTTTAAAACTAACCCTCTTTGTTCTAAGTTTTTAAAATGCTTTGTTAATTTACCTCTTAACGATAAAAGTACTCTACAAGGTGGCTTTGCAATAGGTGCAGCGTTAGGTTTTAATTTCAACGTACACTTCTTATTAAATTTTCCTAAACCTGTAAACACATCTATGTTATCTTTAACAAATTGTTCTTTATCTAAAGTGCTTAAACTATATACATCTTTAACGTATGATGGTATTTCCATTAATTCACAAGCCTCAAGGCCTAACAAAGGTTTTGACTTATTTTCTACTATTATATAGTTTTATTTATATTCTTCCCGTTAAATTCTCAGTTAAGCTCTACGTACAGGTCTTATTTTATAACCACCATACATTTCTAATATTACCTTAGTTGATCCACTCAGAAACCTGTTTTTTTTGCTTATTGATGCCCCATGGCTGGCTGATAGTAGGTTGGCTTTAACCCGTGTGTCTATCTTGACCCACATTGCATCGCCCTCGACTTCAATAATCTCCAACCATCCGTTGTTCTTTGTTTCACTTCAATAACAGTGACGGATGCACAGAATGTTGTTTTTGGCCTCCTCGTTGTCGCTGTTGGAGTCTTTTGCTTCGCATACGAACTTGCTCTTGCAAACCTTTTGGAAGTGATTATACGTCTTGCACTTGTTGCACTGCTTCCCAAAAGCAGGGCATTCCACAGCGTCATGCGTAGTACCACACTCGCGGCCAAGTGTATTTTGAGCTGGTTTTCCCTTTGGTATTCTTGTTTTCCTTAAAATGGCTTTGCTTTCCTCGTACAGACTTCTACATCTTCCTTGTTATTGTTACCTTGCGTTCCTCTTGATACATTACCTTAAAGGGCCTTTGAAGCCTGAATAGCTCTGCATGTTCCCATCGCTTTTTGGAGGTCCAGGTTGTCAATATGTAAAAGTTTCTCTTGTAATTGCTTGTAATTATTGCACACCCAGGACTGGATTCTGGATTCTGGATTAAAAATGGAGGGTGAGTTACCTCACATGCACTTAGGCCGCATTAACTGGGCCCATTGTGCTACCTCCCAGCAGCTCTCCAAGTTGGGTATCACTCAAGCCATCCAATCCTTTGAATGTACTTAAGGACAACCGCAACTGGAGTGTTGCTAATTCTGACCATATCGGGCCAGAAGTCCCCCAACATGGATCCTCTGACTCTTGCGAGAGCTGGACAGTGGCACAGAACGTGTTCTGCTGTCTCGTCATCCTCGTTGCATCCGCGACAGTTTGGGCTGTCCACTAGTCCCATCCTGTGCATATGTTTGTTTAGAGTGCAGTGTCCAGATAGGATACTCACGACTAATCGAAGGTTTCTTCGGGGCAGTTGCAAGCAATATTTGGCTGTCTTTGGCGAGGGCGCTGTAATGGCAGCTCTTGCTTGCCGGCAGCTTTGCATGTTAACCCATCTTCGTATGAAGCTGTTTAAGGTTTCTTGATATAGCATAGAGCTTAATATTGTCAGGGATATAGGGATTACGGGTTCTGGCCCCCAGAGAGGTTGCCCGGAAGCCAGTCTCGCAGTCTCATTAGCCTCCTCATTGCCGTAGTTACCGTCATGTCCTTTCACCCATACAAGGGAAACGACATTATTTTTTGAGATATCCTCGAGAGCTTCACGGCACTGCAGTACCACACCTGAGGTAATTTTGCAACTGCCCAGGGCTAGTAAAGCGGCTCTACTGTCACTGAAGATACCAATACATTGATTCTCGATTTTCCTTTCAAGAATTGCTTTTGCACCATGCATTATTCCAATTACTTCCGCTTGGAAGACAGTGGCCATTTTGCCTAGTGGTATGCTTTGGCGAGGTTCAGATCGTCAGAGAAAACTCCGGCACCCGTTCCATGCTTTGTTTTAGATCCATCAGTAAAGATGGATATATCTATATGCTGGGTAAACCCGGCATTTTCATAGACGTTAAATTGTCTGTTGAAGGCATATTGTAGAGGGAGGTAGTCTACTATAGCGTCCAGAAGAGGGATCTTGTCGACGGCCTCATTCAGGATGCGGGTATGCCTACCTCCCCTGCCTGCTGTGTGCCACAGCCCTTTGTAGAGCAGCCTCAAGGCGGTCCTTACGGCTACTTCCTCCACAAAAAGATCAAGTGGTGGAAGGCATAAAACCACCTCTAAAGCGGCTGTAGGGGTTGAGCGTATAGCACCTGTAGAACTAAGACAGGCAAGGCGTTGCACATGTCCTAGTTTACTTGCTGCCGTAGCCTGTCTGACCCTGGGCCACCAGACAAGTGCTCCATAACATAGCATGGGCCTTATCACGGCAGTATACAGCCACAAGGTAATTCGGGGGGAGAGTCCCAGGATTTACCCAAAGCGCGGCGACACTGCCAGAATGCCATGCATGCTTTTTCAGTTTTAACTTTTAAATGTTTCTCCCAATTCAGCTGTCTGTCAAAAATAACTCCCAAGTATTTGACATTGTCTGAAAATCTGAGAGAAGTATTGAATAGCAGAGGTCTACATAAAGGTCCTAGCTTCCTTTTTTTTGTGAAAAGTACCATTTCTGTCTTTGAAGGGTTGACAGAGAGGGCCTGTTCATTACACCATGTTTCCGTTATTCGAAGAGCTGTCTGCATCAAGTTACAGAGCGTGCTCTCGAACTTGCCAGTAATGAGGATGACGATGTCATCCGCATATCCAGTAGTATAGAATCCAGCATTATTGAGTGTGCTTAGAAGGCTGTCTACCACTGTATTCCACAGTAGTGGGGACAGAACCCCCCTTGCGGACAGCCCTTCGTCACAACACCTCTAATGGAGTTGTATCCTACATTAAATTGTACTGCTCTCATCGTAAGCATGTGTTTTATCCACTCACAGAGAGTGGGTGCCACACCATGCCTGCGTAAGGCAGAGTTAATGCTCTCAAAGGAAGCCTTGTCAAAGGCTCCTTCAATATCAATGAAAACTCCCAGAGTGGACATTTTATTGTCTAGCGATCTCTCAATACGGTTCATTACAGCATGTAGCGCCGATTCAGTAGATCTCCCTGAGATATAGGCGTGTTGGTTCGGGTGCAATGGGTGTAAAGCCAGCACCCTTTCCCGTATTTCTCTGTCACAAAGTCTCTCAAGCGTCTTTAGTAAGAAGGATGTAAGACTAATGGGACGATATGATTTGGCCTGGGTATAATCCGTACGCCCTGGTTTAGGTATAAAAACTACCTTCACTTCTCTCCAGCTCTCCGGTATATATCGAAAGGCGATACACGCCCGGTAGATGCGCACCAGGTGAACAAGCATCAGGTCCAGTCCCCATTGTAGCAGGGCTGGAAAGATACCGTCCACTCCTGGCGACTTGAAGGGGAGAAAGGAGTTTATAGCCCAGGTTACCTTGTCACCCCGTACGACCACACACAGGACTATCCGATCTCTTAATATGGAGTATTTTTAAGTATCAAAATTACAGGTTTTTGATAAGCTTTTGAAATCATTAAGAAAATGGTCAAAAGGTTCCATTTCCTCCGGTTTTCGCATGTAAAATAAAAACATAGGCTTCTAGTTATTTTATAACCGTGTCATAGTCAGTTTTATTATCATCTGGTAATCTTAGATTGTTGTAGATTTCGACAATTATATTTAATAGAATAGCCCATTTTACCTTAGTGTCTTTCTCATTTTTTCCATCTCGCCAGTAAGTAGATCTCGAAATTTTGTTTGAATCTCTTGAAGTTCTCAGCTACATTTCTCTCGAACAGCAGCGGTGCTGGAATCCTCGCCTCCATTATCCAGTTTTTGGTACGCATCCTATAGAGGAAGGGCCATTAGTTCTTGCACAAAGGTTTTTTCTGGTAGTCACAATAGACACTTTTTTAGCTCTCAATAAACTATTGCAATTTTACAGCCGTTTTTAATTGTTGTTCAGCTCCCCGACTGCGCCATGTTGTATTATTATTAGAAATGTCTAATGAACATATATCATACAGAGAGATGCTTACACTAATGATAATTTATCATACAACAGTTACTATTTTAAATTCTATGTTCTTTATTGGCTTCACTACCTCAAGTACCTCCGCCGAATTTATACTTAATTGAACACACTCTCAGCGGCTCGGTGCGCCCGGCACCCCGACACTGTGTTAACGGTATAAGGGCTACAGATTATGTATGTATGTATGATCTTTATTATTGGCTATAATACATCCTTTTGTAATTCATGTACTCCAATTCTTATCTCCAGCCAGTGACACTCGTTATACTTAGTATAAAACTGTTAAACTCAGAAACTCTAGTGAAGACGTTCACCACTATAGCAGCATTGTCACAGTAATTCGAGGGTAATACTCCTGAAATGCTCAACATAGTATTTATTAACAAATAAGGTGTTTACGTTACCAATTATCCTTCCATGTTGATATAAGGGATCACCCCCATCGATTCGACAACCACCTTGCCCCCATCCATGGACGCATACTTTTCTTGAAGTTATTGTGCTCGCATTTTTCCTGCAGGATTAAGGTTAGACTTTAGTAATTACAACAATTAACGCTGTTAATAGGACTGCAAATGTTTAAATTTCAAAATATATTTACTTTATCTAAAAATTTTAATTTTTAAATTAACTGGCATTGCATACAGAACTTTATGCAAAATGCTAATTCAATCTTATTAAAACGCCTAGAGTATATGCTAACACTGTTGTAAAAAGGCAAATGTCAGCAAATAACAATTCCTGCAAAAGTAAAATATTTAGTGGTGCCGTCATTTGTAGTGCCAGGGTGGTAATTTTTTTTGTCAGAAATAATAAGTTATTTAAGAAAATATCGATTTACAGTTAATTGGAAGAGGAATCTTGCTGATCTCGATTTTAGACTATCAGATTTACCGGCTGGTGAAATAGGTGGAAGTAAAAATAAAAATATACTTGAGAATATCTACAGTGTCTTCTATTTAAGATGGATACACTTTAATCATTTTGTTATAGTTATTAAACTTATAATTACTTACTTTCTTTACTTTTCTACTCTCTTTACTAGGCCTACTGGGATCAGAAAAGTACCTTTAAATGCAGCGAAAGATTTCTGGAATTGAGCCGTATCACCATTAAGGTTGAAGAACTTAAGGTTTTGCACTTTCATAAAAGGCTTCATCAGGAGGTTAGCAGCTTGTAAACCAAGCCAAAGCGATTTACGTACAACAGAGATTCGCCTCTGGAGTGGCTTACCCGTTGAGTTACAGTGCTCTTTTCAATCTCAATAGTGACACGGTCCTATTCCGAAAATTGTTCGTTATATAATAAAAATGCCTGTGAAAGCTTTCGACAACGATACTCCTCAAACTGGAAAAAACATAGTAGGTATTTTTTATCGAAAAAAATTTATTTCAAAAAGTTGCGTCGAAATATATGAAAACCCCAGAATCAAAATATGATGAAAATAAAACAGAAATTGATAGCAATTTAATTTAATGGATAGGTAAATTAAAAAATGTATTGTTTGTAAGCTTGGTTCCGAGCATTGAATTCATTTCGTATATAAACGTTCATAATTTTTACAAGTTGTGGAGTTTTATTTATTCGCCAGTATGCAGATCCCAGTTATGCTTAATTTTGATAAAGTTCCTAAGTGCAGTCGTAGAGAAAATTCAACCTGAAGGTTCGCTCATTTTTGTTAGACTTTGGAGCTATATTTGGCAAGTTTTGGAGTTGCGAAAAGCAGATAGCAGTGTACCGCGCATAGAGGGGCACTTGTTTGTGGTATACAAGAAGGCAAGGCAGCAGCAGCTAAAGGCGTTTCAGAAAGCAGGTACGAGCGTGACGTCTTTTTCAACGTGAGCAGCTACGATGTCAACTTTTGAAGCCCAATTCGAGAAGACTGAAAGCCAAAAGGGCTGCAGTGCAAGGTACAATAGCTGCGGAAGATTTCGTCCTAGGTCAGAGATACGTAGCAGCTGCAGGGGGTGTTGCAAAAGTAAATTACGATGTTGGTGTCACTTCATTTTGCAGGAAGCAGAAAACTTGAAGAGCAATCAAAACAGTTGCCAGTTGGTGTCACCTATGACGTGACAGAAAACAAGTACAGGTTAGTCAAGCAACTTGATTCGTTAAATTGCATTGTTATTGTTTTTACCTGAGGTGAATTTATTAATTGTTGGTCGATTTGCGTTCAATTATGCTGAATTTCTATATTTACGAGCAACTCTCTTTTCCGTCATTATTTGAGGTTAAGTGTCATTCATTAAAATCCAGCATTTGCTATACTAGGGTAAAATTTATACGTGTTACACCCTAACCTTGCAGAAATTGGAGTTCTCAAAGGCGTATTAATTTGAATACGTTGCCAATAATTAAAATATAGAGGGCAAGATATTATTGCAATTAAAGTTCTAGTACATAATGATAATTTTAATAAGCCCTGAGAGAGACAATTATGCATATTAAAACTTTTAGTATTTGTGATAAGCTATTTTATTTATTTCAATTAGTAAATTATAGTAAATTAGAGAAGCACTTGTGTTGTTATAGCTCATAAAAAAAGGATATGAAATGTGCTATTACGCACTTAACTATATCGCCTAGCTAAAAGAAGCCACGTATAGTAACTGCATTTGTTATATTGTTTAAATACTGCTATGGCGTTAAGAGCAGGTATTATACTAATTGTTGGTATTATTATCACAAAATGCGTTTTAGATGAAGCTTCAGCTAATAATACTGGTAAGTAGCATTTTTTTTTTAACTTTTAAAATTAGTTTTGTAATACATGGTTATTTAATCCAAAAGTTAAAGACTGATTGAATGATCGAATATTCATAAATTTAAGCTGGTTCCATTAGATTCGGTAAAGAACTGGTATCAAAATCATTATTATTTCCTGCTGCTTTGCTTCCTTTCAAACCTTATTCTAGGACTGATAACAAAAATCGATAACCATGTGAAAGAAAACTAATAAATTTAACTAGGCCGATGCACCTACCACAGTTTTTGAATAATGCACAAATAATTGAAAATGCAAGTATTTCTAATTTCAATAATCTACATGGCTAGAAAAAGAGCTCGTAGAGGATTAAAATTTGAATTTTTGTGAAACTTTGTAGATAGGATATTTGGAAAAGTGCAAAAATATCATAGTCTAATTAAGCTCTCCACTCCTTATCAGTCGAAAGATGCCCTTCTGTATTTAATTTTTTTTTATTATTAGATTTATTGAGCATCTGCCTAGTTAAAACTACCAGACATATTTTTGTTTACTAAGAATGTGAACGTTCCACTGTAGTATGAAGTAATGTTGTTGGTATCTGCATGATGGGTAAAAGAAAAATCAAAAATAGAGCTAGCCTTTGCACAAAAGTTATTCTTTTAGAATGTCAGCTTGGATAAGTTTAATTTTCTTACCGAATTTAAACATAAACCTTTAGGTATGCTTTTAGGCGTGTTCATTTAAACAGGAAAGTATTGATTTAAAGTAAAAATAAAAAATAAATTTGATTACGGGGGTAATTGAAAACAGTAAAACCTGCCTAATCAAATTTATTTTGAATTTCTTGTTTAACTTATGCACGTGGGACTTTAGTTTGGTTTAAGTTACGCATTTTTGCATGTTTATCTAGCTTATTAGACTGAGTTAGCCATATAAACTAATAATACAGCTAATTATAGTTTACATGTAGCTTTATAACGTTCAGTGTAGACATTGTTCATATTTTTATGGGCTCCCGCTATTAACTTTATATTTGATCGCCCGTAGGTACTATTTTAAATTACTTTTTAGGTAATTCGTATTAAATATGATGCACAATGTACCCGTAATTCCAGTTCTACCATTTGCAAAAGACGACTAGGTTTTACCTATGGTGGCAAATATTCCTTTTTGTAAATATTATTTGTTTAAATTACATATTTTAACAATTGTTCAGAACTCTACAGGTGTTGTAGTTAGTTTATAAAGGCGAGGGCTGCTTGCGATAGAAAATGTTAGCTGCCTGCCGAAATAAAAAGTACCGTTGAAAGACACTCGCAAAACAATTGCCCGTAAGTAGGTACGTGTGTGACCACGTGCGACAAGTTCAATCGGTCTAGTATTGTCGTTATTGTAGCATGGATTTTGTTTGTGCATGAACTGTTTAAATAAAAAATAGATGCCGAAATTCGTTGCTTCTGTCTATGAAAACCAGAGGTAGATGGGCCTGCATTTTTCTCTTCGTTCGAGCCTGCCCTCTCCAAGAACAGTCTAATTTTCGATTTAGTATTATAATTAAATTACAGTCCACTGCTGCTATCGTAAACAACAATAATACCACTGAAAAATCATTATTCTTGCATTTGTGTCCCTAGAATCCTTTTAGCAAAATTTTCAATAAATATGTTTTGAGCAGCTGCCTACAGGACGCCATCTGGAAACCCCAACTTATTAAACAACGTTCATAATTTCCGGCGTCGGCAGAAATCTAGTAAGGATGTTCGACTTATTGATGGAAAACCAGCTAAAATTGAGGACTATCCGTTCTTGGTAGGTATACGCTGGCTTCCAATTCCCTGGGGGTTTGCTGTGGGTTCTATTATTGGAACAGTATGGGTCTTGACTGCAGCTTCCATCTTTGATAATGGAAGGGTACCTGTAAGTATATTTAGCAATCTACTGTCCTATTTTTTTAAGTCGACCGTGTGGCTTCTGAATGTATATTGCGACATAAAGAGAAGTAAGCTAATCTTACAGGGCTCTTGCCTCAAATCCGTAATTTCTGAAATACAGCGTCTTGAAGTAACGTTTGAGTTTTCTTTTAAATATAGAACGCTCGAATTGATTTAAATGATATTTAGTATAACACTCCAAACTGGTGAGCAAGTCATCTTTTCACTTATTACTGCTACACTACTAGTGGGTGAAACACAGATATCATGGCACAGATCATTCATCAACGATTTAATGGCCAAGCCAATAAATTTTATAAAATCCAGCTGGAGTAATTCCTTTGTAACCTTTTTGGTGTTTTTGAAATTCTTGATACCTCTTATAATTTACACGGAAATAGTAACAAGATTTGGTGTTAACTGTACATTTATTGTGCGATGCTCCTCTCGGCACCCGCGCGGAACGGAAGTAATACAATGGTTTTGGGTTTACTGCCTTATTTGAATCAATCTATCTCGGTAACCGTGATTACACATCGATTTTGTGAGATATCGTTTTCAAGCCCTCGAAAAGATCTATTCATATATGTCACGAAAATGTCGCTGAGATTTCAACCAAGTATTTTAAAAATTGTTCTCTTGTGGACCGGCATGCCCTTTTTGTGAGTGAAAACCCACTGTGCGTGGTATCGTTTTAAATCTCTAGACGAGATCTATTCAAATATATAAAGAACATGTCGCAGTAGTCATAGATCTGTTATGAATTAAATAAACGCTTTGAAAACAAACTCGATTAGCTGATTTCAACCCTCCGATGTTCTTTTTATCTTACAATTTACATTGAGAAGCCACACTGTCAATGAAGGAGCATGTTGTATAGTGTATTTCAGGATTGCAAGACGAGTTCGGATAGAAAAAATATTTTTTTGAATTTTAATTTCATAATTACAGGTTTGCCTCTGGCTATTTTGAAACGTTTTTTGACTATGCTCCTACTTTTAATAGACCAAATGTGCTTTAATAATTAAAAACATGTTAGGCTTACATAAAACATTTTTCAACAGTATCGCAAATTTTTATTAAAACGTAATTTGCTAGCATATTTTATTATTCGAAGTTCTCGTTACAATTTGATAGCCAAAAAGCTATAACTATAGGTAACAAAAGTTTCTTCATAAAAATTGAGAAATAAGTGCCAAACAGTTATGTCTTATTGTGTTTGATTACAGTTGTTTTCAAATAATTACAATATTAACGATTTCAGGCCAAAGAATCCTTGATTTTAAAGTTTATTTGTGGGGTTCCGGTTAGGTTAACATTTGGGTTCCCTGTTAAATTGAGACAAAGTTGCAAAACTTAGTACTGCCCAATGCTCCAAAAAAAGAAGCTACCCCATTAGTCTTAGTTTTGATTGTCCTGAATTTATTTGGAAAACTTCCTTGAGTAATTTTTTTGATTTGCATTTTTAAGGTATAGTCTAGTCAAGTTTTCAGAAAATCGAAATTTTAGAAGCATTTTATTGTACTTTTGGCAAAAGGTGTTTTCCCTCTATTTCGATCCTGCTGAATTTGAAAATGCCGGTTGCCCAAGCGAAATCCTTACCGGAAGTGAGATATCCAAGATGGCAGCCAATATAGCGCCGAAACCCGAAATCGGCGCTGTACAGCCCCCCTTTGACATAGGAACGCGTCCAAAATGTCTAGTTGTATATTTTGAGCAAGAAGAATTCAAAAATACACTGTAAAAAACGTTGGTTAAGTTTTTTCAAGATGGCGGCCAAGATGGCGATATCACCCTTATACTCCTTTTTGACGTAAAAACGATTGTGACGTGTTTCCATATATGTTTTTAAACATTGGGATTTCAAAAAATATCTCCAAAACATCGTTTGAACTAAACTTTAATTCAAATATTTTCGAAAATGAAACAAACATTTCGGCAACAAAAATTTTCAGAAACCAAAAAAGATTACTGTGTGTCTTCACAATTAAGGCAGGTACGTTTGCAGAGAGTACAGAGTTTTAAGCAAGGGACTTTAATTGAGAACATCCTCGCCAAGTAGCCAGCGTCCAGTTTTCGCCAAAAAAAGACCTTACAGGAGCTTCGTTATGGCTGCAAGTTTGAACGTCGAGTTACAACCCGTGATTGCATGGAAAGCCAGCAGATGAGAGACTTGCTCAAGTGTAAGCATCTTGCAAATGTCATACACTGGAATATATTTGTTGTCTAGTGCAGTGCCACTCATAACCCACAGATGGGAGCACGTTATTTTGGAAAAGTGGTGCGCAAGGAGAAGCACAACATCAGTGTTCCTGGTCATCACAACGATATCGTCAGCTGTACTGTGAACAGCATGAATAATTATATGGGTATCAGCTTCCTCGAGTGACGCTCTCAGGCAATCAACATTGCGAGTTGGGTCGGTAGACTGAGCGTGTGACTCCTTCTTGAATCCTCCTGAGAGCACCACCTGAACATCACGACAGTCATACTCTAGGAGGATTATATCTGGCGAATACCTGCACAGATCAGCTTTGTTGCCAGAGAGGAATAAAAAGCTACTCCAGTTCTTTGGCAATGGCACGTTACAGTCAGTGATGTCTGCGTACTGGAGTGAAACTCTTGGTTCTGTTCTTCCTAGTTTCAGCTTTTACAGATTGAGACAGGTATCGCTCAAACACAATGTGAACATCCTGGTACTTAAATCCATGACTCAATATTCTTTTAATGAAGCAGTCAGCAGTCACCAAATGTCTCAGAGCTTGATGCGGGCGGTCCAAAGACAAGACAAACGCACCCATCAATTATGAGAATTGAGAGATTTTTAGTATACAGGTTTGGGCACTCTATTCCCTTCACAATTTCCTTCACCAATGAAACCTTTTCTGCTATTCGCAGCTCGCCGTTTACCGAAGCCTTGAAGAGCTCAGGCTTCAGCTTTTTTTTGGATAATTTTCCTTCTCCCATCATATGCGGCGATCAATACAAGCAAGAAGTCTTCGTCAGTCTTCATAACTTGCTTTTGATTACATTCTTGTAAAGATCACCTAAAGTGAGTGTCTTGCTTTTATGTAATGTTGCATGGTAGCTAACTGTAAACGTGCCAATGTCTTGACTTCTGACAAACCTTTGACGCACAGAGTCTTGAACTAATTCCACCCCGTGTTGATTTGTAGTCAGAAGAGCATCAGAAATCTTTGGCGCGGTTATATCTTTAGTGGCTATATTGTTCACTACTGTACAAGATCTAGTCGCAGCGCCAAGGTCGTTTGTTTCCATCACCTGTAAAATTGCCTCTTCATCTCGAAGATTCCTGGCACGTCTGGCACTTGTTTCTTCTTTAGAACAAGTTGCACTCGATGCCTTTGTCAACGAAGTGTACGTTTGCTCTGATATCTCACTTCTTCAATGAAGAGACAGTGCCCAACGTTGAACTGTTCTGACGTCTTGTGTTATGCCAAGAATGCCACCAGACGCACTTTTACAGGGATCAACAACCCATTCCTGATCGGGATCTACCTGAGAAAACTTCATTTTAATGCTTAGCACAGCAGACAGAAGCCCAGCCTCGACTTTGGGTGGCAACTGATTCAGTCTGAAATGATCATACAAAACTATGTATAGGACCATGTCTGAAAGAGCACCACGATAGCTTTCCCAATCTCCACCTCGAATTCCTCTAATAAACATAAGGAGAGTCAATACCATGTCAATGTACAGTCGTGTTCATTGAAGTGTTGTACAACATTATTGTACTTTGTAAATATACTGCTCCACAAATGAACTGGACCACCATTTGCAGATATTGGTGCAATTTTTACAAATTGTTTCCAGAAGGGCATTCATGGCATTTTTGGTAACCTTTCATGATTATGTCACTATAAAATGCATTTCTTTTCATAATTTGGTTTAAAGAAAACTAAGTCCATTAATAAAATATTCTTATTTTAAAATTTTGAATTTTGTCCAAATGTTGATAGCACATTGCATACAAGGTATGACAAATCGTTGCCAAACATTTTTAAACGTTCCGAGGAGACTCAACGAACTCTTAATTAATCTTTTTTTGTGATTCCTCTTATTTTTGTAAAATATAGTTTTTGTGTAATTTTATTATTTTTAAATTTTATGAATATGATTTTGTTAGTGCAATTAAATATGCTTAATATGAGTATACTATAAAACAAAAGCTTTTATATATATATTTTATGAGGTAATGTAATAAATACAATTTTTATAAGTGATCCTGTTCATTTGTGGAGCAGTATATATATTAATTACACAAGGTTCAAAAAAGTGTTGTAGTTCAGTTATATTAGACGGAAAACCGCAGCATCTGCCGAAAAAATCCAAGTGAGCTGAAATTTTGCATACACTTTTATTTTGACAATACAAAAAATTTTTCAAAAGTCCCCATCGATATCGCGCTTGCGTTTTGAGTTATTCAAGGTCAAAGGTCACAGAAACAAGTTTTTGGCAAATACCTTGCTTTCTATGGGTCGTATGACTTTTTTGTGATTACAAAGAATGAAGGCTAGGAAATTCTCTACAAAAAAGATAATACAGATTTTTTACGTACAACTAACCATTCAGTAAATAACACACTGTTAAGTTTTGCAGCGGGTTTTACTTCATTTTACGATAAGGGAAGTATTGGATTCACCCCAAAAATTCTAAATTAAGTTTTCAACAGATCGTCACGTTTTAGAGTTGCCTGAACCCAAAAAACATGTTTTTGCTCATTGGTCTGTGTGTCCGTCTGTCCGTCCGTTTGTCTGTGAACAGAATATCTCAAAAACGAAAAGAGGCACTGCGTTGAAACTTCATATATAAGTTTTGTCTACTATCTAAATGCGACAGCAAGCTTTTGAAGAAAATTGAATAACCGGAAGTACGATGTTTACTCTTGTGTTTCATAAACGGCTCTAACGATTTTTTTTTAACTTTAAATTTTTATTACATTTTTAATGTGTATTGGTGTGAGATGTGCGATTTTCCAGTTGAATACCTCTAAAATTCAAAACGCAAGCGCGATATCGATGGGGACTTTTGAGACATTATTTGTAATATCTAAATAAAGGTGTAAGCAAAATTTCAGCTTACTTGGATTTTTTCGGCAGGCGGATCCTAATGTAACTGGACAAAATATACATCTAGGTTTACCTAGTTAATGATACAGTGTGAGCCTTTGTGGAATAATAACACCACCACCAATACATTTACAACTATCGCTGTACAACAGATTTTTGAAACGTCTGTACTTCCACCAAAGACTAAAGTTTTTGTTCTTTTCACATCTTTCTTACAGGAAAGTTGACAAATATTTCAGGAAAATTGAAGAACTGAGATATTCTCTAAGTGCGTCAAGATGGGCTGCTTTTGGGGATTTCGGCGATATATTGGCCGCCATCTTGGATATATCACTTCCGGTCAGGATTTCGCTTGGGCATCCGGCATTTTTTGGATTCAGCAGGGTCGCAATAGGGGGAAAAGATCTTTTTCCCAAAAGTAATATGAAATGCTTCTAAAATTAAAACGGAGAGCTTTTTTCGATTTTGCAACTAGACTAGTACTTCAACAATGTTCTGATGCTTCGAACTATTTAAAGACATCTTCAAGTTCGTCCTTATATGGACTCAAAATTCGTTTATTTTCGATAGCTTTTGGTGGTCTGATTCCAGTAGCATAGAATACGTTTAGGTGTATTGTAGCTTATGGTCGATAATTTTACATTACATTAATTAGATTTTTTTTTTAAAGTCGCATCAGTCAACAACGATACTGATATAAAATAACTGGGAAATGGTGTTAAACGCGTGAAACAGTGTCATGAATTATGAATTTGATATAAAATATCTTATTTTCACCAAATTTTAATTCTATTATAATTAAACACTGGGTAAATTTATTGAGCAATGCTATAAAATGTGATAAAACAGTTGCCAAAGGTGTTTGATAATAGTACATTCTTCAATGAGCGTAGAATGATGGCTATTATTCATGTGGATAAAGTTTACGACACGAGCGAGCGCAGCGAGCGAGTGTTGGAATCATCCAAGTGAATAATAGCCATTCTACGCAAGTAGAAGAATACAGTTTCTCTACGATTATGCGACTTATGCACGAAATTATATACCTAAATCATAGTTTTTAACACAAATCTTTAATTAACGCATAAAATATTAAACTTTGCAATTACAACATGTTAAAGAAAAACTGAAATAACATGTACTTACCAAGTATGTAATAAGCAATTTAATTTTACTTTTTGGCAAACGTCGTAGTGAAGTTACTACAATTACTGATATTTAATACAGTCGGTGTTGAATCTTGATCAAAACTCGCCTCATTTAACGTGCTAGACTGTGCTGTGTGTTGTATATTGTGTGCGATAGTGGTACTTTGTTCTACCGACTGAAGTTTTTGTTCGCCGTTTTCATTTCATTTGTCATTGAATCATTATCCAAGTAGTCTTCAGCTACGGAGGTACTCTTCCAGACTCCATGTCGTTTGAGAGCTGTAATATCTCCACCTGCATCAACTAATAATGTGGCAGAAGATCTATGAAAGCTATGTCGGGTGTACAGATTTGCATTCGGTAAATGTAAGTAGGTTGCTGTTTGCCTTCCCATTGATGCAAATATGTTGATTCCAATTGTCTGAACAGTGCATTTGCCGTGTTGGTAGTTTAAGAAAAATGAAGGAGTTGTTACATTAGCTGGACGTAGCGCAATATACTTTCTGCATATTTCATAAAATTTACCTGTCACAGTAAATTGTCTAACAATGTCTGTTTTAGGTATGGTTAGAAGTGGTGGAAATTAGAAACAAATACAGAAAATGATAACGAAATAGTAGAAGTGTACTGTTATGGTCCAAAACTAACATAAAATTTTAATAAAAAGCCAGTCAAGGTCTTGACTAAAACTTCCGTCGGATATGAACATTTCCAAACTAACATTTTTGAAAGTATCAAATAAAATAAAGAAATTTGATTCTATTAAGGTGTCCACCCTGCATATGTTGGGTACAAAAGATGTATATTTTCGTCGAGGGTAAAAACCTGAACTATATGCAAAATATTACTTTTGTTTAGCTAATATTTGTTGAGTTAAGCAAAAATAGGCCGAATTTTATTTTTTTAAGATATATAGGGTTTTCCAATAACGGCGACAGAACTTTAAAAACTAAATGTAGTCATCTTAGATTGGTTGAGCTTTCCATTTTTTGATAGTTGTGTTCAGTCAACTTTGACAAATCATCAGGGAACGTTAAATCTTTTAACACTGTATAGAAACGGTTAGTATTTATTATCAAAGTTTCTCTTTCTGTTCGAGCAACGTTTGGCGCTCTACGTGAAGTTTATGGTCTGTCAGACCACAACTTGCCGAATTTTGCGTAAAAACTTAGGTCTTATCCATACAAGATTTAATTCATCCAATAGCTGAAGCTAAATGATCATTTGCAGAGTTGACAGTTCGCTGATTGAACCCTGGAACAGTTAGAAATCGATCCCAAATTTGGCAAAAACAGTCATATTTAGCGATGAGGCCTATTTTGGTTAAATGAATTCGTCAAAAAGTATATGTTGTTGAAGTTGTATAGCGTTCCACAATGGTTTGTCAAAGTTGACTAAACACAACTATAAAAAAAATAGAAGGCTCAGCCAATCCAAGATGACTACAATCAGTTTCTAAAGTTCTGACGCAGTTATTGGAAAACCCTATATTTGATTAAAATTGTTTCGCATATCGTCTTCCTCTAACAAATAGTTTTTGAGTTATACCGCCGACAGACAGACAGAGACGGAAGTGAGACCTGTTGTTCGTCATCTAAGAACTCTGAAAAGTGAAGATCTGAAGAAATATAGAAAGTTGATTTTTTCAAGATTACAATACTTTCTTCGTCTTTAGACGAGTGAAGTAGAAAATACGAAATTTAATTAAATTATAATGGAGCACGGCGAAGTGATTGTGAAATGCAACGAAATTATATTAAAATTAGAAAAGTAGCAAGAAAATATAGTAAAGTAATGTTAAAAATAATGACATGGCATTCACTGACATTCAGTTAGTCAACCAAATATTTTTTATCAAATCAAACAAAACTCATTTAAAAGTGAAAAACGTTGATCAAAAATTAAGTAGTTTTTGTTATTGATACCACCTATCCCAACTCTTACAGTCTGATTTTTTATTATAGAAACAGAGCGGACCGTGGTTTGAAATTTTTCTAACAGTGCAGCTGTGTGAGACATTTAATGTCACAATAAGTAACTAAAGTCAAAATGACAAAGTAAATTCTATTTTTCTAATCGAGATATATTAGTTATTGCTGAATGCGTCTTCGTTGAGTTTTATATGCTGTATGGAAGAACATTATCAGCAACCATGAAAACGGCGCTAGTGAAATGCTACGTTAAACTAAAAAGCTTGGCTTCAACGTTAACAAAAGGAAATCTGCGTCATAAAGTAGCCAAAATTTTCTCGGTAATGATTGATTAGAGGTTAATATGATTTCAAAACAATTATGTATCTTTTTTAGGTATCTGCATTTAAATTGAAGAACAATATTGATAAATGTATTGCCAACAATACATAAGATACTAAAACACCAGGAGAAAACCTTCCAAATACTATAGGGCTTATTGTTTTAAAGAGAATTTAAGTGGAAGAATTTCGAGATTGAAATAGAATGGGAAATAAATTTAATTTAGAAAAAATGGTTAGAAATTTCAAAACAAGAATAACAATTTCAAGGGTCAAAATTGTAATGGAGCTATTTTACGTGCCCTATACTCTACTGTACTATGAATTTATATTGCCCTTTGTATGCTAGCTAACCCAGTCGCAGAAGTACGAGACCCGTTCTTACTTCAATGCAGAGCAATGTGAATTTTGCTCTTGCCGGTCTGCACGTGATTACCTATAATGTTGTAATTATTATACATGCAAACACTGCCACAAATAAAAACCAAGCAGTTTTGCATAAAAATATATACAATCTGTAAAACGAACATATATGCATGGAAGTATACAAAAAGAATACACAATGCTAATCGATAAAGGTTATGTGCGCTATTAATATAAACACGAGCCAGTCCACGAGTTTGATGCTTTAGTCTAACCGCAATGTTTAAATTCCCCACTCGAATTTAATAAATTCGACCCTGTCTCCAGTAGCCTTAAATCAGCTGACGCAGGCAATTGCAGGCTCTCGACTCAAGAATCGCGATGTGTCGACTGCTCTTAACGCAGGCCAGCACAAAAACCTTCAATCGCACTTTTTAAAACATGCTTAGCGTTTTTTTTAACATGGGCCAACGCTCCGGTTGCCTACCAGTGAGCGACTCCTTCCCCACGGTGCTTTTCGGGCAACAGGTTCTTTGTTCTATTAATAAACGCACGCAACACTGTATCACTATTCGGGAGCGCAGAATATTCGTTACAAGTTTTAAATACACAATAAATACAATGTAATTACTACAATGTAAAAGATACAGTGTAATTCTATTCCTAGTTGAATAATGGTTAAATACCAGGACTATTATTAGCTGCGAAGGTATTCCGAACCGAGCCGTTACAAGATAAACGTTGTGCAAAATTACTAATTTTAAATATAAAAAATGTAACAGCAAATAAATTGTAATGGAGCAGGAACATTTCTAAGGAAACATTTACAATATTTGAAATCTAATGATCCTTGTCGAAAGACAGTGTTATAAATTTATGGGAAGAAACATTTTCTAAATTTAATGGAGAAATATGGTAAAACAGTGTAAATCATTGCGAAAATACTATTTAGGACAATTGACTAAAAATATATAGTAAATTATAATTTCTCTTGGACACTCTGGTTCAGAATCAAAATTAGTAGTCCAGTCAATTTACTTGACAAAAATACTGCCTGAAAAGTGAAAATGTATTTTTATAGAAAAAAATCCGTAGAATTCAATGAACTACAAAGTAACAGCTGAATCAGTGGAGAAATTATTTAAAATGACGGCCAAAGTAATGAAAAACGGTTTTTTGCCTACAAAAATGCACAAAAGCAATTTTTTTTAAATATACGCTTATGTAGCTTAAAAACAAATAAAACAAGCCTTCAATGGTCGAAATCGATTAATTAGAAAAAAGTTATCGCCAAAAAAACGCGAAAAATGGCTGATTCTTCAATTGTTCTTAACTTTAAAAACAAAACTTATATAACGTTGACATTTTCAGAAAACATAGTACTCGGTGAGCACAACTAACATCTTTTTGAAATTTGCAAAGATGTTAATAATTTTTTGCATAAATAATTTTTTTCTAAAAATATACGTTTTCGCAGAAATTGCTTTACTCAGGTATTGTTCTTGCAAATATGTGAAAATTCAATTTGAAGAGTGGCCTTTTTTACGCGCACAAAATGTAGGAATATTTTGTCAATTTTAATTGGACCGATATTACATCAGCACCATTCGATAGCTGTCAACTTTTTACCAATTTAAATGCGCTTTTGTTTATTTTAACAACAAAATACACTTAATTTCAGATTAGTGGTCTTTATAAGACTAGCTGTTAGTGTAACTATATATCACAGTCCCAGTTTGTCAAAGAATACTTGGTTGGTCTTTTGTCAACCTATGTCTGGGTGGGCAATAAACTGCAGTAATAGTTAACTTACACGCAAGAGTTTGTACTTTTATAGATGTTTATATTAATGTTTATATAACAATTTCTTGTATATAATTTATTTAAATATTCCTTATAATCCTATTGTTAATAAAAATATTTTTTATGTTTAATGATAGTTTAAAAATTAAATAATTAGTTGCTATAATTATTCTTCTAATTAATATTATGAGTCTTATAATTATTATTAGAATCACTATAAAAATTTAAAAAATTTACAGAAGTTGCAATTTACCAACCTTCGTTAATGCATTGAAAATGAATTTTGTTAATTTTCAAGTCAGGCACAAAATTTCCAAAATCTGGAAACATTACAAGGGACAGAAATAAAAAAGTTCTAAAATTATTCACATCTGTATTATTATTATTTCTTATATACCACGCAAAACGTTACTGCGAAGTTCTACTGCATAGCAGATCATTAATAAATAATACCTACTACAAATTTGAACCTTTTCAGCATCTTGTACACTTTAACACCAATTTGCAGTTAGATAAAGGTGTTGAATTCCATATTACATTCATTTGTTATTATATAACTTTAGAAGATATATCGCTTATATGAGTCATTCTTATTATTAAATTTATTAGCTGTTTTATAGGAGTTCTGAGAATCACAAGCTTTCCGATCGGCGGCTCCAGATATTCATATTATTCATAGTTTATTTTGTTTACTCATAAAATAGGAGGAACAAGGCAGTGTAAAAAATGAATTAGATGTGATTAGACCTTTGAGTGGTTTAATCGATATGCATGTTTAGTTGGGTATTAATTTTTCAATAAATATTTTTACATTGTATAAACTAAGTAATTTTGCATTTTCAGTATATACAGGGTGATTAAACTATCATGTAGCAACCAGGTAGGCAACACACATTACTTGTGCACTTATTCCATAGGCATCTTAGTTACATGAAAATTTCTTAAACAAATCGAGATCAAAGGTGTTACTTATTTTTTATTAATAACGCCACACCAGTCAAATAAGAAAGTTTAATGTTAACAGCGTAATAATACCATATTAATTAAACAGGAAGATACAACAGCAACAGAAATATTAACAATGAAAATTAAATTAAATTAACGCAGTAGATGTTCGAAATGATTTCCCTCTTCTTGTTCACATACTGTAATCTGCTTCCTCATAGAATTTCTGACACGAACAAGCATTTCGGGAGCGATCGTTTTTTACGACTCGATTATTCTTCCTCGCAAGTCCTCTTCGTTTTCCATGGGTGTTAGGTACACATCGTTCTTTATTTTACCCCATAAAAAGAAGTCCAACGGAGTAAGATCGGGACTACGCGGAGGCCAAGGATAAATTGCACCTCTTGCAATTACTTTGTTATTGAAACTTACGTTTAAGTAATTTCGTACATTTATATGAAGATGGGGAGGTGCGCCATCATTTTGTAACCACATCCGTTGCCTTATGTTAAGAGGGATATCTTTCAAAAGTAGAGGCAACTCGTTTACTAAAAAAAATCAAGTACATATACCCATTTAAATGGCCACCAAAAATATGTGGACCTATGATGAAATCACCAAGTATACCGCACCACACATTTACACTAAAAACTCTTTAAAAATGGGGTTTCCCAATCCAGTGAGAATTCTCTTGAGCATAATAATGGCAATTATGTCTGTTAACGGATCCATTATTGCAAAATGTTGCTTCATCAGAAAACAACACAGAGTTTAAAAACAGCGGGTCTACAGTCAATTGGTTTCTTAAAAACTGACAATAAACAATTCTAAGTGCATAATCATTTTCATTCAGATGCTTGAAACAATTTTTTGGCTTCGCTAGTTATCCAATTATTTCAGGCGTAACCTGTATATTGTTAGTTGAATTATAAATCCTTTGCATTTCGAATTCGTAAATTTTCCAAAGCAGCGTATTTTGTACCTGCATCAAGTTCCTTTCGTTTGCGCGATGCCCTCTCGACCCGCGCTATCTCTTATCAGAGTGCGAGTCTTCTTTTGGGCACGAAATTTTCGTCCGAGGCACTTCCTGTCCTAACCTAAACCCGCCGTCATCGGCGCGGCTAAGGCTTGATTTTAATTAAGTCAAATTACGTGCGCTCAATCAATTTTTATGAGCATTGTGTTTTCTAAGGGCTGATTATGATCAGGTACGATGGCGCTTTTCTGTTTTGTTAGTCGCATAGTAATTGCATTTTTTCTTAGCTCTTTATTACCAGTTCCAACCACGAGTTTTTCTCGGAGGCCAAGGCGCTAGCCTTATCGCATTTTCGACACCTGCTGGCGCTCTGCTTAGTTGCTGCCGTTCGAGGGTGACTTTGCTATAATGTGCATCCACGCCGATTTCCATTATAGTAGCAGTTCACGTCCAGCTTATGTTTCGAGGTTAGTTAGTGCTACTCCGGGATTAATTATCGACTTATCTTCAATACCTGGATTTTACATTTATACATTTTAAACCCGTAATTATTTACAACTTAAATTCACGCGTTCCGCAGTTATTATGATGTAATGTTCAATTTCATACATGCTCCTGCTTTTTACATTTGAATTTTTGTGCTTATAGTTAATTATGCTCAGTATTTAAAGTTGCTATTTTGATGTGTATTGACCCTATGTAAAAGGTACAGTCACGCTTTTTTATGTTCAATATCCTAAACAGAAGGATTTATTAAATGACTGTGATAAGCTTATTCCACGAATAATTTGTTGTTAAAGTTATTAAAATATCCCGAAAAAGGTCTGTTGATTTTATGCGTGTCGCAACCTTCAGTTAACGTACACAACTTTGTTATCACATTATTTGCATTTTAATTATTCTGATAATTTACTACTGACACTTCAAGACTCTATTATTTATTAATTAAACGTTAGTCACTAGCAGTTTATTTCTTCCTATTATTTGAAATCTTTTGATTTCTGGCGCCCATTTCCTTTCCTTTTTTTGAAGACATTCCAGGGTACACAGCTGATGATTTGAACCTACAATCCAAGGCCGCTGAAATTTGAGTTAGTTAGGGCCATCGCGGTGAGTAAAGAGTTTTCAGAGCTACCGTGGTGTATAAACTGTAGGGGGGTTGATCTGCGATTTTTACTACCATTGCTTAATTTTATTAATTAATCGCAGGTCGGCTTCTTTATTGTTTCACTGGCGACCAACGCTCTGGGGCTCGATTTTGGTAGGAACATCAGCTGTGCTTTCCTGGATAGCTTTATTTATCAATATTTAATTTTGTACTCACTCATTTTCCTTTTTCACTTTTGTCCAAATTTTTACTTATGCAATTTTGTAATTTTTTCATCTTGTTGCAGTGCACGTATTTATATTTGACTTTCTTTCTTTTCCCTTCTTTACGTATCCTTTCGTTCGGTTGTTTATTGACTTTTCTTCCCTTATCTTTTTTGACGAATGATTGGTTTAGCGGTATGTTTATAGGTAGTGAGATGGACTTTCTTGAAAGTGTATGCTTTGGTGAGTAAGGTTTCTGAATGGTTTCTTTGATTGGTTGCGTGTGTGCTTTGGTAGTGTAGTATGTTTGGTTTTTCCTTATCCTTCCTTTGGTTGCTTATCGGTGGGTCGAGGGCCTGCGTGAATTACTTGTGCGGGTTGGTGTAGTTTACTCCATTTTTGGGATTTTTATTTACTTGCCTGACCGTACTTGTATTTACTCAGGGTCTCGACGGGTTGTTTCCGGGTTGTTTTTTCTGGTTCTTCTTTCTTTGAATGCGTTTATTATGCATTTACTTTTTGGATGCGATTTTTGTGCTCGTTGGCTGCGTCCGATGTGAGGCACTCCTTGTGTTAGGCCCCTGTTCGGTGTAAACAGGGTGCCTATATTTTTTTCTGTGTCCGATGTGGTGCAGGTTTTTCTTCTGTCAGACGTGACAGGAGATATTTTTGAGTCGGTTTTGATGCGCTATTGCATCGGGTTACTCATTTTTTCCTATGCAATTTTTGGCGTCTTTTTACGCATCTATTTTGAGTGCGGATTTTTCCCTTGCGATTGAAGGCGGATTGCTTTCCTTGTGTTTCCTCTTCTTTAAGCGTGTCCATGTTTTCGTAAACCCGGGTCACGGCATGGAATAGTAGACCTAGCCAGTCGAAGCTTGGATGAGTGGGTGTGGCAGCGTGAGTTTTTCCGAACTCTGGTTTTTTGGTTCATTTTCCTCTCTTTCTTTTTCCCTTTTCCTAGTGTCCTGTTTTCTCTTCTGTTTTTAAAAGTTGCTGTAGGGTATGTTCCCTATGGATCTTGCATTCTAGTGGTTTTCAATTTCTTTTTTCTTGCCATTACTTCCGTCTCATTTGAGAATTTTCTCCAAAGCGCTTCGCTTATTTGGATTTGGACTATGGTATTATAGCATATTTTGACCGTGGAAACACCTACAGTGTCCCTTATAAAAACTTGTTTTCTTAGTGCTTTTTGTTTCTTGCTAGGGTGGTTGGTTGGCATGCAGGGAAGGTTACGATAGGGATTATTAGCAGCTTGTTTTCCCCATTTTAAAGTGTAGGGTGGTTGGTTGGGTACGCAGGGAAAATCACGATAGGAAGCATTGTCATCTTGCTTTCCCTTTTTGAGAGTATTGGGTGGTTGGTTGGGCATGCAGGGTCGGTCTCATTTTGGGAAACCTTTCCATCAAATATTTTATTATTTCCTGTCCCCATCTCGCTTTACGAGATATCTTCTAATAGTCATCGTCAGGTCATCATAACCGATTTTTCTATTGCCTTTATTTCTTGCATTTCATTTTTTAATAATTTTTCACTCTCATACTTTTTTGATATTGGGTTACCTTAGATTTAGAGTGAGTGATGATGATGCGGTGCGAGTTCTTCGGATGTTTGTGAGTTTATCGGATGTTTTTAGGAGGGTGGATTGTGTCCTATATGATGCAGTCGGTTTTTGCTGTGTTTAGCAGTTTTTTTAGGCGTCTGTCCGGTTTAGACAGAACGTCTATGTTCTATAGTGGTATCCTATGTGGTGCCGGAGTTATTTTTTTTGAGCCGATTTATAAGGGTTGGTTCCCTTGGCTTATTTTCTCGAAAGAGGATTTTTTCGACACCGTTTCGCTCTTTGTGTTGGCATCATCGATCTTACTCTTGAATTCTATGGTTTCCTACATTTTTTAATGTTTTCATATTTTAAACCTTTTTATTTCTCTTGGCCGTGGGGAGTGAAACAATTTTTTGGCTTCGCCTAATTGTTTCGCCCGTTATCCAATTCTTTCAGGCGTAACCTGTATGTTGTTAGTTGAATTATAAATTCTTTGCGTTTCGAATTCGTAAATTTTCCAAAGCAGCTTATTTTGTACCTGCATCAAGTTTCTTTCGTTTGCGCGATGCCCTCTCGACCCGCGCTATCTCTTATCAGAGTGCGAGTCTTCTTTTGGGCACAAAATTTTTGTCCGAGGCACTTGCTGTCTTAACCTAAGCCCGCCGTAATCGGCGCGGCTAAGGCTTGATTTTAATTAAGTCAAATTACGTGTGCTCAACCAATTTTTATGAGCATTGTGTTTCCTAAGGGCTTATTATGATCAGGTACGATGGCGCCTTTCTGTTTTGTTATTCGCATAGTAATTACATTTTTTCTTAGCTCTTTATTACCAGTTCCAACCACGAGTTTTTCTCGGAGGCCAAGCCGCTAGCCTTGTCGCATTTTCGACACCTGCTGGCGCTCTGCTTAGTTGCTGCCGTTCGAGGGTGCCTTTGCTATAATGTGCATCCACGCCGATTTCCATTATGGTAGCAGTTTACGTCCAGCTTATGTTTCGAGGTTAGTTAGTGCTACTCCGGGATTAATTATCGACTTATCTTCAATACCTGGATTTTACATTTATACATTTTAAACCCGTAATTATTTGGAATTTAAATTCACACGTTCCGCAGTTATTATGATGTAATGTTCAATTTCATACATGCTTTTGCTTTTTACATTTGAATTTTTGTGCTTATAGTTAATTATGCTCAGTATTTAAAGTTTCTATTTTGATGTGTATTGACCCTCTGTAAAAGTTACAGTCACGCTTTTTAATTTTCAATATCCTAAACAGAAGGTTTTATTAAATGACTGTGATAAGCTTATTCCACGAATAATTTGTTGTTAAAGTTATTAAAATAACCCAACTACCCACTAAACGAAGTAATTTCGGAATAGGATTATTTAATTCGCTTCCTAGTACTCTCAAAAATGCCCCAACCAAACTCTTCAAAGTTAAGCTTAAAAAACATCTTCTGGCCAATGTCTACTATGAACTTTCCGATTTCAGATTTGTTGAAAATTAAGACCGTCTTGTTTTATTGACTTTAGTATTTTTGTTGTTACTGTATTTTTCTGTAGATGACTATTTCTGTAAATGCATTGTATTTTTTTTATTTTTTTTTTTTTTTTTTTTTTTTTATTTTTTTTTTATTTTTATATTTTTATATAACTGGAATTGTGACATATCTAAGCACCACGGTGTATATTATGATGAATAAATACTACTACTACTACTACTATCTTGATTTTATGCGTGTCGCAACCTTCAGTTAACGTACACAACTTTGTTATCACATTATTTGCATTTTAATTATTCTGATAATTTACTACTGACACTTTAAGATTTTCTATTATTTATTAATTAAACGTTAGTCACTAGCAGTTTATTTCTTCTTATTATTTGAAATTTTTTGATTTCTGGCGCCCATTTCCTTTTCTTTTTTTGAAGACATTCCAGGGTACACAGCTGATGATTTGAACCTACGATCCAAGGCCGCTGAAATTTGAGTTAGTTAGGGCCATCGCGGTGAGTAAAGAGTTTTCAGAGCTGCCGTGGTGTATAAACTGTAGGGGGGTTGATCTGTAATTTTTACTACCATTGCTTAATGTTATTAATTAATCGCAGGTCGGCTTCTTTATTGTTTCATGCTGTACTAGCATTACATGGTAAGGGTGGAAGGTGTTCGCTTTCAAAATATTGTGGACGGACGATTGGCTGATTCCAACTGCCCCAGCGATTACCCTCTGGCTGGTATGGGGATTTTGCTCCACCAGTTCAATCAAGGGCCTAGCCAGGATTTTATTTTGGGGGTGCCAAATCAGGGGAAAGGTTTATAAGGACGTAACTAAATTCAAATTCATTAGGATAAAAAAACGAAGAAGAGACAAAATAACAAAAAAAATTATTTTTATTATTGCTTGGAACAGAAAACTTATTATAATATAATTAACTGTATAGTTAAAGTTAAGATTGCTTTGATGGCATCAAAAACTACAAGAGAACCAGCTTCCTGGACACGATCGCCATCACATCCAGTAGTTGTTCTGGTGAAACACTGACATTTAATGAGAATTTCGGGGGGTGCTGGAGCACCTTCAGCACAACCACTGGCTACGCCTTTGAGTTCAATCACTTCCAATTCCTTTTCTTCATTAGTGGCTTGTCGTATACGAGTTCGAGGCTTCATAAATTGCCATGTTGCTTTGAATTGATTTCTAGACGCCTAAAAGTGTTGTACGATGGAGCGATCCTGTCTGGATAACGCTGCATGTAAATCCACACCGCTAAATAAGGCTGACCCCTAGATTCTCCAAAAATAAGAATCATATCTGTCTTCTCAGAGTTGGAAAACATTTTAGTAATACACTCTGATAACTAAGGTCTTCGACAACTCACCAATTAGAATTAGAAATGTAACAGTTTAAACTGTTTTGACTTTTCATTCATCCACAGCACTATTCCCTTCAAAATTAATTACTTTGCTTTTGACTATTAAAGTCGCCTACACGATGCATGCTTCTGCATAATGGGTTGCCTACCTGGTTGCTACATGATAATTCAATCACCCTGTATACATATGTACCGTATTTATATTTTTAAAGTCCACATACATTTTTTCTATTACAATCGCGCTTTAAGTTTTAGTAAAAACAGCTGACACTAACACACCAACCCTGCCAGTGGCCACTACCATTCTGTCAACAAGTGCAGCGCGCCAATAACCTTAACCCACGTAATATTATTCATGTTAGAATAAAATACAATCCGACACGCTATTTACTATTTACTTGCAAATTTACAATTTCACAAAAGGCCAGAATAAAAAAAATGCACATTTTCCTGATTAAAAAAATTATAAAATAGGTTAATTTCCACCCCCTCACAACCGCATCACCGACTCTCATAAAAAATAGAACCGACCAGTAAAAAATCTCCAAACAACGAATTTCACACATATATAAATTTTAAGGTTTTTCTAATAATTATATAGTTTTTCCCATTTTGTAACACCCAAATCATCTTAGGCCACAAAATTCCCACGTCCCGAATTCTCTTAAAAAGTACAATTGGTCAGTAGAAAATCTCCAAACAGCGAATTTCCCACAAATATTAATATTAAGGTTTTTCGACATTTATACGTTTTCCCATTTTCCCACCTTCAAAATTCAATCGGACCGCAAAATTCCCACATCCAGAATTCTCTTAAAAAATACAATCGACCAGCAGAAAACCTTCAAATAGCGAATTTCACACAAATATTCAGGCTAAGGCTTTTCTGATAATTATAACGTTTTCTCCATTTTGCAACCACCAAATCTACCTAGGTTGCAAAAGCCCCACAACCCTCATTCTTCTAAAAAATACAATCGATCAGTAGAATGTCTTCAAACAGCGAATGTCACACAAATATTAATTTTTAGGTTTTTCTCATAATTATAACGTTTTACCCATTTTGCAACCCCCAAATCCACCTGGGTTGCAAAACCCCACATCTCGCATTTTCTTTAAAAATTCAATGGACCAGTATAATGTCTCCAAACAGCGAATTTCACACAAACATTAATTTTAAGGTTTTTTCTGATAATTATAACGTTTTCTCCATTTTTTTTTGCAACCCCCAAATCCACCTGGGTTGCAAAATCTCCATATCCCGCATTCTCCTAAAAAATACAATCGACCAGTAGAACGTCTCCAAACAGCAAAAGTGACACAAATAGTAATTTTAAGATTTTTATTATAATTATAACCGTTTCTCCATTTTGCAACCCCAAATCCATCTGGGTTACAAAATCCCCACATCCCGCATTCTCCTAAAACATACAATCGACCAGTAGAACGTCTCGAAAAAGCCAATGTCACAAAAATATTAAATTTATGGTTTTTCTGATAATTCTAGCGGATTTCCCCATTTTGCAACCCCCAAATCCACCTGAGCTGCAAAAGTCTTAAAACCCCACAGCTTCATCCACATACTGCCAAAATTCGACATTTATTTCTTTTCCCCTATTTATGTGAACATCCAATTTACTACAAACACAACTCAGTTTTCTACCCCTGTAACTTCGTCCCCGTGCATCTCAGACCCTAAAAACCATCCAGTACAATGAGCGTTGGTTCGTCCTCTTTCTAACTAGCCGCAAATCACATTTAGATCTTTCAAAAAATATGCGATGTAAGAGCACCGAACGCTTTTGTGTAAAAAAAAAGTTTAACTCGCGTATTTTCGCCCCCTCGAATTTTACAGTTTCACAACTCCTCCAGAAGATTCCCCCTTGACGAGAGCTTCAAGATGACACCAACAAAATTTACCTGCAATATGTATAGCTTGCACAAATTCTTAAAAACCGTGCATTTTCCAAGCGTCACACAAATCGCTAAAAGAGCACCGTACTAGCGTCATATCTCCAATTCGTTAAACATTTTCAATGTTAAAAAAGAGGGATATTCTGAGTACATTGTGCAGGTCGAGTAAACGCCGAGTGGAGCGGTCTACTCCGAGTTTCTCCTGTACTCGCCCCGGTACCGCTCTGAAAGGAACATGCATTTTGCGACGCCTAATGTAAACCGGTTCGCAATAAATAATACACGAACAATAATTGCGAAATATTTTTTATATTACACTAGAGGTCTTCAGCTAAAGTGTGCGCAAATGTTAGCCGTTAATATTAATAAATGAAAGTGCAGCGATTTTTTGAAGAAAAAGTAACTCGACTTCTATGGGTCGTACAGTAATTTTTTTAAAATTCGGAGAAAATTGACAGCTATCGAATGGTACTTATATAATTTCAGTACAACTAAAATTGACAAAAATATTTCACATTTTATGTGTTTAAAAAAAGGTCACCTTTAAAATTGAATTTGCACATATTTGCAAGTGCAAAAAAATCGCGCTCATATTGTATGTGGTAGTATAATTCTTAACGAAAAAAATATGCCTAGCTGATTGTTGTGGGACTTCTGTAACCTGAGTAAATCAATTCATGCGGAAACGAATTTTTTTCGAGAAAACTGATTTATGCAAAAAATTAACAACATTTTTGCAAATTTCAAAACCTTGCGTTTTCTGCTCACCGAGTACTATATTTTTTGAAAGTTTCAGCGTTATATAGTTTTTTTTTTGTAAAAGTTAAGAACAATTAAAGAATCGGCTATTTTTAGCGGTTTTTTTGGCGATAACTTTTTTTTAATTAATCGATTTTATCTGTCGAAAGCTTGTGTTATTTGTTTTTTTAAGCTACATCAGCGTATATTTTGAAAAAAAATTAAATTGTTTTTGTGCATTTTTATATGCAAAAACCCGTTTTTTCAGTACTTTGACCGCCATTTTGAATCACTTCTCCACTGCTTCAGCTGTTTGTTCATTCTGTTCTGTAGTTCATTGAATTCTACAAATTTTTTTCTATAAAAATACATTTTCACTTTTCAGGTAGTATTTTTGTCAAAAAAACGAGGTATTTTCGACAATTTGACTGAACTATAGACACAAATCAGGAAGTGCAGATAGATGATGATGTATTTGATTGAGTGAGTAGGTTCTGCATATCATTCGGCAAGTAGGATGTAAATATAGCCATTTTATGCGTATAGTCTTGAATGTTCTAATACATCAAGTATTTACGTGTTACCTGTGTAATTATATATTTTTTATCGTGTTTTTCATTTGTGGTGTTTTTAGTTCATGTAATCATAAAGGATGTTAATGATATCGTATTATTAGTATAATGGCATTTTTCAATTTAATTTTAGTCTTCGAAACGTTATTTGTGCTTTTTATAGCAGCTTTTCCCCTTTCGTTGCCAATCGTTTTACGTCTAAATTTGAAACTAATTTTAAGAATAATGCAGAGCATTTCCCAAGGATTTGATTCAGGTATATGCACGACATTTTTGCTGTTTTTTATTTATCTAAATGTAGTAGTGTAGGGCTGGCAACACTGCGGGAGCTGAGTGTTGAACTAAAAAGACAGTTGGTGCGCCAAGACAGTGCAATCATGAGATACAATAAGAGGAGTAAAGACTTGTTGATGTTAATATGGTTGTCTTTTGTTATTTGTAACGAAGTGTTCACTTAAGCTATTAAACTTATTAAAGACTAATGCTGAACGCTAAAGTGTGTTTTGTGTTCGTTTATCGGAATCTTACAGTATTGATGATTCCTAGAATCAGTAAAATTCTAAATTTCATAGCATAAAATTCACATATAAAATGGAAAAGGAAGGAGAACTCCTATTCCTAGATACTTTGGTAATAACACATAAATATAAGTTGGAATTTGATGTTTATAGAAAAGAAGCCAACGTAAACAGATTCATTTTAGAGGATTCGAATCATTCTTTTAGAAATCAAGAACGCAACGAAAAGTACATCAAAATTCTGGTTCACCCAGCTACAAAGGGGTCTAGAGAAAGTTTGTAAAAATTTTGGGTATAACATTGCTTATCGTTCAAGCAAAAATATTCAAAATATCTTGGGGAATCCAAAAGACAAACTTAAGACTTTAGAGAAATCTGGAATGTACGAAATTAAATGTTTCCATTGTGGTTCTAAATATATTGGACAAACACGTCATAATTTGGTGCTAGGTTTAAAGAGAATATAGCTCATTTTAGATTCAAGAAATTCGAAAATTCTAATGTTGATCAACATATTTACAAAACGGGTCATAATATTAGGGAAACTGACCTAAAAATTACAAAGGCGTCAACTTCAACAAGGCAGCTAAATTAGTTGGAAAGTTTGTAAATTGTTAAGAATCAAGATAATAAAATTTTTAACAAACCTAGAGGTCCCAACCCCCACTCTAATCTTTACGATCTGTTGAAGTTGAAACCTGATTGGTTGCATAGTACACGCCCTCCGGGTCAGTTAGTATAAATAGCGTTGGAATGTCAGGGTGTGCTGACTTTCACTGGTGATTTGGAGAAGAATATATATTATCTTTGGCCAACCTTGTCGAGATAGTCTCTATTAGCTGCTACTGATTATGACAGCTTAGCTGACGAAATACTTATTTAACGGTTATTAAATATGTGTGTGTTTGAAGGTTCTCATCAAATTGTGTATCAATAATAGTGATTACTGGCCTAGTTTCGGGATAGGCAACATTATATCTCCTAAGAACAAACGAGTTACAAACTACTCGTCAATAAATTTATAGTCATGAGCTATTAGCTCTTCTAAACTTTAACGTTCCAGCAAAAGAATTAGGAAACAACGATTATCTGTTTATTATAACGTTTCGTCACATCCACGGTGACATAACTTTACCATTGGGTTAGATATCAAGATTATCAAATATTGAATGTTTACAGATCAACGTATTCGCAAAATTTCTTCCAAAACGACTAAAAATTAAATAATCTAATAATTGACATATATTGTTGTGAGCAAATATCTAAGTCATAAATCTGTGATTCACAAATGGTATCAATCAGCGCGAATATTTCATGTAAAATGTTGTTGTTGACTTTATAGGAACAGTAATAGTATATTACATTACAAGGCAAGAAAGTGATACTTTGCAGATGAGGAGGCTCGTTGAAGAATACGAGGACGCGAAGCGTCCGAGTACTTTTTTACAGCCTCCGAGTCAGAATATCAACCAGAACTAAAGTCTGCAACTTTGTTTCAATTTAACTGACATTGTATCACTCAAAAACGGACACCGAGAATACTCATTTTTTTTAACAATTGAGCATGATTTCGATCAATAATCTTCAAGCAAAGAAAACTTCATTTAGATATACTTAATATATCTAGTTGCCTCCTCAAAGAGGTACACGCTCTTAAATGGCGTTGGTATGATTATTTATTAAATTTTGAAAACGAAGTTACCTAAAAAAGTGTTGGTTATGTTTATTCTGTTTTTCGAATATTATTGAAATGCTGGAATGCGAAGTAGCAATTCAACCTTTTCTTCAACGTATGACATATTATCCCAACTTTTGTTTAACTTTGCTTATAGAATTGGCAGCGAAATTATGCTACTGCAACACAGTTTTCATTTACTTAAGATTATATTTGTATGTTGTATTTATCCATAGTAATTAGGTTTTTTCATGTAATTTTGAGCATCACAAGCCTTTGGCTTTTGCTCTTATTAGTGGTTAAATAATAATAATAATAATAATAATAATAATAATATTTTAGGAATGGGCCATTAAAGAAAGAAAGATTATTACGCATTCGAATAGCACAAATTTCAGCGGAGATACTGCAGTGATACGCACGGTTATTGCTTTTTACAAACACAAGCGGTTTAACCTGAAGACACTTGATTATGACATAGCTCTTGTAAAGGTTGAAAAAGAGTTTAATGGAATGTATGAAAAATACGTACCTTTTGCCGACCCCTCATATCACGTAAGCACGTTTTAATGTCATACTATATTTATACACATTTACTGTATTATACATAGTTTTTTTTAAGTTATGTTATTGAGAATCTGTTAGTTGGAAGCAATTTTTACGAATCTTTTATATGTAGGAAATTTGAGTCCCAAGTGCTTCTTTTGTAAAGCGCGCTTTATATTGTATATGGGTTTAAAACCCAAATTCCTTCATTTTTCTAATAGGCCCCAAGAAGTACATTGTAGTAATATACTGCTAATTATCTACTTCATGAATAAATACCACAACAGTATCGTTGTCGGCCGGCTTTATCATAATGTTTTTGTTTCGATCTTACAAAGAGTTGTTTCTAATATTCTGGGATGTTTTTCTTTTGAGTGCCGCTCATGTTAAAATTTGAGAACTTGAACGCTTTTGGCTATTTGGACTGAATATTTTGTAGCGACTCTTGCCACGTCTGGTTTAGTTTTTCATTTGGGAGAGCCTTTGGCTGGAACTAGAATTTCTTCCTGGGAGTGTTTTGGATGAGTTTTGGGTATGTTTTCGACTATAACATTGATGAGGCTAGAAACCAATAAGAATGCGTAATTTTCTTGAGTTTCCTTGTGTTACAACAGTTGTTTCAGTAACTATATGCCGAGAGTACGACTGAGTGGTGTTGCATAGCTCACGGCACTTGTAAAAGTTAAGCTCCAGTCTGCTTGGTCAGTACTTGGATGGGTGAACATCTGGAGAGCGGGCGTAGTGTTCTATCTTACCCACTTCAAGTACCTCCACCGGATTTAAAAATGCACATATCTTCAGGGGCTCGGCACCCCGACACTGAGTAAACGGTATAAAGGGTTACAGATTACATATGTATTTCAATATCTACGGCGATAGACTATTGAGTTCCAAACCTAGCAAGGAATCTTTTACATGCTACACACCGTTTGTAGTAACACGGCTTGACATCACTTCCTACTGATGGCATACTGTAGCGGTATTCATTCACATTTTTTTATTTTTAAAAACCTTACTCGGACCGAAAATCGAACCTGCGACCGTACGATTAGTAGCCCGGATGCTTACTACGCTACCAGCGCCGGCTAAAAAACAATATTAAAAGTGAAACAACATAAATGAGTTAAATATTTTACAAGTCAACATAAAATGATTAAATTTATGGATTTCCTGTTAAATTTTGTACTTTACTTATTTTTTTTATTCATGCTATAGTCTACCTGTATCTGTATACAACTCAACAATCGAAAAATCTTGAGACTCGACGTGTCGGGTGGTGTTTCATAGGGCAACATATGAAACACCACCCGACGCTACCCGTCTCGTAGTGTTTCAGGTGTTGTATAATCGAATATTCTCGATCGTCTAGTTGTAAAATATATGATCATTCAAATACTGATATTCCAGATGTGTTTATTCATTTTCTGATTGAGTGTTAAATGCAAATGGTATAACTGCTTCAAAATGAGATTAAGTCAGTGATACTTGCAACGCACCCTTTCTTGAATATTTTCCGATTCGATTCACAATATCAAGTCGTTTTCATATAAAACATGGTTTTGCTTTTGGAATATAATTATTGCCACAGCAGGTGCTTCTAAAGCATTTGGTATATTGTCTTATATCTTACTGCTCCGGTTTTTCCATTCTATTGGCTCACGAGAATAATCTACATGACGTGACATAAAATGCTCATCTTCGCAATACCTGCTTGGTTATACACTTGTTTCTGATCGCACAGGATTAATGTTCTGATTTTTCTATTATTTTCTTCCGCAGTAAAATGTTTTATAGGATTAGGTACGTGGATGCCCAACCTGGTCGCGTTTATTTTCATTGTGTAGTCTGTCAACTATATGCCAGCAAAATTTTTTTTATTGTCACTTAGTATTTACACAAGTATAAATTACGAGGATTGTTCTATTAATTGTCAGTAGCAAACCATGAATGCAATTATAAGCAAAAGCACTTGCATAAATCAAACACTTTTTCGTTTGACAGTTTCCAGCTGCAACTTTGAAAGGTTGACCTTCAATCGTATAGAGAGACACATTATTAATTTTTTTAAGGTGTTTAATGTACGCTAGACATTATGGAATTTTTCCCGGCAATGATTTTTACGGTTAAAGAAAAATTTTACGTTTGAATAAAGTCACGAAAATTTAGTGGCAGCGTTTGGAGACCGTCCATCATTAACCGTAGTGACTTACTGGTTCCATGAATTTAAGCGGGGACGGTGTACAATAGCAGATGAACCGAGACCTGGACAAGTGGACAACCTACAATAACTGTTTGTGCTGAAAACGTTACTACTACCAAAAAGCCGTTTAGTAAATACCGAAATATAAATCAGAGCAATTCAACAAGAACTAGTATTGCATCATCCGCAATAGATAATATCCAAGATCTGGGTTTCAGGATACTGCCAAACCAATAAATTCCATATTTGTTAACCGAAGAACAAAAACAAGCGTGGATAGACTGGTACTCACACTGGTATATATCTTCAAAACACGTGTTTAAAGTTGTTACGGGTGACAAGGCTTGGAACTATAATTCTGGCCACGAGACTAACATCAATCAAGTGTTAGTTTTTGAAAATGATACCACCCCAAAAAAAGTTAGTCGTGAACAAAAAATGATTGATGCTTTCTTCAGATACAGTGGCCTACTTGCTGTAATTCCATTGAAGATCGTAAAATTGAAACTTCTAATTGGTATGCAGAAGTTTTCCTTCCCGAGTCTTTGAAAAATCGTGAAGGGATCGCTGAAAATCTGGTTTGCTCACCATTATATTTTTTACACGAGTTAGGAGCCCAACTCGCCAGTCAGCCTCTATACAGTCCTCACCTTAACCTCAACGATTTGCTGTTATTCACAAAGGTTTAAAAAACGTACCTAATAAGAAATTTCGTGATGTAAATGCGACGGTTACTGAATTTCAGCGTATGTTCGACAATTTTTCAAAAATCGAGTTCTCTGTCTGTTTCGAGAAATGGTTTCAAAGAATGAACAAATGTATTATGGCTAAAGGGGCAATATTTTGAAAAAAGCAAGTTATAAGCTATGATTCTGTACGCCCTTTTCGCTCGTAAGCATATAGGTGGCTAGCCTTGTCCGCCGAAACTGCGGAAGAGTTTCCTTGTTAAGGATTAATTAACGACTATAACATGTGTTAGAGTGAAAGACGTGGAGCGTACGATATTTAAAATTCCTGTGTACTCTCGGGAATCGAACCCACTCCAGCCGGCTGAGAGTCAGCCATATTGCTTGCTCGGTCAATCAACTGTGTGAAATTAAACAGACCTCTGGCCTAATAGTAGGATATAGTAGGAGTAAGAGGAAGAAAAATAAGAATAACGTTTTATATAAGTAAGAATTAACGGAACAGCCATCGTATGATTAAATTAAAGTCTGCGCTACATTCACAATACCTTCAAACTACAAATCTCCCTTACCCGCAATGTGTAGTCTTATCCTACACATAAAATAGTTTTTACAGCCCATAAATAATTGTTTTCTGTAATTTATAGTATAGTAATGTTAAAGTAATAATAATAATTTTATATCTGATTACAGTATAAAAACTTTAAATCTGCACGGATTTTTGGGTGGGCCAAACCACCGGAGGATGGGTTAGTATTTGAAGATTTAAGCCAAGTTAAAGTGTATATTACACCCCAGAAATCCTGTCGCCTTTATCACAAGTAAGATTTTTATGAAATATTTATACGTTTCAGATAATTAAGTTTTGGTAAAAATATTCAGCCGCCCTTTATTTGCAGTCACGTACTGCTCTCTCCTATATTTTTTTATGTGATAGATATTCTTGCAGTTACTACAGTAACTTAAACAAACTATTGCGATCGACGTAAGACATTTTTGCTGAAAAATAACCAAGTCTGATATTGAAATTAATAACAAACGCAGTTTTGTAATTAGAATGGTAGTCTACACTAGTTAATAAACTTCTGGAACGTGAAGGATTCCAAGAAAGTCGAAACTATAAACTTCAGTTAAACGTATTACTAAACATAAAGCAACAACTGTAGAAAGAAACTGAAAAATTTACCGAAGATATTCAACAAGCTACTTGTGAAAATACTCCCAGAATTAAAAAAAAAATACGAAAGGAGCTAGTTGTAGAAAAAAGAAGGAAATAGCCGCATACAAAGGGGCCAAAATTGAACTTGATAGAAAAACCGGAAAGGAAAATAGCACTAAATAAATATGAGGGGTATGTAACAAATAGCCAAGAAACAAACTATTGCTTATGCAAAATTGCAAATAATTTAAAAACACCAACTACCATTAAACCACCGATAAAGACAACAAATGCCGAATTGGCAAAACGTAATAAACAAAAGATGGTAGTCTTCACTATTCACCTAGATGAAACCTTCCAAGCAAACGATGTTGTTCAGCAGGAGAAAAATCTAAACTTCAAAACAATAGAATCAGCAAAAATTGCGTGGCTAACTCATAAGAGATAACTGAAATGAAAAAAGCTTCGACAGAGATTACATTTTTGTCTAGGGTGTCCATTTTACTGCAAAAGCGTAAAGGTTGAAAACACTTTACCTAGATGCTTCTCCACCGCATGCGACCGTTACCGATGAAAAATAGAATTACTCAATTACTGCCAAAAATATGATGATTTAACTCAACTTACCGACATACATTTTGCGTTGCGTGACATGTAATTTCTTCGCTGTCGCTTTGGTTAGAGTTAGTGTTTCTGCTCCATACGTTAGGACCGGGAGAACACATTGGTTGAAGGCTTTTCTTTTCAAACTAGTCGGAATGTCGGCCTTAAAAATATCTTGTAGTTTTCCTAATGCGGCCCAACCTAGAGGGATTCTCCTTCTCTCCCCCTTTACAGATTCTTATTTCGTGCCCGAGATAAGTATATTTTTCGATTATTTCAATTTCTGTATTCTCTAGTTTCTCTAGTTTCAGTATTCTTTAGTTTCTAATTACAAGTCACGCAACGCAAAATGGAAAGGTCTATGCTTGGATTAACGCTGAGAGACAGAGTGACAAATGAAGAAATTCGGAGAAGAACGGGCGTTGAGGATGTTATAACGCGCATTGCAAAGCAAAAATGGAATTGGGCAGGTCACTTAGCAAGATTAAGAGACGGAAGATGGACAAAAAAGATCGTTGAATGGCGACCGAGAGCCGATAAACGTAGTCGGGGAAGACCGCCGACTAGATGGACCGACGACCTTAAGAGAATCTCGACCAACTGGATTGCAGCTGTTCAAAATAGAGAAAATTGGAAACATCTTGGGGAGGGCTATGTTTAACAATGGACTTTAGAGGCTGGGTGATGATGATGATGATGATGACCTATATACAAAGTTGCTTAGTTTAGCCGCTAGAGGGCTTTAAAAGTAATTAACTTTTTTAAATTTTTTAATCAATACCATTTTTTTTCTGAATAGTTACTTTAATTTAGAAGCTATTTCCTCTCACAAACTTTTAGTTGGGTGAACGGTTTAGTCACAAAAAAATATTTTCCAAATCCCTACAAGCCTAGTGTTAAGTTACAATTACTGATTCAGGCTTGTAGAGATTTAGAAAATATTTTTTGTGGCTAAACCGTTTACACAACTAAAATTTTGCAAGAAAGGTAATAGCTTTTAAATTAAAATAGCTATCCACAAAAAAACAATGGTAGTGATTACGCAGGGGGTTAAAAAAATATGAATGGATAATTTATTGTGACAAAGTTTTTAAACACCCTGTAATTTTCGAAAATAGGGTTGATTCCACAAAAAGCTGTAGTTTATTGGTACAAACGCATGGCCAAAAAATGAATAAAACCTATCAAAGATTTTTCGACTTACTTGAAAAAATTTTAAAAACTTAATCATTTTTGAATACCTCTAGCGGCTAAACTAAGCAACTTTGTATATAGATAAGTTGAGTTAAATCATCATATTTTGGGCCAATAAACTTGTGGTCTTCCGTTGTATACGTATTTTCTGGACACCCTGTATACTGCATGATATTTTGCATATGAATAAGGTCTCGGCTCGATGGATGCCTTTAATGTTGACACTGTTACACAAAAAGGATTGAGTGAACATCTGTCATGAGCTTTTGGTCTGTGCCAATGCAAATTTAGACAACTTTATTGAGAAAATCGTCACTACATATCACCCTGTCACCAAACAAGCTATTATGGAGTGGCGGTTTTGCAACTATACGCCTCCAAAGAAGTTCGGAACGAAACCGTGGGCAGCTGAAGTAATGCCCTCGGTTTGTTGGGTATCAACTTTCTCTTTCCAAATTGCGAGACCAAATTAAGATTAACCACTATGTCTAACTGCGAAAGGAATGGCTCGTATAGCACGGCAATCCGTCTTCTCACAAATGCGTTGCACTGACACAAAAAGCGATAACACTGCGCAAAATCCTTCCATATTCAGCAAATTCTGAAACGCATTTCAAGAACCATGTCAGATTAAAAACTGAGGTGAATTTATGGTAAGATAGTCCAAGTGGGGATTTCTAGAAGGAAGTGATTATGCAGCTGAAACATCGATGGACCAATTGCGTCAATTTGGAAGGAATCATTAATAGCTCTCGAAAAGGGAAATTGGTTCCCCTCAAATCTTTGTAGAAATTTTGCAATCATATATCTCAGGAAGAACGAACAAGAGGAGTACTCAACCATGGGAGGAATCAAAGCAGGGGTATCACGATGGACTGTATTAGGTCCACTCCTACAGGCATAAAAGTATAAAAATATATATTATTGCAGATGACAACTTTTTGCTAGTAGCAGGAAAAGTTATTGACAAAACAACACTTAAATCCCAAAAATCAAGAAAAAATCTGTGCACTTCACAACAAAAATCCTATAACACATTGGGGTAAAATTAGATTGCAAATATTAATTTCAGAGGCTTCCATGCCCATTGTTATTGCGAAACGAGCAAATTTTGAGATTGGACCGTGTCAATGTTGGGAAATAAGAGCTCAAATTTTTGCCCACTTTCATAAAGGACTTCATCAGGTTAGAAGCAAACGATCACGGTAACTCAATGTGTAAACACGCTGGAGGCGAAGCTCTTTTATAAGGATACATCATAGAAAAGCATGACAACTCAATAAAAGAGAGTAAGCTTGGTATCGAAAGATACTATTAGGGTTTTTGTAAAAACCAATGGTTTTGTGAATTTTTCTGCTAAAAAATGAGGGTTTACAAATAATAATAATAATGGTGAGGCACTAACACCCCATGAAGGAGCTTGGCCTGCAAATAATAGAAGTTATATAAAAAATAATCATAAAAACGATATCGCATTGATGCACGGTAATGACTAATGAGCATACGAAACCCGATCTGAGACAATGCTGATGTTTAGAGATAAGGGTTTTTATTGAATGTCCTGTTTTACCAATGTAAATAGGGGCTATTTCTCCACTGCATCTGCATATATTTTAACGGAATACAGTAAAAAATCATTATGGAAGAAGTCTGACGCCAGTGGCAGTTGGCCATCATTTCTTGCTGTTAATTTTAAAGTCACACATAATGATTAGGGAATCCTTAATGTAAGGCAATACGCAGTTACTGCTTTTTTCAAATATAAACTAGTCGCTTTTCTTAAATTTAACATAATTTTTACTTTGCTATGTAAACTAATTTAGATATTTTTAACTGCTATAATGAGGCAAATACTTAAAAATGTAATCATTCTCGTAATAACAGTCTATCCCAATTATTTGTGTATATATATTAAGCAATAATAATTTTACAGAGATGAGACTAAAGTAACGTCTCGACAAGTATGCGCCCATGGATGGGGGCAAAGCGGTTGTCAAACCGATGGCCCCTTATACCAACATGGAAGGATAATTGGTAGAGCAAACACTGCATATTGTTCAACAATAAGTACTATACTGCTAATTTCAGGAGTACCATCCCGGAGTTCCTGTGAGGATTATAGTGTATCGATGAACGTGTTTACTAGAATTTCTAAGTTTAATAGCTTTATACTAAAAACGATGAGCGGCACTCGCTAGACCAAAATTGGAGTACATGAAATGTAACACTGTATTAGGTCCAATAAAGAAAATAAATTTCAATGTAGCTAAATTTGCGCCAATATTTTGTATTTTAAATATCCCTCAAACAACTAAAAGATAAAGCGGTAATTGCGATAATAGCACAATGAAAAAACAAGGCTCTGTTTCCCTGTTCGCAAGCGCACACGAAGACAGTTTTCTAAGCAAAGATTTTTGCTTCGGCTTAGCTGCATTGGGAAGGAATGGGTTATTAACAACGGGATTGTGGGTATGTGACAGCTCTAAATGAATGTGATAGAAGGGGTGTCACGCAATTTATTATGGCTAACGCAGCTCTACAATTGCGAAATGGGCGAACAGTTAGCTTAATCCGGCGGTATGTTTTGCGATCTTCTACACAAATGACCTACCTTTGTAGCCTTCGCTCCTAGAATACCTGTAAATTGCCTTACAGCGAAATAAACAATCATAACTAAATGAAGAAAACTGCTAGAATATTTATAGGAGATACTGTATGTTCAAAATCAAAGAATTCTCTAAGTATGGGCTCATACTGTCTACATTTAAATAATTGCACTCCGGCTGGCGCTTGCTCAAATAGTTACGACAGAGGTGCTATAGGGCACTTACTCTAATATTTATAAAATTAAGCCCCGGAGGGGCTTTTATTTGCGCTGCAGTCTACACTACAACGTAAAATCAAGCGCCACGAGAACCGGTTCACTTCCTGCTAATGCGAGGCAGTTTCCTCGACACAATGTTACATCGAGCTACAAATAACGTCTACTTTTAGCAGCTGCAGCGCTTTGGGATTTAATAGTAGCATCAGTGTGTAGGAGGTGTTTCAGCTGACATCGAAACTTCGAGATGGAGTTGACGCTCGTAGGAAAGGCCTTTATTTCAGATTCCACATATCGCGGCGGCAAACGATACGGCATGCAAGGACATGAGCGTAACTTGGGGCATCACTTTGGGGGAGGCAAAATCAAGACTTCACAACATTTTTAAACCTAAATTGCAAAAAAAATGTTGCACTTGCAATTTAAAATTAAAATTTTGGGGGGGGGGCACCGCCCCCCCTTGCCCCTCCCAAGTTACGCCTATGTGCAAGGATATTCCTATAAGATCCACCTAGGGCAATTAAAGGTTACCACGGTTACCACAACACATAACACCAAAAATTACGTCCTTTAAGCTTTAGCCACATCGCATGAAAAACTGCCGTCACGGAGTCTCTACTTATGTAAAGTCGAGCAGCGGTAATCTGTAAGGACAATTTGTTCATTTAACGCTTTTCCGCAAGTTTTCGCGCATTGGCAGCTCAAACTCTAGTGGTTCTTTCCATATCCTTTCGTTTAAATTAAAAGTTCAGTGAAGTTTTAAAACCCCATTCCGTTCGTTGCAAGTATTAGCACTTCCCAGTTTATTTTATAATCATGAATTCAAGTTCATACATGCGTGTTCTAAATTTAGATGTTTATTCATCGGATGAATGGTGTAACCCGCTTATCGTTCCTTAACTACCGGTTTAGCGTCCCATTGTCTGAAATTTTATCGTTCATATTGCAGTGATGCTCATGCTGCTGTTTGATCTAATTATTATATTATAATAAATTGTAATTCTTAGTAGGAGCCCAAAACAAATTTTTAATTATTGGTAAAATTTTATAGACTGATTAAAAATAATTCAGTATTTACTAAGTTCGCTAATTACAGTATTGTGCCCTTCGCTATAATTCATTCACCTGCAATTTAATATTACAGAAGCTAGCTCGGTAGGCAAGAGAAAAGCTCATATCTCAAAGCTGGGTTCCCTGGTACGTTAATTCGAAAACTTATGTGGTACGCCAATGGGCTGTGAAAGTAGTTCAATCGCGTGGTAGGTACTTTGCTGCGCTGTCAATGTTTTACAGAAATCGGTTTAATTAGTTGCGGTTTGCGATTGTGAATTAATTTTACAGAAAGGAGTTTTATGAGCATTCGATCAGGTAATTGCGCTTTCAACGGCGTGACTCTATCTTTTGTTTTTAGGCAAAACCGATTCTTGCTGGTTAAAAGACGCCAACATGCAATTGTTTCTCCTAACCTCAAATCTGGATTTTTATGCTGATACTGGATAAATTGCTTTCGATGGATGTTTAAAACTTTTAATCTGCTTGGATCTCCCTTCAGTAAGACGTCCTCTCGTTCATTTCATAACTTCCCGGTTTCTAACGCCGATATTTTGGTTAAAAAAACTAACCTTAGTTCTCTGCAGCGCTGCGGTAACTGCTCGGACGGTGGCTTCTGATGGTATCTGTTGGATGCGGGGTTCTGCGATGCTGCGGCTGCTGTGGGGGCCTCCTATACGTTGTGCGGAAGCGCTAACGATGAAATCCCAGGCTCAGAAACTCGAATGTGCCCGTGAATGACTATCGTAAACTTGAACTGGCCTCGGTCGGATTATCGGAATGTGGTATCGGAGAAAATAATAAAACCCACACTTCCACTGATACACGGGTAAATTGCCAACACAATGGTGTACTTTTTATTAATTTAAATTAAATATAACTGTATAAAAACTTTATTTAAATCAGAGACCAAAATCTGTGTCAAGAATTCATTTTTATTCAACTGTTTCTCCCTGTTGGTCGTTATTAACAATTGCCTATCTAGAATACAAAAAACGGATGTAGATCAAGTCTAATACAACAATTTCTTAAATTAATATTTCTTATAACTAAAATGTTTTACAAAAATACTATTTCTAAATTATTGTCCTTTCAATTCGGTTTTAAATTGTCTCATAGCGCCACTACACTTTGTTTTATTTAAATTGTCTTTATCACTCGCGTAGCTACACTGACTTTTCAATTGTTCACTTCCTGCACTAATTCTGCTGTGTTATTTTCTTCGTATTTTCTCAACTGTGTATTTTTCCCATATTTCCAAGTATTGCTGTCTAATTATTATAATTGCCATGTTTTGCCTGGTTTATGCTCTTTGCAACGTATTAATATAATTCTGCTTCGTTTACCTTTATTTAAGATTGCTCATAGACATTTCCTATTTAATTATTCTGACATCTACGCTTCATGTAACACGCCCATATTATAAACCTTTTGTGACAGTCTTATTCATTTGGGTTCGGCTTTAACCTTGCACAAACCTCTTATTTTTGGCTAATTTAAAATTATCGACTCCAATCTATGAAAAACGAGCTCTGCCCTTTGCCTTGTTTACTCAAATAATTCCATTACTACCGGCCTTTCTTTGCAAATGTAATTACGGATTGAAATTTATGTGCTAAATCTTGCAGTTGCATGAACTACCCCAACTCTGTGCTTTATGACTTGCTTTTTATTTATTTGTGCTGCAAGCAGAGTTGAGTAGCGGGCTCAATACCATCTCAATATAGGCTGGGACTTCCCCCCGAGGTTCCAAGCAAATTGATGACTTAAGATTGCACCATAACGACACACTTCGTATGCTTCCATAAGTTTGAGAGAGTACGAATTCTAAGTAAGTCGTGCGCGTAGTCATTTGGGTTTAGAATTCAACTACGATGATTCAATCACTCTTTCGGAATAAGACAGTAAACAAAGGCTCGTTGGTTCTGTTCAGCGGGAGACTCGGCGGCTTCCGCCGGCAGTCGAAATTAATTCAAGCGCGTGAGCGTTGTTGAGGCCGTTTTGTGTTGAAGTGCTAGCTGTGAAACTGAATTAAGTACCACCTGTTGATATAGTCGCTGAGGAACTCTTCGAGAAATCATCAGAAAATATGTCAGCAGTGTAGTTGGCAAACCAAAAATTTACGCCTTGGCGGATTTTCCTTGAGGTTTCACGTAACGCTCTCCTATGTGGAGGGAGGTTTTGCCGGTTGTAAAACTATTCGTTGTCGATGGCACCTTCCATTTCTCACGCATGTGGATTTATCCTATCTGCTTTCTTTGAGCGGTTTCGGCGACGTTCCGATTCATTGAAGTCTTGTCCCTTCACCCCATTGGATACATCATGCAGTTGCTGTTTTACCGACCAGAGGCTTCGTTGGACAGTTCTAAAAACCCTAAAAACCAGGTACTGTGGTATTTAGTGTTTATAGTAAATTACATTTCGTTCCGTGTTACGTCAGCCTCGCTTGGTGTGAGGTAGTATGTCAGCTGTGTGCGATTTAAATGATATTTGAGTAGCGAGTCTCCAGATTGGTAGCGTCACTATTTTAGGTCTTTGTGGGTCGTTCATAACGGAATGATTGTAAAGTAGTTTATGTAATTTTGGTGTTTATGTTCAACTGTTTTAATGTCATATGTGGATATTTTTATGTCCAACTGTGTCGATAATTGTCCAGTAAATGTTTACTAACCTCTTTGCAGTTAATTTAATGTCTGTAAAATTATGTTATCTTTGTTTTCTTTTACTTAATACACTTTATTATAAATTAGTCGTACGTTCTTATTGCATTTACCCCATGTTGCATGCAAATTTAGTAGTAGTTGTGTTTTCCTCTTGTAAGAAGTTTTCGGAAAAGCTGAAGGGATACATGTAAGGTAAGTTCACCGATGTTGCAGGCTGGTTGAGATCAAGCACAGCAAATATCCGTTTACAGTTTCCACTTTTGAGTGAACGGATTTAACAAGTGCTGGCGCTTGGAATTTAACATCTTGATTTAGTTTACCGGATCTTAGCTCTAATTTCAGGTCGTAAAGAACCCCCCCCCCTCTTCTCTAATGAGTGACCCGGCAACCTTTGGTACAGCCCATCGTAACGGGATTTTGGGTCGTATTAGTGTCGTAAAGTCGAGTACGTAAGGTAACAAACCGACAACCTGTTCTAAAGACCATTTCCTGCTGTAACAAATCTCGAAATGACCGAGAATTGGCAGCTTCACCACAAGTGACTTTAAAAGAGAAATATGTTTAACAAATAAACCTCGCCACATTCTGGTTGGAATTATAGAATTATTGTAAGGCTCAAACCATAATAATTAATTAACTGCAATAACACCAACATCTCATGAATTTGTTTACAGGATCAGCTATAAAGCTGAAACCCAAATATAACAAAATGGTATTAATAATAATAACATAAATATTAATGGTTTTGTTTTTCTCTTCCACTGTTACTGATATCACCATCTTTTTCAATAAAACTCTCTCTTTCCAATTTTTCTCCAGTATGCCTTCACTAGTATAACCAAAGTTCATAACAAGCCGCTCAAGCTCATTTGCGCATAGTTAACGAGGTATATTGATAACAAAGCCAAAAGAAAAAGGCAAGTTAACTGTTTTGCTGGGGTTGTTGGACTCCCCAAGGCACTTTAACAATGACAGCTAATTTGTTAATTTAGCATGTAGATCTTTCTAAGTCCGTAAAATAACTGAAACAAGAAAGTGGCACTTTTAGTGGTTGGAGTTGAATGACCTCTGATCTCCCCATAAAGAAGATCTGTTTCCAAATAGAACTTAAGTACAAACAATTCTTATAAACACGCGTAAAAATTTAACAAACAAAGATTTCGGTGTACAAGACAGTACGATTGCAGACAAAGAAACCACGTTTGGGTACAAAAAACTTACCTACGCCCCCAAGCACTTCATTGGACTACAGTGCATAATGTAAAAGCAAACCTTTCTCAAACAGAATTGTTCTCACAACCTTTCGATAAAGCTGTGTGTGATATGTTTGCACCCACCCTACGCCACAAAAAAGAACAAAGTGGCTTAATATTAGCCGTATCAGAAATGCGGGGATTTTTCGACCGACGCATGTTCTGAAATAGTCGAGACGCCCACAACGGATTGATCTCAAATTTCATAGAGAGAAAGACAAATTTGAATTTGCTATGTCAAGCTTGCATTGCTGCGACAATCTATCGTAATGCAATTGATTTGCTGAAGTGCTCCCGCTTATATAAATCATGATTAAAAATTCTCAAAATGTTTGTTCCATGCGTGAGACGCACAGTGACATTATGACATCTACTTTGAAACATTGTGCCAGGCTTTGTGATTTTGTTTCAAGTATATTGAGCTATGTAGTCCTTCTTACATTAGTGTTTTGAGTTAATCTGATCACCTCAGCGGAGATTTGCCCTTTGGTAACTGCATACATATGCTTATAATTTGCTTATGGGGGGTGTTAGTAGATGTGACGAAAACATAAGTTGTTATAGAACATCTCTTGTAATAATATGTTTGTTTAACCCTTCGTCGGTATGTTAAATATAAATGAATTATTTCGGATGCTTTAGTATTTTAATAATTAATTTGCCCTGTTTGTTTACCTTTTGAGCTCAGTATACAGCAAACCCTTTTAAATACTCAGTCGTGGTTGCAAACAGTCACTATTTCTCAAAACACAAAAACTGGTTGGCAGCTGTAGTGTTCTCGGGTTATAGCCGCCTTCAAACAAGACAAACCAATTTCTTTACTCAAATATTTTGACTTTAAAACCCATATAAAGTAAATTCACGTATGTAAGCGCATTCTTTTTAGAGCGATTCTTATATAGCTGCACAATTTTCTGCGAACTGTGTAAGACAGGTGGCTTTGGGCAACTTAAAAATCCTTGCATCCCGAAAGCAGGCTTTGATGTTGCGTTTATCGCAGCAACCGCAAAATGAAGCTTTACTATTCGCTCACCGTAAAGTCGGAATCGCACTTTTTGTTATGTTATATTACCAAGTTTAAGCTTAATTAACAGTAAAAGGCATGTAAATACAAACTGACTATATCTATAAACATAAAATAAACCATTCAGGCAAGAGTATCAGATTTTCGTTTCACTATCAGATGCACTTCTGCATCATTGGTTACTTGTTGAACATAGCTTTTAAAAACCCTTAGCACTTGCATAGTCTCACTCTAAGGTGGGCTATCTGGCAAACTAACGTATCTCAGGAAAACTACTGTTACCTTCTTGAAACTAATAGGTCGTCGAAATGGGGTCGGTCATGCTCATGAGAGAATATTCTCGTTTCGATAAAAAGGAACAAACTGCTGCATTATCACAAAAAGGTACAGACAAAATGTGTTGCGTGCGATGCTATACTGTATGTGGATGAAGTTACAAGAAAGTATGTTGCTTTTATGATCAGTAACCCAACATTCTTTTAAAACGACGACCCAGGAATGGTTAATTTGAGATATGTATACAAGAACATTCCATAAGACTATGTAGATTATTTTCTTTCCGTAAAAAGTTATTGCATAAACAAACAGCAATGATAAAGTTATGTTAGAAATAAATGCGTGAAGGTGAATATAAATTCCAGTGTCGATCATGCCGGAACAGGTTCTATGACAATGTAATGGATGAGAAAAGTAAAATGCTAGCCCTCTGCAAAACCTGCTTACCATTTTCAGTGAAATGTGCATATTAACAATTAAACCAAACCTGTGTATTTTTGAGCAATGGGTCTAAATAGGCATATGGGAAGTAATGATTAATTATAGTTATTAGTTATATATTTGTTATTTTTTCTGTAAATAGAGTTTCCTGTTGGGCAATAGTAGTAGATTATGTTATATGGAGTAAAATTTTAAAAAAAGATGCATCGGCCGGGAATCGAACCCAGGCCACCCGCGTGACAGGCGAGCACGGCAACAGATGCTTCGATCCGCTGATTAAATGTTTATTTAAATTAAAACTTTTTCGTATTCTTTTTGAAAATTAAAACCGGCCTACGATCTAAGTCTAAACATTAGCTAAATTTTAAGCTACCATACAATTTAATCGGTCCAGTATCTTCGGAGGAGATAGCGAACAAACATAGAAAGAAAGAGAGAGAGCAACGATTTTGTGTGGTTATTCAGATAAAGTACGCAAAAGTTGCTATTATTTACTAGCAACATGATATTGTACATTTTCGTCATAGAAACAAAATATGAAAAGCTACTCATAACTCCCAAGGAACTTGTCAAATTATTTCTCCCTCAAACTCATGGTAACCATGTAAATACAAGCAACGTCTTAGCAACCATACAATGAGGCAATCCTTGATGTTACTTACATATTCTAATTTTAAATGTCATTATGACATTTTGAAATTTCATACTATTCTTACTAATATGCTAGTAAATAAAATATTGTATGCACTGCGGGAGATATTCATGTTTTTTACCTTCGGTTGACTTACAGACCGAGGGCTCTGGCCCGAGGTCTGTAACACATATCAACCTCAGGGAAAAAACATATTCATATATCCCTTAATGCATAAATATCTATTTTATCTGCTTAGGCAGATAAAGCGACACTTTTACCTTGTCAATACAGACACATAAGTTGTCACTTTTGTGACGTTTGCGGTATATTATTATTTGTACAATTTCTGTTGAACATGTTCTACCTCAGCTTTTATAAGCTTACATTATTATTTAGTACACTGGAGGGATTGGTAGAGTATTTTTTCTAAACTATGTAGGTTTCTGTGTATGTAAAAATCTAACCAACATCTACATTAATGACTGCGCTGTCAAGAATTCAGGCTTCCTCCGTCCAATACTCTAAAAATGGGAGTGCACGCCTGTACTACGCTCACGACAGCTCTAACCGCAGTCGGAAGTCAGTTCCAAAAAAGTAAATACAACTACCTGCTAATTGGTATTCTGCAATGGGTGCAATCTCGCTAAACAGCTTCCAACTTATTACCCCCTTGGGTTAAATCCCTAACTGCGAACCTGAAGTAGACAAGTGACGAACAAAGATGGCACCTTAATCGGTACATATTTAAGGTCACCTTATAGTACAAGCGGCGGTGACACTAAGTCTAGTGTGATAAAACTTTTCAATGTCATATATATAATTCGTTAGGTCATTGATGGGAAAACACAAAATGGCAGTGCTGCCACGTGTGGACCGAACGGCACTATAAAAATTATTTAAAAAAAATATTTTTTTTTCAATATCTAGTATCATAAAGCATCAGGATTCTGATTGTTTCGCGAGACAGGAGAGGGGTAGGGATTTAAGAAAAAACAGTGCTGCCACTCCCCGAGCGAACTCTTATCAGCGGCAGCAGGGAGATAAGTGATCCCTCAGATCGTATTTTCTAGTATCATCGAACTTCATACAAATTCAAACGTTATCTGAAAGATCATCAATTTCTGAGTAAGAAAAACCACTGCTGCCTTTTCCAGAAAGTGAAGAAAATGGCGGCAGCAGCATTTGAATGTCGCGATTATCGCAACCGAATTTCGAATGTTCATTCGGTTTTATCGGCATTAATCCGGTTTTTTTCGATTTGTACTAATGAAGTACGCGTGACATTGTAAATTGCAATAAATTTTCTATTGCATTGATTGTTTAAACAACTGAAAATGTATTTTTTATGTGATATTTTTCGAGTTTTCCTTATTTCTCTTGTTTTTTCATATTTTCCACGCCTTCGATTCCAATTGAGAATGAATTAGTTTTATCTAAATTGGATTCTATCGATTATACCAAGTTCATTGATTTTTGGGCCGCTTTTTAGGTCTTTTCGCATTTTTCACAGGCCGTACGAATCCGTTTCGCAGTTTTATTGAAACATGACATTTATTTATCAGGACAGGGATTGTTTGAACAAATTAGAAGGATTTAACTTGGAACATAAAGATTTTTGAGCTATTTTTAAGCAGAAATTGGGTCTGCGGCGTTGATTTATTTCACCAACTGTAAGAGAATACAAGCGTGTTTAAATAAGTAATAGTCTGGTTTTGTGAAAACGAATTTAATGTCTTTCGAGATTTATGCATACAAATGTTGGTTTATAAAAAACACAAAGATTATGAAAAGTTCGCAATGAATTATTATTGAAACAATTTGCCCATTTAGTAAATTTGGTATTATATTAAAAGTTAAAATTACAGGAGTAGCTAACAATTAAAGCATCGAAGCAACTTATCACTAGTTTTCGTGGTCAAAATCAAAACTTTCTGCGTCAAATTCTTTGTCATCTTCGTCGTTGTTATCTGTTGCCAAAGATAGTATATCGTCAACGAAACAAAGCATTTTTTGAAGAAGTAAAATACGTTGAGATTACAAAAAAGGACAGCGATGCGACCGTTGCTGACTGCTTCTCAAACGAAAGTGAGCATAAAGCATACCAACCACCGACGAATGGGCTTTGTAGGTCTTTTTGCTACCATCTAGCCAATCAGAATGTGCCACTTGTGAATAGTACAGCCGGGGTCCTACAAAGTAAGTTGGTAAAATAAATCAACGCCGCAAACACAATTTCTGCTTAAAAATAGCTCAAAAATCTTTGTTCCCAGTAAAATACTTCTAATTTGTTCAAACAATCCCTATCGTGACAAATAAATGGTATGAATAAAAAAAAATGGGAAACGGATTCGTACTTGCTGTGAAAAACACGAAAAGACCTAAAAAAGCGGCCCAAAAATCAATGACTTTGGAATAATTGATAGAATCTAATTTGTTTAAACAATGATCCCAAGTATTGTTTCAACGAATAGAACTAATTTATTCTCAATTGGAATTAAAAGCATGGAAACTATGAAAAAAACAAGAAAAATATGGAAACATCGAAAAATAGAATTTCATTTGTTTAAACAATCAACAACTTTGAAAATTTATTGAAAATTACAATTTCAGCGTATTTGATTAGTACAAATCGAAAAAAACCGGATTAATGCTGATAAAACTGAATGGACACGCGAATCTCGGTTGCGATAATCGCGACTTTCAAATGCTGCCGCCGCCATTTTCTTCACTTTCTGGAAAAGGCAGCAGCGGTTTTTGTTACACAGAAATTGATGATCTTTCAGATAACGTTTGAATTTGTATGAAGTTCGATGATACTAGAAAATAGGATCCGAGGGATCACTTATCTCCCTGCTGCCGCTGATAAGAGTTCGCTCGGAGAGTGGCAGCACTGTTTTTTCTTAAAGCCCTACCCCTTCCCTGTCTCGAGGAACAATCAGAATCCTGAAGTTTTATGATACCAGATATTGAAAAAAAAAAAATTTTTTTATAATTTGTTATAGTGCCGTTCGGTCCACACGTGGCAGCACTGCCATTGTGTGTTTCCCCATCAATGACCTAACAAATTATATATATGAAATTGAAAAGTTTTATCACGCTAGACTTACAGCCGTATTCATAGTCGTTCGCCAGCGGCTCGCCGGCTAGTCGCCGGAGATTCGTTATGAATAGTATGTTGGCGGGACTGTACGTCTATGTCAAATTCGAGGTTAGCAGGTTAGGTTTTCCGTCAGTTTTGACAAAAATTGACACAAAATCTAACCTGCTATCCTCGAATTTGACATAGACGTACAGTGCCGCCAACATACTATTCATAACGAAACTCCGGCGACTCGCCGGGGAGCCGCTGGCGAACGACTATGAATACGGCTGTTAGTGTCATCGCCGCTCAGACTATTATACATATTGTACTACAATTTAAATGTAATATACAAAAATACTGAAGAAATATAATCGGTTCAGTCGTGTGAATTAAGCAACAACGGTAAGATTCAAGGACGAACCGCAGGTAGATGATTAGGCCAAACCCATAATATACAAGAAATTCTAAAATGCACTGAGGGTTGTTGGTATCGACTATCGAACCAATTTATTGATTGCCAGATTTTGATCACCACAGACGTTGAGTTTGTTTGACATTACGTGCCATTAATTGTCATTCACAATTACACGGTTCAGCATTTTGCGTATAAAATGGGTTTCGGCCCAACGTTTATTCCGGCGTAAATTTCGAAAAACCATTTTTGTATGGTACCAGAAGTGGCTTACTTAAGATAATATGGCGAACAAGAAATCAACACTGCGAGACCAGTAAGCGATATGAGGGTTGTACCTACTGCTATTGCATGCAAATAATTCCTACCACAAGAAACATACCGCTAACACGTGTAATTATTTATGTTAACTAATTAAACTTAATGTCAAACAAACTCCATGCTATCTAGAATCCGCAAATAAATGTACTTGATACTAAAAACCATCAATGCAAAATTTTAAGTAGAACTATTAGACACAGCCATAACCTGCTGAATTGTTTGACAAACGTCATATAAAGTGACTTTTGTCACACAATTCAGCAGGCCGTGGACACAGCAATTCAACTTAACAATAAGAATTACATTGTAACGGGGTAATTATGCGAGATTAAATTTCCTTGACGATGCATATTTCCCTCCCACGAATTAGCTATTTCTCCTTAAGCGGGAGAACCACTTGGCACCGGAGGCAAAGCTTAGTCCGCGCGTAGGACTACGAAGGGGGCTGGCCGAACCCCACCACCGTAGCTATCTCAATTAGAGATCCTGGAATGACACGCATCTGTGGTCGACACAAAGTTTCCCAAAGCTTGTGCACTTCGGTCTCCTCCTGGGACAAAGGTCTAAGCTCCAGTCTCAGGTTTTCCGAATTGTTTGTGTGGGCTAGTGGATGTCAGGACTGGTGACCCAGCGCAACCTACGGGTTCAAAGGGAGGTTCTCGCTGCCGATTGGAGCTCCGAAGTACTAGCTTCTTGGACCTTGAAGCTTACGGCGGCATTGCCCGGGTTTGGATTAGGGGACGTGGTGAAATATTCACAGAGCCACGGGCTAAATTTTCCGCTACTGTGGTGCTCGTGGTGTCACTGGAAGGCCACTTGGAACAGCGGAGATTGCGGGATTGGGGTTGGTGAGCGTCCGAAGAGATTCTCGACTTAGGTACGGTGCTTAAAAGCTATAAGTATATATGACAGGATCGGTAGACGTAGATCGATAAACGACTGCTTGTGCATGCTGTCTAGGCGAACGAGGTGTTCGGCCTGAACTGTAGACCTTACTGTAGTTCCGGGACGAACAATGCGGCTATTTGACTATTATTGTTCTTAAATTCACTTCTATACGGGATATTACCTATGCACACCTTTTAAGTGCATGTACGTTATATACCACGTGTTACTGAGGCGGTAACTGTTCTTGATTGAAGTTATTCAGATTTTTAATAATCTCTAGAAATTCCTGAATAACTCGAGGGTAGTATTTTTTGTTCTTGGCTAGTATGTTCACGTACTCGTAATTTACTCTGTGGTACCCTGGTCCTAATAAGTGTTCTGCGATGGCGGATTTTTGTGTTTCCAAGTCGTGTGTAGCTCTGGTGTTCTTTTATTCTACAATGGATGTTTTTTTCCGATTGTCCGATGTAAGATTTGCCATAGTTACACTAGAGCTAGTGAACGCCTTCTGTTTGTAGCCTGGGCAGAAAATCTTTGTTGGAAGGGATCAAGTGTTCGACATTTCTCATTGTACCTTAGCCGACCCCGATGTTTTTCTTATCTAAGACCTTTCTCATTCTACCTGTTACTCCAGTGATGAAGGGAAGACGGGCGTAATTCATAGGTTAAGGTTTGGGTTTCTTCGGTTTTATGGTGTTTTGGCATGTTTTGTTGATGTCTCGTCGACTGTAGCCATTCTTCCGCAAAGTTTCTCCCACATGTCTTAGTTATTGTGGTTTACTGTCCTCGTCATAAATAGAGTTGGACCGATGAATAAAAGTCTTGATCTCTTTTGTTGGGGATGAAGATGAGACGAGACATGTAGATAGCGGTTAGTGTGGCTTAATAATCTATTGTTAGTGGTTCGTTTCACTAAATGTCCAGGAAAAGAAGGCGACCAATGTATTCACTGTCTATAGTGAATCTTATTTTGGCATGGTGGTTGTTTAGGTGTGCCAGGAAAACTTCAAGAGCTAATTTTCCATGAGAGCCTGTAACAAAAGTGTCGTCGACGTAGCGGAACCAGCATTTAGGTTTAAGATCGTTGAACTGAATAGCTTCTTTATCAAAGGTTTTCATAAATATGTTGGCAATGGCTGGAGATAACGGGGACCCCATACCAAGTAGGTACTTTCCTTGGGAAAGAACATAAATAAAAAAACCATAAGTTAAGGATACTGTCAATAAAAAGTCCTGTAATTAGGGTGTTCTTAGCTCACAGGTGTTTTTCATTTAAAAAGCTTAGTCGAGATGGAAAACGGCTATAACGTGCTTTCTCCAGATGCACGTAGAATAATCCGGTGGTGTTGACAGACCACATACCTAAAGAATAGAATGAATTTGCACTAACAAAGTTGCCAGCATGGATACTCACGGCTTACCAAACATCTCTAGATGTATTTAACTCCGCCGTACAGACGCGAGTCGAAAACTATGATGAATATATCCACATACGCAGCTATTCGTCGAAACACAAATCCCCATTTAATTTGGGTTTGACACGAAGTTCCACAAAATCTCGACAAAGGGTTGCTACTGTCTGCTCAGTTTGTTTATTTAGAATCCTAAGCGACGAAAACAGAAATAACCATAATGTGAAGTAATGACATTAGAGTTGACGACCGCAGTGGAAGTTACTACGAAGCCGCTTTAAATTGTATAGCAGTCAAACGCATAGCTTCACGAAGCATATAAAGAATGCATTGAATCTCAATAGGTATCGTCGGATGAGCTAAGACAACTTCGAAATATTAGGCAAAAATTCCCGTAGGCAATCCAAATTAGGTCTCCACGGGCAACTGTCAGTTAGAGCCACTTCTATGAGATGAGAGGCGCAGCCGAATCTTTATGTCAAACACCTAATTCTGAAACGTCAAAAGTCAACAGATAGCACGCACAACTTGCTGAATAAACGCAGTTAGTAGCCCCGACCATAAGTAAGACTGCTGTTTCATGATAACCGTAGCGAAAAATCATGATGCATATCTTTTTTATCTTCTTAAGTGATTAGAGAAGTACAGGTAAGACATTGCTTTTGAAATTTCCCCAATTATAAGCTAACTTCAAGATATGCCCACCAAATCTCCAAATAGGTAATAGGATCTTCTACACAACAAAAATCAACTTTACACAAACTAATTAAAAACTTGAGTTACTTATAGCTTACAAAAAAAAATTAAATTGTTATTGGGTGTTTAATAAGTACATATGTATATAGCCATACTATTAGAACACGTATAATAATAATTGCAATACCTTTTCGTGATATGGTTCAATTACTGATATGGCTTTAAGAGCAGGTATTATAGTAATTATTGCGATAATTATCAGGAAATGCGTTTTAGATGAAACTGCAGCTGACAATCGCGGTAAGTAGTATCAGTACACTTTTGAGAATGCATTTTATAATAAAATTAGCATTTCAGTACAGTTTTTGAATAATGTACAACTAATTCTTAATACAAGTAAATACAACCGGCTATCGGTTAATACAATGATTAAGCACTAAGTATTTGAAAGACCTTTATTCTATAATTTTTGGCAATCTTATGTTGATATGGTATCTTCTTTATGAACATTTGCAATTTATAAGGACAAATATCTTCTGTTCTCATTTTAAAATACTGATTCTCGCGATTACTTAGGACCCATTTTTGAAGGTCTTCCTTTTGCACTGTTTAAAGTGCGAATTTCATACTTATCTGTAAGCGTGTTCATAATTTTTGTGCCGGTTTTGTGATTCTCTGTAATCTGACTGGTTAAACCAGGATCTTACGGTATTTAAGCAGCTCTTAATCTTTGGTCGTCCTATATCTAAGGCATGGATCAATTTTTTCCTTAGTGCGTTGTTTGAAGTGTTCTGGATTTATTTCAATTGAATTTTTACCGCCAACTGGATCTTTCACTTATGTTCAAGTAACCGTCAAGTAAATCTGCAATTACATTCAATTGCGAGTAACAGTTGAGTGGTCTAGATTAATACCGAGGTAATATTTAGCTATTCTTTACACTTGTCACTGTTATTATCGTCTTATCACTTGCTCTTTTCTGAAGTAAATAATAGGCTACTTTATGCAAAAAAGCACCTTTTGAATTGAAAAATATCACAGACTTTAGTTCTATTTCTTTATTTTAATTTGGTAACAATAACTATCTTTTGGCGGCGTTCTTCCCAATAACAGTAAACGGATTGGGATTTATGATCTTATGTGACAATAATATATCTTGATCGAGTACCTGCGAAGATTATCAAAGCATTTATGCTGTTTTTATGTTATTGCTATAGTTTCTGACTTATATGCAGATGCCTTTTTGTAATGTGCGGGTTTTAGAATCAGTTAACGCTCACTTACATTCCAAAGATTTCTGCTTCGGTTAAATTCTTTCACACGCGACCAAATAATAAACGTTATCTTGCCTTACCAACACAATTGATACAAACTCTGCAATCTCCAACAAATACTTATATATTTTAAGATTAGTTTATTATTATTATTGCAAAAAGTACATTCAGCATCCCAGATGTAACAATGTGAAATTCTTACAATAACGATGGTGCTTGAAATGGGTTTTTAGGGTGTGGTGTAAACTATATCCATAAATAAATACTCCCATTTTCTCAGAACAGGAAGGTATTCTGTTTTCAAAAGACGACAAGTTGTCATCTATTGCTTAAAATGTTCCTGACTACAAATATTATGAGCTGAAATTGACGGTTAAAGTAGTATTAAAGCAGAAAAGACGTTATGCATACTTTTGTGTCCCTATAACTGCTTTAGCAATAATCTCAAGCAATATTTCTTGTGCAGCTGCCTGTACCACTGACGAGACGCCATCTTACAATTCCATTTTCTTAGAAAGCTTTGATTATGTCCGGCGTCGGCATAAATCGAATAAACACGTTAATGGAAAACCAGCTAAAATTGAAGACTATCCGTTTGTGGTAAATATACTTGATTCTTACCTGGGAAATCCGATTGGTGTAGGTTCAATCATTGGAACAGTGTGGGTGTTGGCTGCAGCTCACTTTTTCATTAATGCCGATCGAAATATAAGCGTAAGTATATTTAGCGGTCTAGCACCCTATTTTCAAATTAAAACATTGACCTGGCTCGTCTGAACAACAAAGGGATTTTGATTTTAATTTTATATATAGGAGTTCGTCCCTGCTTAGTATGCAATTCATTTTGATAAATTTTTTTACTTGGGTAAAGTATTTTTCAATAATAATAACCCGATGTCGCAGGTATTTTATACTCGTAGAAATATAGAATTTTCATTAAAAGTCTATTTCTTTATATATTTTGCTACGCGAAATTAGCAAAACTTCCTTGAGAAGAGTTGGAAACGAAGCGTCAATTATTTATCTTTTACTGCTTTTGGTGACCGTTGTTTTAAATTTTATGTGAGTGACAGAGTATTTCATGTATTATCATTGCAATTTGATAACAATAGGTAAATTTGTTTGAACAGGAAAATCTGAAGATTTATAACAACTAAATAAATAAATATATGTCTTGTCAATTATGCTAATTACTGCATTATTTGTACAATAAACTGTATAAAGGGTGCTGGTTTTCCAAATTTATCAATAAAGATTTCGTTTATATTGAGACCTATCTCTCTCTGTTGGTTAAATTGGACCAAACGTGCAGAATTTGGTGCTGCTCAATATTCTAGAAAATTACCTGACAGATTGGTTTAGATTTCTCATATGTAGTCTTGCAATTCTTCATTAAATAAAAAACATTATGGCATAACATCGAATCTAAGAACAGTCATTTCGTTTACAAAAGTAGTTTGAGACAGGTTCTCTTGGTTATCAAAATTTGAAATAATTCGCCTAACAGCATATCTAAATTATTATTTTGGTGTAGCTCATAAATGAAGTACCTAGTCATATCTACATATGCGATAGTATGAGTATATATCGCGATAGACATTTAGATAATCCGGAAAAATAGAAAATATGCGTAGAGCATGCGATGCTAATGTCAATCGTTCATCCCTTATTGTTGTGGTTTTTGTAAGAGAGCTTATCATGTAACTGGTAAATATTGTGAGTTGGTTCGAAAACAGATTCAGTTCCTAATTAGCTGGATCTTCGGTGTGTCTTGCATTGCTACCTTTTTTGTTGATTCTCTCTATAATAGAAAGAGAGAAATTAAGGTTTTTGATTGTTGGTAGCTTTTGGTGAGCTAAGGTTACTAAACCCTAATAAACGGTGGTTAAATGAAAATAACGAAGCTGAACCACCTATAACAATTCTCCAGATCTAATAATGACTCTCCAAAGAAGGGATTACTTAACACTAAACTGATTAAAATTGGATATGGGCTCCGCCAGGCCTCAATTAAAGTATTTCGTATGGCTCAGATCTGACATAGCTTCCGTAGTAGACGACAGTAACATTGACCGAACGAAAAGACAAAATGTTATTCAACAAGAACTCAAAAATCACTTAAACCACTCACAAATGAAAAACTTTCAATACTAAAGGTCCATAAAGAGATGTTGAAAACGTCAAACCAAAGAGAAAATCCCTGTAACAAAAAATCGCAATTAGCCTTCGAGCCTGGAATTCGCTCAGAACACTCACTTTGCTTGTGGATTGGCTTAAGGTTTTCTTTCCAGTATTACATAGCGTAATCAGGAGGTGTAAACATCTAAAAGTGGGATTCAACAAAATGTTATTCAACAAGAACTCAAAAATTACTTAAACCACTCACAAATGAAAAACTTTCAATACTAAAGGTCCATAAAGAGATGTTGAAAACGTCAAACCAAAGACAAAATCCCTGTAACAAAAAATCGCAATTAGCCTTCGAGCCTGGAATTCGCTCAGAACACTCACTTTGCTTGTGGATTGGCTTAAGGTTTTCTTTCCAGTATTACATAGCGTAATCAGGAGGTGTAAACATCTAAAAGTGGGATTCAACAAAATGTTATTCAACAAGAACTCAAAAATTACTTAAACCACTCACAAATGAAAAACTTTCAATACTAAAGGTCCATAAAGAGATGTTGAAAACGTCAAACCAAAGACAACATCCCTGTAACAAAAAATCGCAATTAGCCTTCGAGCCTGGAATTCGCTCAGAACACTCACTTTGCTTGTGGATTGGCTTAAGGTTTTCTTTCCAGTATTACATAGCGTAATCAGGAGGTGTAAACATCTAAAAGTGGGATTCAACAAAATGTTATTCAACAAGAACTCAAAAATCACTTAAACCACTCACAAATGAAAAACTTTCAATACTAAAGGTCCATAAAGAGATGTTGAAAACGTCAAACCAAAGAGAAAATCCCTGTAACAAAAAATCGCAATTAGCCTTCGAGCCTGGAATTCGCTCAGAACACTCACTTTGCTTGTGGATTGGCTTAAGATTTTCTTTCCAGTATTACATAGCGTAATCAGGAGGTGTAAACATCTAAAAGTGGGATTCAACAAAATGTTATTCAACAAGAACTCAAAAATCACTTAAACCACTCACAAATGAAAAACTTTCAATACTAAAGGTCCATAAAGAGATGTTGAAAACGTCAAACCAAAGAGAAAATCCCTGTAACAAAAAATCGCAATTAGCCTTCGAGCCTGGAATTCGCTCAGAACACTCACTTTGCTTGTGGATTGGCTTAAGGTTTTCTTTCCAGTATTACATAGCGTAATCAGGAGGTGTAAACATCTAAAAGTGGGATTCAAATTGCATATAAGTACCAATGACCTCTAATGTTCAACGAACGCCCTTACCTAAGCACATGCTAACTCCATTGCATTCACATGTTGTATTTTCCAGATTTACTTCTAATAACTGAAACTAACGTAAGGAAAACTACAATACGCAGCAATTCTTCGTTTCAAATTTCTAGAACTGGTCTGATATAAAGTCTGTATCGATCTCGACGGATTGTTTTTATATTTTCCCCCAAATCCGGAAGTCGTTTACTTGGAAACCAAAACAAAATAGGCAATTTTACCACCACAGTGTTGTGAAATGGCACCAGAATCCCTAGCTGCATAAGAAAGTGTCTAAGCGAATGCGCCAAATCTGCAAACTGCAAACAAGCGTCTAACTTCACGAAATATAGTGGAAAATAAGCCAGAATTTAATAAGAAAACGCCTGAAAGGCATTAGCGGGACCGGATTGTCAACTATAGTTACGCTCATAGAGTCACAACCTTTGCTGGCTCAAAAATTCTTTACATAATTTTGAAGACGTCAAAATAAATTACAACTGATATGTAAACATTTTATTACCCTCCTCAACTCTAATGCTCACTTAAACCAAGATGACGCCGATCACGGAAAGCTATTCTCTTAGCACTCCGCTACGCGTCGTCCCGAAACATCCTAACTTATGCCATAATACTAATTTTGACACATTAAGTATTATGGAATTATTCATTTTTGCCTGTGTTCAACAAATGGCATGAGTCGACGCTCACATTTAGTTAAAATACTGTTGCTGGCTTTAAACAAACTAAATTAATCCACTGTGGCAATTAAATGACGTTGTTGATAAATTTATATTCACCTATTTATATACTGTACAAATTTAGAATATTGAACAGCACTAAACTCTTCAGCTTCGCCCAAATTTAACTAATATCGATCACTTGAAATACCTAACTCAAAAACGGGCACCCTGCGCGCAGAATTCTACTTAAAGATTTAGCATAGTTTCGATTTGAGAATCTGTAAGTTACATCTTTGACGAAATTTCCTTTAAATAGATTGGGCCCAAACAATTGTTTGTTACATGTTAAAAACAAATTGATCTATAATCTTCAACATGGGTACAGGGCATTTCTTAATTATAATTACTCTTCCCTTTGCGATGCACTATTGCAACCTTTCCTTTTACGTAGAATGCACTGTATACATTGGTGTCTGACTGGTTTTCTGGAGTTCAGTATTTGGAATAGGTATACCTGAAATATGCAGTGGAAAGAATTTATTATCTTTAAAGGTATAAAATAATATTGTACTCCCATTAGGAGGCTGTACCTCTTTACAGAGTTAACTGAGTATATAGTAATATGCAATTAACTAAGGCTAATTTTGCCTATAGTACATAGTACATAAAGTTTTGATTTACTAAGAATTATATTTTAGAATTCGAATATTAAAAACGGGCACCTTGTGGCGCATTCGAATACCACATATTGGAATACAACCGATACAGAGAGGCGTCACGTTATTGCGTTCTACAATCACGAGCGGTATAATACGATCACACTTGATTACGACATATCAGTTGTAAAGGTTGACAGGGAGTTCAATGGAATAGAGGAAAAATATGTACCTTTCGCTGACCCCTCATATAAAGTAAGTAGGTTTGAATCTCGTACTATATTTACACATATTTAACATACTATACATAACTATGATGTGTTATTCCGGTTTTGTTAGCTGGAAGCAGAATTCAATGTATTTCTTTGTACGGCGCATTTTTCTTATTACTGGTATAAGCAAATTAGTCCTTTTTCATAGTATGGCATGAATACTTGGTTTCCATATCATTTTATTCATCCTGTTGCGGCGAAGAGTTAAATGTCAGTAACTACAGATCGTTATGTGCGATACATGTAGATTGAAGTATGCTAAGATTATCTAAACCCTCTATGCCCTTTATAGTTGCTCGCTTTTCCGCCGTTCTTTTGCTAGTGGAAATTTTCACTTCACAAAAAATACACCACGGTCAGATATAATTTCAATATTTTTATGATAATAATAATAATAACATTTTCATTTGCTCAATAGCATAGCAATAAAATACCTATGGAACATAAAAAAGAACAAAGCAACCTTTAGGCAAAGTTCAGTTACCTCAAACGATTTCTGCTCTTCCACATAACCTCCAAACTTTCTAGAAAGGGATCACAGAAAAATAATGATTAATGTGGATTACGTCTTGATTTAAAATTTCATATTATAATAATTTCCATTCTACAATTATTATTACGCAGTCTAAAGCTTTCCTTGTATGTGAATAATAAAATCAAAGTTGAATGACCTACCATTACCAACAATAAATCTCAGAAGGTTGTATTGTTTGTGTATTTTAAATAAACTGTATAATTAGGGTGGATATGTTTGACGTGGAAATGGCTGCTTTGCTTATTTATATACATGTATAATATACACGTATTTATAAAAAAGTTAAGTAATAATAACTGATTGATATTTACAGTACAGAAGTTTCACATCTGGGCAGATTCTTAGCTGGGCAGGTTATGGCAACGAATTTTACACATTTCAAAGTTTACGCCGTGTTAAAGTGTACATTACACCCCAGAGTTCCTGTAAAAGCATGTTTATCAAGTAAGAATTTTATGAAATATTTATGCGTCTTAGATAGTTTTGCGAGAATGACGAATAGTTAAAAAGCCACTTGTGATAAACTCGACTTTATAGGTGTCTCAGGCACCTACTACTATTAATAAGGTTGTAACAACATTTTTTGATAAAAACGTAACACTAAATGAAACTGCCCAATATCAACGCCATAACTTTTTACATCCAAAACAACTAACTCGAACAGTATGTCGTACTCCTGGGAATGAAGAATCCGTAACAAATTAATCTGCTTGTTATGAGCAATAACAATGTGATAGATAGAAACTCCAAGTTTAACAACTTACCGTGGTACGCCCTATTGAACTATACGGAGCAGTCGGGCTGGAACGTAAGAGCTTCTCTTCTTGATCATTACCATCTTGACAGATGGGTTATGATCCAGGACAGGCTATAAAGAGATATAAATTCCAAAAACAACAACGAATAGTGTCAAACATAAACAATGCCTTAATATACAAAATAATATATACCAAACGGATCGCTTAAGGGGGCCCAAATGAACAGCAAATCGAAAATTACACAAATTTCCAAGTCTGTCTAAATAATACGACAAAAATCTCAATCTCAATTTGACTACGACGTATTAATCGAAAATTTAAATTTTAAGTGGTTTGACATAGAAATCCAAAACGGACCGAGTTTTAAACAATACAATTAGAGATGCTTATCGCGTTAACAACACCCGGTCCGTATATTCAAAATGTAGCCAGAACAGAGCCACATGGAGTCGATGCACGAATAGTATACGGGTTTTAAACGAACAAAGAAGTGTAATTGGACAAAGCGTAGTATGTAACTTATTGCACGAATTAATCAAAGGAGATCCTAAACGAAAAATATCAGTTAGTACAAAAAACTAAAAATATAGATTAAGGCAACTCGCTGGTCCGATCTTTCAACTTCACATATTCAGAAAAAAAAAATTCATCGCTTGCAACACACAATTCTCACCTAATCACCGAATAACACATGTGAGACTGTAAAGATAATCCGGTGTACAAGTGCAATTTTTTTTTCACTTAGTACTTAGGTGGTACAAACGCCGAGTACACCCTTTACTCTAGTATTTTCTATCTGCTACGATGAAGTCAGTTATTTAAAATTTAATCATTTTCGTCATAATAATATGTTCCTTGAACAGTCATAATTATTGAGAATGTATTTAAGTGTAACTTTAATCCTGCAGGAACCATACAGTAACTTCTAGAAAGGTTTGCGCTCATGGATGGGGGCAAGGCGGTTGTTACTTCGATGGTCCTCTGTATCAACATGGAAGGATAATTGGTACTACAAACTACACGTCTGTTCTAAATACTATACTGATCATTTCAGGAATATTATCTTCATTTACCTGTGACGACTACCCTGTATCAATAAATATTTTCACTAGAATTTCTAAGTTCAACAGATTTATACTAAAAATAACGGGCGGCATTCACTAGCTATAGGAACTGGAATTTATGAAACACGGCAATGTATAATATCCAATAAAGAATATAAAATGTAAATGTAACGAAGTTCGTAGTTTATTCGCCTTGGAGTCAATCTCCTCGAAACGAATCACACTACCGTCTGGTTGGAATAATAATTTAGTTATTTTTAAACAAATGGGTATTGATAATATAAGATAATTTATTCTTTGCAGGTATTTCAGGCGATACCTCTACTGTAACATCACTTGAGGACGTGAACACTATGTTTTTCGGCTTATATCAATCACCAAATAGACACGACTTTAGAACCATAAGTGAAGTTAACACGCCCGTGTTGTGATAATTCTTGGTCCTAGTAGTTTTACAGAAAGAGTTAGAAATGCACACTTTCAACTGACGCTCGGCCACACCTTGAAAGGTAAGGTCTCCCTACGTGTATCTGTGCCTATGACTCTGACAAGCAATGCACCCGCGCATCACTGGGGTATGCGGAATCACATTGAAGCGCACTTAAACCAACAATGGCTGCCGCCCCACTTTCAATCGCTTCACTAACTTTATTAACTAACATTGACTAATAATAACAAAAATACCACTGTAAGACAACAACGGATCGCAGGTCTAAATTGCATTGCGACAGCGGTATTAAATTATCGATTGTCCACACCTATCTCGTGGGGAGGTCGACGGTACTCATGAAGTCCGGTTTTGTTTCGGGATATTTAAAAATAGGAAACTACTACCCCATCATGAAAAATTCAACTCATAGATTGATAAATCCACCCGTTCATGGCCGAATTGCATTGGGTCTGGTGCAAAACGGATAGTTACGTGTTCGTGGGTTACATACTTAATTGTTCCACCTGCTAAAGTGCAACTTCCCTTTTTGTATGTATTGTGGGTAACCTCATTTTATCTTGCCGTGTATGTAAAGTGATCAGCAGCAGCATTTGTATGAGGTGTGCGTCTTGGTGATGTGTTGACCTTGTTACTCCTCCTTTTAGGTCTGTGGTTCTGAGTAAAGCACACTTAAATTGGTGCCCAACTGCGGATGCTCTCACCGAACCCGACTCCAATCGCCAAAGCTGCTGAAAATATCTGGCCCCCGCGGGATTCGACTTGTTTAATGCAGGCCTGGCGCTTTCCCAACTGCGCTATTGGGCTTCTTAAACTTTCCTTATACAATATCCTAACAATATACTATCCCATGGTTAACCACAACTTTTAAATCCAGTGCGCCTGGAGGACAGAGTTGCTTACTACTTAGCTAACTAACACCGTGACTCAAAAAAAACCAAAACATTACAAGTGAGGTTTATTAAACATTTAAAGGTGATTAGAAATTCCAAACAACGATTTACAATGTAACTACCGTTACAATATATAAAATAAGTTGTAAAAGTTGAAAGTGCAAGTAAACGATACGGTAAAAAACATAGCAAATAAAATGAGGGATTCCTGTAAACAACGGGAAGACAGTTCTGCGAAGTTTCGCGTGCCTATAAATTGTTTTAAAACGTTTTAATTGCAGTTATCCATTTGTAGGCGCTATAACAGTTATAAAAGCCCTCCAGCCGCGCCAAGTAAACATCTGGGTTCCACTAGGAATTACGAAAAACCAGAAGAAGTCCGTCGGAGTTTCTGCCGATTGCCTGTAGGTGTAAAACTGAGCAAGCTACGCATCCGCTCATGCATATTCTCAGTCGGCACCAAATTATCACGGTTAGTCGTACTTAGCTTTTCCTAGACAAACGACATGGGGATCGCTGAGTATTATAAAAGAGCGATGCCCGGCTAGTCCTAAGAGAAATGTAACCAGTTCTTTTCCAGACCAGTACTTGAGCCTTAGCTGCATTGGGACCTGACCCAAAGGCTGCACCAGTTACCCCCCGTCCAGCTACTGAGAAGACCACCATCCTGTAACTACCACCTGGAGGCGATCGTGTTATTATTGTTTCCATGAACTCAATCATGTAAGAACGATTCTATGTTTAAGTTAAACTGCAGGACATCCTTAAACCTGACCCGCAACCTCGCTTCCTTGGATTACTCAAGCTGCTTTCAAAGCAACCCTATCCATAAACCATTCCTTCCTACTGCAAGCGAAAAGGCTACGGGACTACATATTGCAGCCTGGCTAAGCATTTCTTCCTGCTCCAGCAAAAAGCGCTACGAAACTACATCTTGGAGCCTGGCTGAAGATGCTATCCCTAATAATTAAAGATTATCCGGCTGTTCTCAGAATTCCTATCGCTCCAAATCGATAATAAAACCAGACAGTTGAAATCGAGCTTCTGTAGAGGGCTCGCTGCTCCAATGCCATATCCTTCCGTTTAGATGTTAGTAACAAACCACGCCGAGATCTATCTCCAGAATTGTTAACATTTAGTCGGCTCCGCAGAATAATTCACCGCGATTCCCAACGCCGCGCCGCTATCATTTTTTAAATTTAGTTAACCAGCAGATCGAAAAAGTACCGGGGAAATTCCCACTTTCGTCGGCTCTCATCGAGCAAATACCAGCCAGAAAAGGTCACGCCCTTAAGCAGGCGTCGCCGAGCCCTCGGTAGTTATTCATAGGCCTAAAGCCATTCCTGATTTAACTTTATCATTCCTGGAGTCTGTAGACACACGTGACCAACAAGCTAGAAACTCGATATTTAACTTTGTATGTTTACAGTAATTCAAGTCGCAAGCAGGCCCAATCCCGTACTAGAAACCAGAAACCCTTGCGCCCCCTCCCCTCAGGCTGCCCTAGAGTGTGGCTTCTAGCCACCCCGCGCGACTTTGGTCGAGTGGGCGGCTTGTCGAGAGCGTTTCGATCCGTTGAGGCGGCTAGTGGTACTGTTGTGTGGTTTTTGGTGCTGCTCCGCTTTGGGATCAACGGACGTAGGCAAGTTACCACCAGTTCCTAGGTGGGATCATATACAACGAGGGCGTGCAAAAAGGTCTCCCTGTTCCTTTCTCATTCGAGTTCCGTTGCATCGTGCCCTGAGAAAGGTATTCTGGAGTATGCGTCATCAACGAGTGCAGCTGTGCCTTGCGATATTTCGATGCTGTGAGGCAAAGTCTTGCCACCGAACTAAGAGCCAGGTAATACTGAAATAATCAAGGTAGCGTGTATTGTAGAGGTTAGCCGTTATATAGTACTAACTAACGTTAATAACTGTAATCTGTGTTCAGCTCTCATGTTTCACGCACTAAATTAATGCTAGTGACCCATTCTGGGCCCGATTTAAGAGTAATATTTGCCACTTTCCATTTTGTACGCTAACGAACGGCAAGAACTATATGTGTCGGTGTACTTTTGAACCATGTATACAGTATGTATGTTAGACCAATAGATCGGTTTGTTATATGTTGTCTTGTGTTTTCCCCGCCCCTGTTGCATGCATATTTTCAAGCTGAGTTGTCAGCAGTGTAAAATCGATGTCAGGTGGAGCCTGAAAGAAGTTGTAAGCGTCAATAGTAGGTCAGGGCGCTCCGTCGTCGCAGTTCCGAGAGTCACAGGCTGCATACCGATTCTACTATATTCCGTTTAGCCTTTGGGTTTTGCCCAGGTAAAAGTTGAAAGGTAGGTTCATTTGTTTTTCGTTTTGCCGTTGGGCTTACCTTTGTATTTTTGTTCGTATTGATGGAACTGGGTGGCGCTCAATCTAATTTATCACTGTTTACCGTTAATTAGGCCGTTTCTCTTAAGTTATCTCGTGTTGAACCACTCCCTCTTTCTATGAGTCTAGTCGGCACTTCTTGTTACGGACAGGGCAACGGTCCTATGTAAGTTTTTGTCCCGATTTTGAGTAATATCGTCCGTGGTGGCGGTCTACCTTTTTTGTGACTTTTTGTATGAGCTGGCGCGGTGTCGTAAATGTCGCATTAGACCGTAACACATTGTTTCACCCGAAGAAACAAGATCCCCCCCAAGATGTCTTTTTCCGCTTAATCCTGATAAGTAAATGTCAGTATCCCTGAATGGATAACCATGTGACAATGTAAATAGAAACCGCCGCCGCCGGAATGTGCTAAGTCGCACCTAGTAAAGAGTAAGTATGGGCCAGGTATCTTATCTTGAAGCCTGATGCTGCCGCCCTAAACCCGGATGAAGGCATGATAATAGTAGGCTTAATCGGCCTAAGCTTGGATGATTGTGTGTGTTTGGAGAATGTTGTCCTGCATGCGTCCTGTATATTCTGCTAGTATAACCTGAAAGAGTGTAACCTGGTAACCGCAGCCTACATTTTCTCTGCCGAATAAATGTTGTGAGAATAAGAGTCAAACCCGCGACCTTAGCATTCTCCACGTAGAATGCTGAACCTTGGAGGAATGCAAATGAAAACCGCCACATTGCACCCATCGAGTGGAATAAAAGTGAATTCAACTTGAATGAATGAAGTATGGAAGAATGCGAGTGAAAACCGCCACTTTTGCATCCGCCGCATAGAATGGACGTACATTCAGCTTGTTCCAATGAGCCACAAAGTATGCAATTTGAAACCGCAGTTTTGCATTCACCGCGTTGAATAATTGTACCCAAAGCTCAGAATTAGAATTTATTAGCCTGTTGAATGAATCTTAAGTGAGTGCAGGTTAGAAATGGAAACTTTGCCTCCATTCTGTATGATGAGCGTGTTAAATAACAGCACATTTGTCCCGTAGAATGAGATTGTATTTTCCTGTTAAAGCGATTTAGTTGGAAACCGCCAACTTTTGCATTTTCCCCCGTTGCTCTAACGGAAGCAGTTCATGTTATTCCAGCTTTGACACACGTTGCAAGTTCGATGTTAATTAAACAAACGCTTACGGAGAGCTACTAGCTGTCTGATAGATTCGCATATACCGACGGCTGGGAACACACATGTGGTTCCCTTCATTAGCGGGATTATTCCGGCCACATTTCAAAAAGGTTCGGAAGTGGTCCAAAAGGTAATTAGCAGTCTCCCCGATACGACAAACGCCATACGACGAGTCTCCATACAGTATATAGCTTTTTCAAAATTTCGGAATGTTTACTTCTTAAAACAAAAAGAGCACAATTGGTACAAAATTTGGATGACCCGATGTATGTTAATTTACGAACTGACAAGACAGAAAAACTTAAAAACTTGCTAAAATGCTGATTTTGGAAGTCAAGCACTACAACATTTTCTGCACAGCTGCACAATAAAAATCCGCCTTAGATTATATTTCAAAGTAAGGCGCTCCGGGGCGACAAGTAAACAAAACAACCTCTTAACTCGTTTAGTAGTTGGGGCAAAGTGAATCAAAGTTTACAGCTGGTTTCCGCGTTTTCATTCCTCTTCCATGATTAAAATCGACGGTATCTTTGACTATATTTTATTAATAATGGTTTCTGCCTAGTGGCGATCCATTTTATTAACGAAATATCTTGAAAAATATCCCTGACTGGCCGACAGCTAAACGCCAACACGTATCGTAATGCAGTCTGAGCGGTGACCAAAATTTAATAAAAACAAGACTTGACTGGAAAAATTTAGTTCGACGGCAAGTCGCAGCTCACAAACTAGTTTCATAATAATAGCCAAGGCGCCTTTTATTAGTCAGTGGCCAATAGAAAGAGGTAAATCAGGGCTTCCGTTTGTCAATTTCTGCAGAGTATTTAAAGAAAAACGGAAACAGGTGGTTAGTGATTTAATAAATTGACTGAATTTAGAAATCAAATTACAAACTATGCATAGATGGTTAAGCATTATTTCATTAGCTTATACGATCCTTCAAACAATTACGTTTATTATATCAATTGAGATTCTTAGGAATATCACTAGTTGACAATTAATTTAGAAACGCATTCACAGCATTCCCAAACCTTGATGTTCCATTTTTCTTAATTTTGTAGTGTGGCGAAATACCCAACGAAATAGCATGAAAATTTAATGTATATTAACAGGTTAATTCAAATGCGCTCAAGCAATCAAGGCCAAGTTGCCGTTACATAATTTATAAAGCTTTTTGAGAAAACGGTAGTTTCGAAGTGGCGATGATCGAATAAGCTGCCTTAATGACAGCAGAAGATAAAAATAGATTTCAAACGCGTCAAAAGCCGAACATATAGACATGTCCAGAGCAACAACAGATAAATAGTACTATAATTTAGTTAAACAACAACGAAGAGAGTTAAAAATCAGTATACTAAATATCGTATTATTTCATGCAATCCTCAACATGGAGGGTTGGAGCATTGGCAATAGACAGATTGGATAGTGATGAGCCTACTAGATTTGATTATAGTATAACCGTTACCTTACCTTAGGGCCATTTTTTTCAATAGCAATAAAGTGCATAGCGCCGGTTGCCGCCGGATATTTTGCCCTGTAGTCTGGTGTGTACAATGTATCTTATTAGTTGTACAGTATATTTGCCTGACCAATGAATGCAGGTGCTTTAATAAGCGTATTTCACGTTAATAGGTGGAGACTAAGTGAGTCCGCAGCTGCACCAATGTCAATGAGAATTCCTTCCCCTTTTGCCAAGGTCGTTCCTTTCTTGTACAGGTAATGCCAATCACACCTTGCGGCTAGGATTCATAGTCCATCGGAATCCGGCAAGAAATAACTACCTACTTTCTACGTTCCTCCTGAATTGATCTAGGCAAAAACAACCACGCTATGAAATAGAAACGCGCCTGTGTCCCTCTGTGGCTACTTGGGAGCAATCATGGTTTAATTAATTGTCGTAGATCCATTTTACAGAGTAACAATATTACGGAAGAAATGAGCACAGTCTAGGTTGAAACCCATAAAAAATAAAGGTCGCATAGTTATAATTAGATTCACTATAAAGAATTGCCTCCATAATGTGTTGATGTAAAACGATGACTAATATGCGCGAGCAAGAAAAAAATCAAAATTAGGTTTTTTCGATTATATCAGAAACTAATAGAGATAGGTAAAATTTGTTTTCAAGTTATAAAACAATCAAATTAGAAGTTCACTTCAATGTAAGCATTCTCATATCTGTTTAAATAAGCAAGATCCCAAGGGATAACATACATCTTGTAGAACAAGAAATATAGAAACAGGTACATGTTCTACAAAAATTATTTTGACAGCTTTTACGGCCATTTTCATTATTTAATGGACGATAACCAAAGTTGAACGCTACCCACTTTTGAAAGGAACTTTGTTATCTGAATTTTCCGGGCTAACGCAAGCTAGCGAAAATTCCGGCAGCTGCACCTATTCCCAAACCATCAGCCACGTGTTTTAGCGGCTTATTCTTTTATAACCGAAGCCCCTTTCTCATGAATGAAGCAAGTAAACGGACGCGCATGTGCGTAGCCAAGCCGCTTTTAAATAAGTACAGTCCCTTCCTCGCAGCTGCGCTGGTCTCCTTTGTCGAGAATTTGCATGTCAATCAAAACGCTCGTTAGGGTATTAAAAGGCAGTAAACGTCATTTAAGGGTTGCTATATGAACCATAAACCACACGTGTTGAGCAAAAACCTCTTCACGCAAGCTCTGCCAAAATCGGTCACGCTATATTTCATCCCCGTAGCGCTTCAGCCAAGCGCATTGCCGAATTAGTTACAAACATCTGATTATTTCTAACCGCAATCGAGAGTCTTTTCTAGTATCACAGTATCCGGATCTTTAAAAAGAGTTTCGGGGAGTCTTCTGGGGCATTCAGAATTCCGTTTGAGCATTCCAATTAGGGTCTCGAAAGAGACCGTTTCAGAGCAATTTCTACAGTTGGTTCGAGTGACTTTCACGTGTGTGTGACCAGGATCGTTTCAAATTTTGTGAGGATATCTCCTCGTACCGCTCTGAGGGATTAATCACCTAGCCGATTAACCTGGGTCACTTAGGAGTGCGTGCCGGAATATGGTATCGTCTATCGTCTCCTTAGCAGTACTCCGGATTTCCTGCTGAAGGAATCAACCATGTTACCCAACTCTTCACTCTATTCAGCACCGCTTGTCCATTCTGTTTTTATTGAGTTTCTCGAATTCTCCAGCAGTTTCTGCAGCGATAAGGTCCTAGCGCGTTCTAGAAGGACATCAGCAACACAAACCACAGACAGAATCCTGAAAGGTACTATATAAAATTTGCATTAATATAGACGCCAATCAGTTTTGCTAAGTGAAATAGTGCCGTGGAAGCAAATTAAAGTGACGCACCTTTGAAAGACTTCGTATAAAGTTCATATAATGATAAAGACAGTCCTTATCGTTTGACGAATTAATAATCCGGTAAATAGTTAACTAAGGTCACCGATGAGAATATTTAGCAAGTTATAGAGCACCATGACGTTATGCAGGGCTTAGTGTCGAAGACATGTATTTTTTATGTTTTAATTTCACAGTCATTATGGTACTAGCTCATGGACTATAGGATTTTGAGCTAAGGTATGAAAAATCTGTTAATGTCAAAAATAACTAACTTCTAAACGTCAATTGTGCACTGCTCATGATAATTTTGTATTAGATTTATCAAAGTATATATTATTAAATAAAGTTTGTACAGAGTAACTGTCTGTATACTCTATTGGAAGAACCTGGTGGTCTGGTGTTCAGCTGGTAGCTTTTCATTCGGGTCACAACATTTTGGCGACCGTGACTGGACATTGGTGAAACAGAAATTAAAACTCTTGTGTGTGGTCTTGTAATCTAGCGAAGATAAAACTTTTTGTCGTTCGTATTAACAGACAGGTTTTGAACCGGGTATTGTCGTGCGCGATGGACCAACAGAAGAGGCATCGTAAAGTTCTTCGTGCCGCTTTTACGAAAAGTGCAAATGAACTTGAAAAACTGTTATCTACCGAGGCAGCTCCACAACACGCACACGTCGTTTGGGAGGTTTTATTGCAGAAACAGGAGAACTTGTTGATAGCCAACAGAGAAATCTACGACTCTCGTTTGCAAGAAGACGTAAGTGAGGACGATTTGATGTTAGAAATGGAATCATCCGAAGGGTATGAGAGAAAATTAATCGGTCTGAGGATTACCTACGAAAATTATCGTAAAAAGCACGAGATAACAGTTCTTGACGATGATGTTCGCTCTTCCGGAGCTGGTGCTTCACTACAACAACTACAGGTAGGCGTAAGTTTAAGTTGCCTACCATAAAATTTAAAAAGTTTAGCGGTGAAATACGTGACTGACTTTCCTTTTGGGGTCAATTTAAGAAAATTAATGATGATCCGAATATAGACACATCTGACAAGTTTCAGTATCTAATACAAGCAACGTCATACAACAGTAGAGCCAGACAGTTAGTCGAAAGTTTCCCCCCTATTGCTGAGAATTATGAAAAGGTAATTGACAGCTTGACATCCCGTTTTGGAAGAAAAGACTTACAAATAGAGGTATATGTCAGAGAACCTTTGAAACTTGTTATCAATAACGCCATGTCAAGCGAGAATAATACACTTTCAACTTTGTATGACAAGCTCGAAACACAGTTAAGAGCTTTGGAATCGCTAGGTGTTAAAAACGATAATTGTTCAGCTATGTTATTTCCTTTGATTGAATCCTGCCTCCCTGAAGATTTATTGCGTGTTTGGCAACGATCCCCGAATTTTTCTTCTTCAATTCCCGATTCGGTTTCTGAAACCAAAAGTAAGGCTAGTCTGACATCATCGACAATGAGTCGTCTAGAAGGCCTCATGAGATTCTTGAAATCAGAGGTCGAAAATGAAGAACGCATTTCTTTGGCTGCAGAAGGTTTTGGCCTGACTCCAGGAGAGAATCGACATAAAAAGTCAAACAAGCAGGTATCAAAGGAAATCCCCATACCAACTGCTGCAGGGTTGATGAATTGCGATTTTGCTAAATGTATATTCTATGGGGTAGACATGGAAGCGAAAATTGTTTCAAGGCTCATAATTTTTCTTTGGAACAGAAAAGAAATATTTCCATCGAAAAAAGGCGTGTTTCAGATGTCTGAAGACCGCACATCAAACAAGGAAATGCCATGAGCGCTTGAAGTGCATTTTATGTAGCAAGCCGCATGTAGCTTTGATGTGTCCAGAACTACCAGCGAACAGAGGTTCCCCGAATCATAAATCATCTAAAGTTGATACAGGTAAGACTGAAAATTTGTCAGTCGAACAATCGTTGGCAAATTATACAAACACTCATGTGTTTCTGCAGACTTTGCAGGTGAAAATGACCAGTGAGCATGGAGTTCGTTTAATACGAGCAGTAATAGACAGTGGTTCACAGAGATCATACGTACTGAGAAGTGCTGCTGAGAAACTGCTTCACAAGCCTAAACGTACAGAACGGATAATTCATTCTTTGTTTCGAACTACTCGATCAAAATGTAATTTGCAATAAAATTTCTCCTATCTTCCATGAATGCTGGATGAAAGAACTTCAAGAGAAAAATATTCGTTTGAGTGGTGTGCATGATTCTGCTCCAATCAAACTTCTTATTGGCGCTGATGTAGCAGAAAAACTGTACACTGGGAGAAGGTATATTTTGAAGTGTGGTCTGGTGGCTGTTCAAACACTACTGGGTTGGACTCTGATGAGGAAGATACCTAGTTATGATCACAGTTCCAATGTTGCAATGACGGCATTGTCACTTTTCGTGAAGAATGCTAACATAGCAGACTTGTGGGAACTTGATGTTCTGGGTATCAGTGAGCCTGCAGAAAAAAGATCTCGGGAGGAAATGGAGAATGCAGCAAAAGAACTTTTCCTTCAGACTATCACCTCCGATATAGAAGGTCGATATGAGGTGAGAATGCTGTGGTTAGAAGGGCATCCACCCATTCCTGATAATTATGCTCTTGCTAAGAAAAGGTTGACTACACCTTTGAAAAAATTGCGAACTGAATATCTTTGTGGGCCATACAATGACGTTTTTGATGAATGGCTACGAGAGGGTATTATAGAAGAAGTTACGTCTTTTGACCTCCCAAGTCATGTCCATTACTTACCAAATAGACCAGTTATAAAAGAGAACAGTTCAACAACTAAAAAGAGAAAAAGACAAACCTTCACTGAATTTTTGCTTAGAAAAAGGGGCAAATCTTATAGAGTTCATACCGTCCTTATTGCAGAAATTCAGAAAAGAAAAGATTGGGGTAATATCAGATATTCGCAAAGCATTTTTGCAGATTGGTCTACATGAAGCTGATAGGGATTTTCTCTGATTTTTGTGGATTGATTCGGATGGGAATGAAAAAATATTTCGTCGCAGAAGGGTAGTATTTGGTATGAGTTGCAGTCCTTTTCTACTTGGAGCAACGATTGAATATAATCTTGATGAACGTTTAAAAAAATCTTTTGAACCAGGATCACTATATTCACAGGAAACAGTAAAGAAGTTATCAGAAAGTTTTTACGTAGATAACTGTGTTGCCAGTGTTCCTGATAAAGAAACACTACAAAAATTCGTTCGAGAATCATGTCAGAGGCAAAATTTGACCTACGAGGGTGGGAGCATACAAAATATGATTCTGATGAACTTGTGACCGTACATGTACTTGGTTTGAACTGGAACACCAATAAAGATACTTTGAGTATCCAACAAGAAAACATCAGCAAAGTTGGTGAACAGATAGTAACTAAGAGGACAATTCTTTCAAGGGCACAACAAATATTTGACCCGATTTGTTTCACCTGCCCGGCTTCATTATGTTCTAAATTGCTACTGCAACGAACCTGGGAAAAACAATTGAATTGGGATACACCTGTTCATGACGAACTGAAAAATATTTTTATCAGTTGGGCCAAAGAACTTCCATATTTGACAAAAATTAAAATTCCTAGATGGATTGGCTATGATTCTACGAAAATGGGAAAATATAGTATTCATTGTTTTGTAGATGCTAGTCAAGAAACCTATGCAGCGGCAGTATTCCTGAAAGTTGAAACAAATGGAGTTTCTGTACACTTATTGGCTGCCAAATCAAGAGTGGCACCTTTGAAAAAGGTTTGATTCCGAGGCTGGAATTATTAGCTGCTTCTATTGGAGCCCGATTGTACGATTCCGAACAGAAAAACTTTAAAGACAAAGTAGAATGTCATTTTTGGAGCGACTCAACTAATGTATTGAAATTCGTGCATTAATACCAGTTGAATCATGGAGATATGTACCTGGTTTTCTCAACCCAGCGGATCTTCCATCCCGTGGTTGTTCTGCGCGATATCTCTATGAATCTAGGTGGTGGGAAGGCCCAAAGTGGCTATATGAAATTCCTGAACTATTGCCACAAGAAGATATCGTGTGCAATGAGGAAGAGATAAGCAGGGAGAGGAAGAGAAGATTGGTCACAGTAACCTCCATGATGAATAACAGTTCTGACTATTGGCATTTGAACTACTTTTCGAAGAATAGTAAAACCCATGGATTTTACGATCCATATTCAATTCAAGAAATCCAATTAAACGTCGAAATGAACTCAATGCCGAAGAAATTATAAATGCCGAAAAGTTCATCGTGAAAGTCGTACAGAAGAAAAGTTTCGGAGAGGAAAATGAGAAAAATATAGACTCCCTGAATCCTTTCAAAGACGAAGATGGATTGATTAGATTGAAAACCAGGATTTCAGGAATGGAAGATATGAGAGATTTTCGCTTTCCAATTGTTTTGTCAGCAAAACACTCCGTGGTGAGGAGGATGATTTTTGACCCTTATGTCAATTCCTGTCATGTTAGGACACAAGGCCTCTTGAGCCTACTGAAGGAGAGATATTGGATTCTCGGTGGTCGTCGGGCAGTACAATCCATTATTTCCGAGTGTGTTATATGTAACAGATATCGTTCGAAACGGTTTGATATGGAGGCACCACCCCTTCCAGTGCATCGAGTTCGGGACGCTGTGGCCTTTGAAGTAACTGGTGTCGACTTCGCGGGACCATTGTACTGGAAAAACTGCGAGAAAGTGTGGGCATGTTTTTTCACGTGTGCGGTTTATCGGGCAGTGCACTTAGAACTTTCCACTTTTTTATCTGCTCATAGTTTCATACAATCCCATCGTCGATTCATAGCAAGACGTAGTAGACCCAAAACTGTATATTGTGATAACGCGACAAACTTTGTGGGTACCGTAAACATTTTCAAACGATTGAATTGGGATAGTATTTCCCAATTTGCCTCTGTACAACGAATCAATTGGCATTTCAATCCACCAGCAGCTCCATGGTAGGGTGGATTCTGGGAACGGCTAGTTGGTGTATTGAAGCAACTGCTAAGCAAAGTACTTGGTAGTACTTCGCTATTTTATGAAGATCTTCTAACAGTTTTATGCGACTGCGAAGCTGTAATGAATTCTAGATCTCTCACGTATTTGTCTGGGGACGCTGAAGACTTGGTAACCCTATCTCCAGCAATGTTTTTGCGTGACCAAGCAGAATATCGTATTCCAGATTGATGCTGTAGACGAGACGTCCCTCAGTCGCAAAATAATCTACAAACAGAAGTTGAGAACCATGTTCTAGGACAACTAAGATGAATGGTCGCTAAGAAAAAATGCCGACAAGTTGTTCTAGGGGAAATAGTACTTGTCAGTAACGAAAATCATAAACGACTGGACTGGCCCCTAGGTCGTATCATATAACTGATTGCAGGATCCCTGATTAGACCAGTGCAGAAAGTTTATCCCTTAGAATTGATCGATAGCTCAGGAAGTGTTGAAGATTCCAAATCGGATGTCAGAGAAGGGGAGAGCAGCCGAGTCACCTTTCAGGATGAAGTTCTACCTAAAAATTGTGATAGTGCGGGAGTGGCAGATATCATTTCTGATATCGAAAGCAGAGCAACTAATAAAGTGAATAAAGTGAGTGGTCGTAAGATCAAGACGCCAAAAAGATTTGTTTCCTAACTTTTCATTTACCTTCTGTATTTGTATTTGCATGATATATGTCTCCTTGGACAGACGAGTCACTCATTATAATAAGGTAATCGTTCCTCAGGTGGGAGAACGTCGGAGACATGTATTTTTTATGTTTTTAATTTCACAGTCATCTTGATACTAGCTCATGGAATATATTTTTGAGCTAATGTGTGAACAACCTGTTAATGTCAAAATAAAATAACTTCTAAGCGTCAATTGTGCACTTGATGTGTATTAGATTAATCAAAGTATACTCTATTCGAAGAACCTGGTGGTCTGGTGTTCAGCTGGTAGTTTTTCATTCGGGCCACAACAGCTTAGGATTCAGTAATTAAATCAGCTGTTATTCTTATACAACGTCATTTTGGTATTTTAATTTCAAATATAATTACTTTACATTTTATTCTGATCTAATGGATGTTGAATGCGATCTTTCACGTATTCGAGTGTAAAACGTTCTATCTGTAGGAAACCACTGAAGGTAAATTCCATCCGGGACAGCTCTAGGAAAGTTGTCGCTGCAGCAATCGGCAACACACCTGAGGATGTGTTTTTCTTTTCGCTATTAAGAAATCATCCATTTGTATCGACAAAAAGCGGTGGCGCTCAAGGCATTATATTTCCTTCATAATTTATCGAGTCCTTCCGCTATGTAAAACCTTTTATTACTACTGCTCCGGGCGGTCTGGGCTTGTGATAACCCAATATTGTCGTAATGCCGCTTTATCTGGTAATAGCTTCATCAGAAGACAGGTAGAGTAGAGAATCAAATGAGGATCTGCTGTGGGTGGTTATCTCTATAGCGGTTTATATCCAAGAGATATAATAAAACGTTAGAAATAACTTAGAGTAAACTAATTAAGATCTTGTGTTTGCCGTAGCCTATTTAAGAAACGATTAAATGGGTTATTACACATTTAATAACTATATCGCTTTACTATAATAGAACACGTATAGTAACAATTACAATTTGCTGTTGTGATATTGTTGGAATACTGCTATGGCTTTAAAAGCAAGTGTTATACTTACTTTTTGGATAATTATCAGAAAATTCGTTATAGATGAAGCTTTAGCTGACACGCGAGGTAAGTATAATTTAATTTCAAAACCTTTTAGAATGCTCTTACATGGCAAAACGGCAATTATGACCAAGACAAGCTCACTCCGCCCCAGGAAAGGTAGGACGTTGCTTGACAGAAATAGAAAAGTGAAATGTTTTGATTACTAGAAAAGCTAAATGACACCAGCGTTATATAAAGGTAGACTGCAAGGTTGTATTACAGTTGGGACATAGAGGTGGAATGGTACACTAGGAAATAGTTAACTAAATATAAGGTGTTACTTGCTTAAAGCAGCACATTTTCTTAACCCAATGCGCCTTAACCCTTCCAGAACTTGAAAAAGGATGCGCAAATCGTCACAATATTTTTTGCGGATAAAGTGCAACTATTCCTTGCCAATGGAAACTTACCTTGGTGGATTCTCCCTGCGTCTGCTATCAGTCACTGTTAAAATAAAATACTACTAATTATACAAAAAAGCAAGTCAGCGACTTTACGAATTATCTATTAAATAAAGCAAAAACCAATTAACACGTACACGTTAGAATTAGCCCTGAACCCTAGGAGACGTCATCGTACTTACAAACTATTTAACTATAATTGAATTAAAATACATATATTATCCATTGTAAATTGAAGCTATAAAATTTAGTAAAGAAGTGGTACCAAAACACTTATTATTTCCTACGGCCAATGACCTGTGGAAAACAAAATTAATACTCTAACAAAGAGCTTACCTTCTTGTCAGCCGAAAGATGCCTTCCTCTGTCTTTATTATTTTTTATAAGTATATTAAGTAATTGCTAAACAGTACGTTCTTGAGGGTGCAGCTGCGCTTAAACGACAGATTTTTTTTCCTAAAAATACGAGTGCTATTCTGTCATAGCATTTTGTTAAATGTATTATTCCGGTGTAACTAGTAACTTCATTAACTGGTGCATAATGAGCAGAAGAATAATCGATAATGGAATCAACCTTCCCACAAAATTAACTCTTTTAAAATGTGTACTAGATTACCTTTACTTTCAGTAAAAATGGTTTCTAGACATGTTTGTTTGAACCGGAACGATTTAAATAATAATACTACTAGGAAGCCGTTATACGTACTTTTGTGTCCCCAGAGCTCTTTCAACAACGTTGTCAACGAATATTTCTTGTGCAGCTGCCTATGCCATTGACGGGACGCCATTAACTGACAGCCCCAGCTTCCTACAAAAATTTGATCATTTTCGGCGTCGGCATAAATCTAGTAAGGATGTTCAACTTATTAATGGAAAACCAGCTAAAATTGAAGACTATCCGTTCTTGGTAAATATACACGATCCCAGCGTGGAAATTCCGATTGGTGTGGGTTCTATTATTGGAACAGTATGGGTTTTGGCTGCAGCTCACTTTTTCATTAACAACGAGCGGAATATAACTGTAAGTACATTTAGCAATCTACTACCCTATTTTTACATTAATAAAACAAAAGGACCTGACTCGCTGAGTAACGTGTATTCCCCAATTGACCCAAGATTGATGAATAACAGAATTTTAATTTTTATTTCATGCTTAGGGTTCGTCCATAATTTGCTTGACATTTATTTTGAGTATATTTTCACTTTTTTAAATTAAATTTGATTTGACAGAAAATCAACTTTGCTTAAATAAAGTAGGTTTCAGCAGTAATATTTACTAACAACATCAAATAAGTATTTGTATTTGAAGAATAAGGCGGCACATCGATTGACCTTATTGTTACCACAATAGTTGCTAGGTAAAACGCGTTTACATTGGCTCTTAAAATGTAAAAGATTGATAACATTCACGAAAAAAGTTATTCAGCTCGGAATTATAAAAAGTGTGTTTACTTCATATTCTTATTATGCGTGTAATACCAAATGTTTGCCAAATTTAAACCATCGTGACTATCTGGGCTAACAGTAAAGACGGCATGAGTTTGTTACAAGAGCTTAATTTCATTAATCATTACAAAAGTGGCGCCAATAATTCATAAACATAAACTTAGCCTAGACCACAAAAATCTGAAATGCATAGTAATAACGCCAGGCCATAAATTACTTTCCAGTAACTAAAACACATACGTTTGTAATAAAATTATAATGGCCAACAATATGTCATTAAATACAGCTAGCTTTAATCAATTGAAATGTTAAAACTCAGCAATACAATAGTAAAGTTTATATTTCAATTTAATCAAACATTAAGAGTATTGGTGTGACCCCAAAATAACGGTACCTACTGTATCCTAGTTTACGTATACACGGAAAGGATGACATAGCAAATAAAGCTACGAGGGGGACTTGAGTGTGCTCATCGAAGGCATTGGTACTTCAGTGCAACGGCACAATGCACAAAGGGACATATAAAGCGAAACAATTACCAAATTTCGAACGGTGGTGTGTGAGGAGATCTTATGCTTTCAATAAAAAATGCTGGCACTTGGTCCAGCGATACACTCTCAATAAAAAAGTATCACAGATACGTGTTCGACCAAATAGCTGTTTGTTTTCGTAGCTACAAAGACTCCTTGGGCATCGACAACGCCCATAGTAAATCACAGCAAGGCCAGCAAGAGGTTCTTCACGACAGAGTCAATAAATTTGGAAACTAAAAGAAGCGAATACAGGGTGTCCGGCATAGATTGCATAATAATGCACTGGCGTGTTCTTTGGTCAAAAAGAAACAAAAAAGGTCCTAATAAACATGGGTCCGGAAATGCTTTCTTTCTGAGATACAGAGTGTTAAAGTTTAAAAAAAACCCAGTCGCCCCTGGAATAAATAATTAAAATCTAAGTATGCAAAAGATGATCATTAGTAGCACTAGTAAACCTTCAAAGTTTCACTAAAATCGGTTAAGGGGTTTTTAGATATTAAAGTATTTTAGTGTTTGTCTTAACAGGTTCAGAGACGTGAAAAAATATAGGCTTTAATTTTTTTATTGAAAACGAAGCGAGATTTGAAAAAAACCTCAGGAGACAAAAATGTTGCACTTTTAGTTGCTTTATTAAAAAAATATATAAAAATTTCAAAAATCTCGTGGGCGTTATTTTTTGTGCAAAAACCTAATCGTTAGGCCTCCCTCGCCACGCCCATGGAATTACTACATCAATTGTAATAGGTCCAAGAGATACCTCATAAAGCTATAGACAAACTCTAAAAATTTTTTAGATAACAAAAAAAAGGGAATTAAAAAAAAAAACCTTTACCACACTGTATCTCGGAAACAAATCATTTCCGGACCTATGTTTATTAGGACTTTTTTGTAGCTTTTTGACCAAAGAACACGCCAGTGCATTATTATGCAATCTATGCGGGACAACCTGTATACACGACTGCACATACCCTGACACCTTAAGCAATTCGCCAAAATTAGAAATAATCTATAACCGCATGCACTTACCCTAAATATTTAAATTGGGCTGATAAAGACAGGCACCTTTGTGCTGAAAGTTATCATGACCAAATGGTGAAAAATTCGCTAACGACGAGCCCCGAAAATAGAACGCGCCAGCTATACCAGTGCTGTCAAAATGAGGTTCACAGCGTGGGCAGTTCACATAAACGGCAAAGTAGTTGAAGCTCGAACCAAATAGCTTCTTTTCTGCAAAAAATAGCAGACCACGATCGCTCGCTAATATCAAATATTTTAAATTTGGTTGAAGTATGATTAAATAAGCACAAACAATTTATATTGGCACGTATTTCACAAATTAATGGAAAATTAAAACAATTTGGGAAATGGGCGCCATCTTACTCAGAAACGCATGCGATTTGGTATAAAAATCAGTTTGGTAGAGACGTCAAAGGTGATTATTGCTTATACAGAATTGCCTTCAGAAATAATGGAACGTTTTTGAATGTTCATTATTTTGGACTATTTTAACTATTGATGTTGGCTACACTCCACGAGCAAGCCAACTGCATGGGGGATGAGTGCAGAACTGACAAAGTGTGCCCCCGGGCTGTGAATGGAGTGGTAGCTTCACGGAACGAAAAATATTTACCTCACCTTCCTTAAATTAATGTAAAGTAAACACTGTCTTCCTCATAAAAATTTACATATATTGCACACACGCTACATGTTTCGGTTTATATATTAAACCATCTTCAGGCTAATGTTTATTTATGACTGTCTATTTTTGATATTAGCCTGAAGATGGTTTAATATATAAACCGAAACATGTAGCGTATGTACAATATATGTTAATTTTTATGAGGAAGACAGTGTTTACTTTACATTAATTTACTGAATCACCTCATTGCGAGAATGGACCAGATCCTGACTTTTCTCACCCTCCTTCTTGGGAAGACTTTCTAAACAAATGTACAAATAACTTGAAAACGTCATCAAAAAAATTTATTACATTTTCAGCTTTGTCAACAGCGCACGTGATCACAACTCTTGCTTTGGTCAAAGCTTGAAATATTTGAATTATCTATTTGGGCTGCAGGTGTAAATTTCGAATCGGATTAAAACTTCTCGGGTTTATAAGCTACAACTATGCATGACGCTGATACAAGTTCAAGTAATCAATCCGCAATGTTTGTTAATTCTTGTAATATGACTTCACTACTGGAGCAGATGTCAACATTATCAAACATTCAATGACCAAATATCAACATATAATGTTTCTCAAAATTTATTCGTAGGACAACTAAAACCTAAATTTAGAAATTAACAAATATCTAAATAACAGTATTGTTTGTATCTACTTCCTCTACCTACTGCAAATTTATTAATGTTCCCATGAAGTGGATATTTTAAGGAGAGTACGCTTGTACGTATCCTGAATAAATAAATAAATAAGTGATACGTGTAAGTAATTCTAAAAATTAATGTGAATCCCTCTGCTGTGAACTTATTTTTATAAATCTGCGGTCAACAAATAGTATCAATCGATGTAAAATATTTAACAACGCTGTTATTCCATAAATAACCCAAATAAACTCACTGTAAACCCAACTGGGCGTGTCCCACATAGCAATTGGCGATGCTCTGAAAACTGCAGAAGCTTAGCCGTACAGACCTACTTGGATAAGTGGATTAAAAACCTCCCGCGAACCAACAGGGTTCGACTAAGGCAAAAAACCTCCTTACCAAAGAAAGTTAGTAAGAGGCTTACAATTGTGACTACGGAAAGGAGTATCTCCCAAGGCGTCCTAGCTGGACCTGCACTTTTCTTGAACTTGTGTTGGGTCAGGTACCTTCTCTTTAATAATTTATTCGATCTCCTTTGACGAAACTCCTGTTCTCTCCGACCCTGACGCTATTAGAGTAGTTGACGGCTAGGGGTTCTATTTTTCAATTTAATCCTTCCTCAACTGGTGCAAAGTTTTCTTCCGTCTGTTTTATAGAGGCATCTTTTTGGACGTTAAAAACATAGGACTCCCCATGTCGCCGGATGTGTACTAAAGCTATAGAGTGCAGTAGTACTTGTGTGCTCCCATATCAAGTTGGGAGGATTGCATAGGATATAGATCGTTCTGATCTGCGCATATTCTTAAAACACCAAACCCGTAATTATGTATACCTCTCGGCAGATTAGGAGGCTGGAAGGAGCCGCTGCCAACGGCAAAACCCCTGAACCTGATCCATATGGGCCGTTCAGACACAGAACATATTGAAATAAACTCAACTGAAAAGGCAATGATATAATATAGTTGATACTGGTGCAATGAGCAATATAAGTAGAGGAACTTCCGGCTTGGAAGCCGAGAAAAAGATAAATGCTGATCTGACAAAAGAAACCGAAATAAAACTTTTGTTAGAGATTAAATAATGTCTAGATCACCGCAATGAACAACCAAAACTCAATCATCAAAGGCCCTTCACTTGCTTCTCTCTGGATCAGGCCCATACATCCAAAGCAAGACAACTCAAACATAGTAATCTTAATGGAGGAAGATCCTATAAGAGCAATTGATACAATAGATAAAATGGCTGACCTAGGAGGGCTACTTACTTCACGAAAGTCAAATATAAACAAAGGAACCATAAAGTTTATTCATGAGAAATATGCAGAAATAGAACCGAAAACACAGTATTCTAGGGCCATTACAATGCTGCGCTGCACAAAGCAAACTAAAGAACAATGAAAGCACTATTATGGTGACTTATGCGGGTATTAACGAGATGAGCCCAGAAATTAAAAAGATGAAACAGGTGGCTGCACAGGCGCCTCCAGTTATTTACAAACAAGAGAATGGCATAATCATTAAAAACAGAAAAGGGCATACGAAAGACAGTGATACTATCAACAAGGAAGTAGTGAGCATGCTGACCCCTATGCTGGATGTTAGAATAATAAATGCTTGAATGATAAAAAGCAACGGAATAATAATTGAAACAGACAATGAAGAAGACACAGAAAACTAGAGTGGCACTAGTCGCATCTGAACTATAACGGCAAGGTCCATTTATACTCATAGATGATGTTATAAAATAAATTATCAAAAAGATGCTAACGGAAGAGCTGCAACACAGTAACCTTATGAGTCCGCAACTGCAACAGGACAAAATAAACCCTAAATTTGCAAAGATAAACGATTGGTAAATTAAATCGTTCAGCTGTCAGGCAAATTGTTTCATGAGATATAAAAACAATACCAGATATACCTGTCCTAGAAAGCACACAGGTTCAAATGACACATATTGATTATGAACTGCCCATTTGAATTATATTTATTGATAAAAAGTTACTTTAACGACACAAAGTTGTAAAGGTGGAAACAAGATTTGGAACGGTGGTACAAAAAACCATAATTAAGGAGTATCCCCTGGGGTCGACCCTTGGACCGCTCCTGTGGTAGAATACGTTTGATCTATGTGTAAGGCTAAATACGAAACCGGTTGCGTATGCTGATGACTTGACTTTCTTAATAACTGAAAGATTTAAGATAGAACTTGAAAAACCACCGGATCAAATAAATAAATGAGCAGATTCTATGAAAATGGACATGGTTCCGGAAAATACAAAAATTCTAATGGTATAGAGTAAGTTAAATGCGGGACGCCTCCTAGGGTTACGTTGAGAGGTGAACGCATACATACAGTTGAATGGTAGTATCTTGGGGTAAAAATATGCTCAGAAATGGCTATGAACCAACATGTCAAGAAACAAGAAGAGGAGGCAACCAAAATATTCAATGAGATTGCCGGATTGTCCAAGAAAGCTTGGGGCTTTATCAAGATGACCTTAAAAACAATCTATGTAGGTGGTTGAGCAGAATAAATACACATAGATGGCGATGTCTAACCTCCGCTTCCAACGATGCGCTCCCTATCCTAGAAGAAACGGTTCCTATCCAACACCGAGCCAAACTACTATATAAGGAAGGGTGAAGACATACGTCTTGAAAAACTAAACCGCACTAATTATTATTTGATCGATACTTTCAAGCGTCTAGACGCGCAGCTCGACCAACGCAGGATCAGCGACATAAAGCGGCAAATTACACCGGAGTTATATAGACAGTAGCAAGTACGCTGTCAGGTCATTTTGTATTTTAATTAGCTACCTAGGTTTTAGGGCAGCGTGCCCGTATGTTAAACCCTTTTAGTTACTTATTTGGCTTTATCGCCTAATTCCATAATAATGATTTTGCACATAATTGGCCTCAAGCGCAGTATTTCTCGTCATCCGGGGCACCCCTTTGTTGGTACTTTGACAATCGGGTGTTAACGCTCGCAGGATTTCCGAACCTTCTAGAATTTACGCTGTTGGTGTGACTGCGAGGCCTCGCGCTCTCTTTGTTACCGGAACTTATTTGTTTTATTGGGCGCCTCGCCATTGGCTGTCTTTGTCACCGGCACTTATTTGTTTTATTGGGCGCCTCGCCATTGGCTGTCGAGGGTCACGTGGTAACGCCGTTTTGGCTCACGCCACTTGAAGCGTCGTAACGCTTCTTGCGGGGCAGTTCAGCTCACGCCGTTGATCAAGGAAGTCGCAGAGTGTGCCGTTTCGCGGCGTTCCCGCCATTGGCGGGGACGCCAGCTTTTTTCCCGTCTCGTGCTGCTGCAGCAAGTATTTGATAAACTGTTTCGCCTTAAGTGGCAGTTCTACTCAGGCGATTGAACAAGGGAGGTGTGTGTGTGTCGTTAACGGCGATCTTATTACGCCAAGGCGTAGGTGTGATGGAATTCCATGCCCGGTTCTACGTCGTCACGTAAGGGAGTGTTCCCTTTATCTCGTTGTGCGAGGATTCCGTTGAGGTAGGACATCACTTGGGCTAGTTTGGCTGTCGTAGCGGCGTTTGTTGAAGCGCCAGCCTTTGTCACCATTTTGGGCGCATCCAGACCATTCACACGTCGGCCGTTTTAGCGGCGAATGAATTGCCACAGGCAACCTGTTTCCCGCAAGCTGGACCGCACGCTGATCTCTTGGATCGTCACCAATAAAATTAAGGTATTTGTAACCATTGAATTATACTAACTTCTCGTGCGCCAGCTGTGCGCTTAATCATGTGAATAACTGTGAAATCTTGTGCACCGTTAAAAACGTACCCTTCGCATCTTAAATCGTTGTCGCGAAGTGGCGGTGCTCGCTCATTTTTGATCTAATCACTTCCCTCACTTGGACTTTGCTGTGTTTTCCCAAATTATCATGTGAGCACTTTTTTTTATGAACAAACGTTCCCGTTGTGGGACTCATATGTCAAACTGCTTTTGATGTTGTACAGTTATGGGTGTTGTTTAGTAACCGTAGTGCGCCCATCAGCTGATGCTTATTTATAAGAGTTAACGCAATGTTTGCGGCACGCTTTGCTGCCCCAATGTAAGACTGGGCCAATAGACGCTTATCTAAGTAAGAGACGCTTTATTCTTGGTCGCTTTGTGCATGTTCTGTTTCAGTGTGCGGCCATCATTGAGGAGATGAATGTACGGTGGAGCCAGTGAGATCAGAGGGTGCAGGTAGGCTTGGTGGTGACATTGCCGTGGCTGAAAAAGCCCCCTTCATGATCTAAGTATTTTTGCCATCACGAAATCGTTGTGTGAGTTTATAATTCATGAGTACCCCTATCGACGGAGTGTCTTGAATACTTCGCCCCGTCTAACCGCCCAGGCCCGGTTATCCGGGTTAAGACAGGCTTGGTGGCGCCCCCATAATTTTGACGTACCCTATATATATGCCTCAACACGCTTGCCCAGAACGTATCGTGTGACTCACGCCCGACTCCCTGAGCGTTCCAGCCGTGGCCTTTAGCCTGTTTTTAGCAGATCTCAGGGCAAGTGTGCCAGTTTTCCAGGACTGATTCCGTGGTGCGATGCTCACCTTGGGTGGGTGTCGTAAAGTTGTTTTAATACCGTAACAACGCTAGGGCCTATTCAAGAAGGGACGACGTGTGTACGAGTTCATTTCAAATGTTGCCGACGTTACCACGATCAAACAGTACGTTAATGGACACGGTGACTTCAACAAATTCCAAAACACTAAAAGACTGGCCGAAGAGGAACTATGCGCCCGCGACTGGAGAGAAAAAAGTGTTTTATATAATACAAGGAAATCTTCTCAACAAATAGTGTGCCTGAACGAAGAATGCAGACGGCACTTCACTCGGCCTCTTCTGTGGTCTCTCGACGCTTCTTTTGGTTGTTCGACCACAGAACAGCTGGCTTGACGATATCAAAAAAATCGCTGGGAATACATGGCACCAAACAGCACAAAATTGGACAAATTGGCAAAATCTAGGGGAGGCCCATATCCAACGGTGGATGAAGGAAGGTTGAGAAGAAGAAGAAGAACTCTACTCAGCAGTGTAACAGCACCGTTGTGAGAAAGAAAATTGAAAGAAACCAATAATCCTGTGGCTTCACCCTGAAGTGGCGGCCTCAGTCGAGTCTTCGCTAAAAATACACTAAATTAAAAACACCGGAATATAACGAAAGCTGGGAATCGGATAGAAACGATATACAGCTAATGAAAAAAAAAATTATGATTACTGGTTGAGTAATATTTGGAACTGACAGATCTGGTCGGATACTCTCAGTATTACGTCATCTAATTTAGAGCACGCCACCATAATGTCGAAAGTACTCAGATCATTTGTGAAACTTTTTCGCTGGTAGTTATCGAAAAATGCTTTACTTGGCGCTCTCTAAATATAAAACCGGCGCACCCTTGTGCCCGCGAATAAAAGCACATATGAGCTGAAGGTCTACACTGCAATTCGGCATAAGCATGCTCATAGTGGCCCGGAATCCACAAATCCATTTAAGCCCCTTTAAAAATTATCGTTTTTCTTAAATTTAATATTTAGAATATATCGTACTATATATTTTCTCTTTTTTATTTCTGAAACATACGGTAGAAATAATTTTTTGTTTTTAAGAACATAAAATATTAATTTACCAGAAAGAATCGGTTTGAGCGAACTCCCACTAGAGAGCTGTTTTTCTTTACGAAATCAACTTGTATAGGTATAATTGGCTAAAGAAATTTAATTTTGCTTAGAGATTCGCCAGCAGAAACTACAGCTACTATGAGAGATTGCCAGCTACATGCTTCTATTTACTAAGAATTATATTTTAGGATTCGGATATTAAAGCCGGAAACCTTGTAATGCATTCGAATACCACAGAATGGAATGCAACCCATACTGAGAAGCGTAGGGTTATCGCGTTTTACAATCATAGGCGTTATAACACAATCACACTCGATTACGACATATCAGTTGTAAAAGTTGACAGAGCATTTAATGGAATATATGAAAAATACACACCTTTTGCCGACCCTTCATATAACGTAAGTATGTTTTAATTTATACGCATTTATTGTACACAGTTATTTTAATTCTAGTTTTCATAGTTGGAAGCAATTTTTCGAACTTTCTATGCGTAGGAAACCGGAGTTCCGTGTGTTTCTTTTGTAAACTACGTTTATGTTGTACTGAAGGCCCAATTCCATATATATTCTTATCTCTCTTCTAATCAAAAATATCTTCTGTTATTGTGAACATTTCTGTGTAACTACATGTCCATATGAGTGGTTACGATGCTATATTTAAAAAACTTCTCGCCACGATGTTTAGACGTGATAGACATCCATCCCCCCCTCCACTCTACTGAACCACGTTACCTTTTTGGTAAAAGTATCTTAAAACGGTATAAACCCTACATATATATATATGCTCTATAAGCGAAAGTAGTTTTAAGGTCGCTGTAGCTTACAGACATTTCTTCAAATGCTTCCATGAATAGCTGCTTACAGCTGAAGCCAAAACTGAACTCCTATCTGTGCCGTCCTTTTGCTAGTAGAACACTCCACTTTACACAAAGAACACCGTAATCATACGCTGTTGCTTAACCTGTAACCGTTAAAAATCGTTACTCTTTAATGGCCTATTACTTGTCCGTCTGATTTATACATTTTGGCTACCTCTATCCGAACACTCAGCGTTTTATGGTTAACCAGGTCATCGTACTGGTTTTGAATAGCGTTTAGTCGCGCGAAATAAATTATATCCGTTGTCATGCGTAACTAGGCCAGGTATAATTCAATTGCCTCGGCATACTTGCGGCGATATTTTTGGTTTCTAGTTTTTTTCTGCAAGCGTCTTAAATTTCATCCCACGAGTTTACTTCGTATAAACCTTTGCTTTAGTTAAGACAAGTTTATAGTGACTTACAAGAGAAAAATGGTGTCATAGTTCACTCGCGCTACCGCGGATTTTCATATTTGGTTTATCAAAGATACTAGGGTTTTAATTAGTCATCGCCTTCTCTTTCTCGTTCTTTATTCAAATCAGGCACTGATTTGCGTGTCGTGGATTTTAGAGTATACCTTGGAGTAGCTAGTTTATGCTATTTTTTTAAATTATTGCTAAGTCTCGTTGTTAGTGGGAAGATACATAGTTTCGCAGCTATTTGTTGAAGAATTCTTTCTTTCCCCACTTGATTCTGGCGACCTTTCCTGGTGTCTGCTTGTTCCTTCTTGCTTCCCGCTGCCGTTGGGCATCACTGCTGAGAGTATTAATACATGATCTTCTGTTGTGAAGATAAAAACAAATCATGACAACATTTGAGAACTTATTTAACGTCCTTGGTTAGTCGATATAAAAAAATTTCTACGTTCAAGTTAGTTCTTCGTTTAGAAAATGTATCTATATTTTTCTAATGTTTTAGATAAATTTTCCGAATGTTTTCGATTATTCGAATAATGGTACTGCAGATGTGTTTATCCAATTGCTGCCTCAGTTTTAAATGTAGATGGTTAGACCACTTACAAACCAAATTAAATTAAAGATACATTCCGAGAATCCTTTTTAATACAGGTGTAAAGTAACTATATAGATAATATGTCTTCGTATGAAAATTGGAATACCCTATCAAACCAAACCTCTTACTTTTGCTGATGGACTATATCATTGCATCTGCATCTGATCAAAGAGTTATGTGTATTTTCTGTCTACGAATCTGAGGTAAAACTTTTAAAAGAAGTTTTAGATTCTCTTCTATTTCAAAATGTACCACCAAATGGCACACGATCGGGTTAGGAAGCGCCATGTATATATAATATTGTACAGCAACATACAGCATACATGTACTTTTAAACATCTAAAGATAGTAATCGCAATAACCATTTGATATCTGGTTACAGTATAAAAGCTTTACATCTGGGCGGGTTCTTAGTTGGGCAGGCTATGGCAAAGAATTTTACACATTCCAAAATTTAAGCCAAATCAAAGTGCATATTACACCCCAGAAATCCTGTAAACGCCTTTATTACAAGTAAGATCTTTATCAAATATTTATACGCTTTTGACAGTTTTTAAGCACAACACTAGGACGAATGGCAAAAAGTGTGACATATAATTTTACATGAAAGCCTTTGCTTAATTTATTTGCTATAGGTGAGGTGGTGGTACGCAGAGTCCTAGGTATCGCTACTGATCACTTAATCGCAGATTTATTATACTTTTTTCATACTGACAATCTATGTTTATTATGGATAAGTATGCTTAAGTGTTAGGTAACGTGACTCTCAGCAGTCAGAGTGTTTTAACAGTCTGCCATAGAAGCAGTTACTGCTATGTATGTCAAACGTGTACCACACTTTTTAAAAATCAATCACATCACCGCATTACAGTATTCTTAATTTTTGAATTCTACATGATCATTCTCACTACTATACTATTTTCCATACATACTAATAATTATTGCGATTATATTATTTTAAGTCTAATCTTGATTTTACAGGACTAAGAATAAAGTAAGTTCTAGACAGGTATGTGCACATGGATGGGCTCAAGGCACTTGTCTTTACGATGGTCCCTTGTATCAACATGGAAGGATAATTGGTAATGAAAACAACGAATAATATGTTCAACATAAATACTAAGCATTTCAGGAATATTATCATCTTATGCCTGTGGAGAGTATCCCGTATCGATGAACGTGTTCACTAGAATTTCGAAATTTAACAGCTTTATACTAAAGATAGTGGGAGGCACTGGCAGATATAAGAGCTGGAGTACATAATATTCAATGCTCTATGACATTCAATAAAAAACCTACACTTTAAGTCTAATTATTTTTTCAAAGTTTTGGCAGATTAGTCGTTTTGCATGAAATTGGGCATCGAGAGTCAACCGCGCTATCTTTAGGTTGAAATGGTATAGTTATTTCTAAACCTATTTGTCATAATAAAATTAGAAGAAAATATATATTTCCACTATTTTAGTTGTAGAGGATGTATCCGGAACACATTTCAATAGAGTGATATGGAGGAAGAAGCTTAAAAGCAAGTTCGAGGTTACATTTGGAAGCGAAAGATTAGCTGCGATACGGTGCAGGTTCGGTTCCATTAAATTCTTGAGTTACTGCATCCGTCCGTTAAATCGGTCATATGTCAGTATTTGGAGGTTAATAGCCGTTGACCACCCGACATCGAAGGTATGCGTTCTTCATGAAGTTTGATGTTTGGCTGAATTAATTTCTATGACCCTTTATTTTTACTTTCCCCGTTTCCGTCTTTCTAAAAACCCGCTGATGTTGTCAGAGTGGATATTAAGATGCGCTATAGTATTCAAACATTAATGGAGCTGTACCCTGTTTGCAATGCATGCCGTATGTCGGAGCGGTCACCGCTTTGGACGAGGCGATTTCTGCGACCTTTCGTTCAGAGGATATACAGCTGAATGTTAGATAACCGTTTCGACATTTCGGGCGCAGATACCACCATCGTGATTTCCGCTACGTTTGAAAACAGCATTACGGATTACCTTTTCTAAATTAGAAATTAATTAAAATATAAGCAACGGTTAAATAACCGTCAGCCTAAATCGTTATTTATATAATGTTAATTTAGAAGTAAACTTTAAAAGCTGTGTTCGTATGTAAGTGTTTTTAATATCTATTTCGTGTTTAACCGTTGATATCTCAATTTCATAATGGGAACTTGAACTCACGTATGATGTGTCCTTCTATTCGACCTATCGAAACCTGTGTATTGTCCGGAAATTGCTAGATGAACTTAAACTTTTGAAGCACATGTTTTCCGTTAGACGTGTTCAAGCAATTGCTTTCATAAATTAATCAAATTGACAGGCGCAAAAGTCTGCAGTTCGCATCATTTCGTTCAAAGCGACCAGCTGTTGCTTCATAAATTAGCCAGAAGGCAGTAAAAAGTCGCTTCAATGTTAAGATAGAGGCTAGAGAACTCACATGTTGGGCAGATAATTATGAGATGTCAATCAAAACGCTCGTTAGGCCATTGAAAAGGTCGTAAAAGTCATTTTAAGATTGATATATAAGCATAAAACTAACACGTGTTTAGCAGTAAATCCCTTGTCGCACCAAATCAGACAACCCATCTCCTGAGTAGCGCCTCAGCCAATGACAATGCTGAATGAATAGCATGTACCATTTTTAAGTCAATAGTAGCAGACATCTAATTGTTTTCCCGCCACAACGCTTTCAGAATTTTTAAAAGGGTCTTACTCACTCTCCTGCAGGGACAGTTTCTTTGGTTGCCTCATCAAAGCAAGCCGCGTTAGCTTGTTGCCGGGTTCTTTGCGTGTTTTAAATACGACCGTTCTAATTCCCGGAGATATTTCCTCGATCCGCTCTGCGAGAACTAATTTACGTAACCAGATTGATTTGAGTCATATCGCCATATCGACGCACTCCGGAATTTTCCTGCACAAGGGACCATGCACGGAGATCAAGTTCTTGCACTGCAACATTCATCTCTTGCATTCCTTGTTATCGATCCCCCCCCCCCCCCGGATTCTTCTGCAGCAGTGCAGCGAATCGGCCAAGCGCGTTTCCGGAAGGACTTCAAGCAACTCAAGCCGCATCAAATATCTTAGAAGGTACCGTGTAAAATTTATATTAATGTAGACAACAATTATTTTCGCTAAGTGAAAAAGTGTCGTGAAAACGAATTAAGTGACGCACGATTGAAAGACCTCATATAGCGTTCAGATAATGACAAATAGTCAGTATCATTTCAGAAGTTCATAATCCTCTATATAGTTAAATTAAGAACACTGAATGAGAATAATATCGTCATTATCATTTCAAAAATTCATAACCCTATATATAGTTAAATTTAGAATACCGAATGAGAATAATCCTATAAATAGTTTGTAAAACACCATGACGTCATGTAGGACTTAGAATTCAAGTAATCAAATCAGATGATTTCATTGTATATAATAGTTTTGTGTTTGACAATAATATATTGAATTTTAATTATTCTGTTTTCTTGGATTTGATGGTTGTTGCATGCGTTTTTTTCCTGTATTTAAGTATAAAAGATTCTAGCTGTAGAAAATCACGTAAGGTAAGTTTTATCAGGAATCGCGCAAGGAAAAACGTCACTGCAGCAGTATCAATAACACACCTACGGGTGATCTTCTCTTGCCACTTTTAAGAAATCGGTCAGTATTATTACTATTCCAAAAGTGGTGGCGCCTAGGCATTTTACCCCCTTAAGTTACCGAGCCCTGCCCGGTGTAAAGCACAGTCTTGAAATAACCTACGCCCTCGCGACTAGCTGCCGGCAATTCTTTTTATTACAACCATTCCGGGCGGGCTGGGCTTATAATCACCCAATATTGTCGTAATCCCGTTCTATCGTGTAAGAAAATGTGAAGAACGGCGAACCATTATTTCCTTTATAATAGAGCATTTGTATTTGACCTTACTTAGGCACTACTATTATTTTCCCATCCCCGTACCACCTTTCTGTTGGAGATTAAGATTGCGTAAGTAGTCTTTAATGGTAAGTTGTTTTGTTTGGGTTGTTAGTTGGTATTTACCATCTATCTTGTAACCAGTAGCGTCTGACACCAATAGTGCTTCAAGTTATATTTTCTTAGGTACTTTGCGCCTTTAATCCCTTTTTATTATCGAAATTAGGCTGCCACTGAATCATGATTCACACTACCTTAGGATAGCCGAAGCAGTTTTTTTATTAATGTCATACTATATAAACTAGCTTCCTACATGCAAAATAAGGCTTACCTTAAAAGTACGATATAAAATTAACTTGTTTGTCATTTGGCATATTGCCTTGCCTGTCACTGTATATTGGCTTAGCTTTGTGACGGTAACGCATGTAACGGGTGTTTATTTAAATTCGTAATTAGAGTTGCCTGTGATTCGTGTTATACGTTTGCCAGTACTGGAGTGTATTGTCAGTCTATGTCAAATTCAAGGTTAGTAGTTAGGTTTTGTTTGTTATTTGACACTGACTCACGCAAATCTTAATTTGCAAATCTCGAACGTTTTCAGTACTGCCAAACGCAAAAACTTATTACAGGCGACTCTGACGCGTTACAAATTAAATATACACATTAACCATGTTAGAACTTGAACGCCGCCAACTGAAATCACAATCAGCGATTGTATCTCCAGCGCATGGACTTGAGATTGAAAAAGGCCCAGCGGTGTGCAGGTTTGAGTACACCGAAGCACGAAGCGTCTCTTCTTAAATTCCACTCGGACGAGTATAAAACGAAGCTCCTGGGCCTGTGAAAGAAATTTTAATACAGTAACCAGTTCAGCCAGCTCCGACTAAAGGCTTTTCTGTAGATCCCGCAGCAACCACTTGAAGCTGACAAGAAAAACAGACCCTCGCATCGATCCCAACTTCGTCTTGCCCCGACAAACGAATCACCGCCAGTCCAAGATCCTGAATCAGTAGACACATCTCGAAAATCCTCCCAGAACTTCAAATACCCTCATAAACTTTAATCCTGAAACCGTTCCTTAGGCTGGAGACCTAAACTTAATGTATTTGCAACGTCGTCGGCCCCGTTACCAGTACCAGAGTACGGCCTAAAACATCCTTTCAAGCACTCCCTCAGGCCGTCGATCCTAGTACCAGGGGCTCAATCACTCTAAACTATATCCGTGCGGCTCAGAATCCCAACACTACGCGGTTAAAGTGGCAATTCTACGCCTCCAAGGAGGCCTCTACAAATATTCACTCACCAGGTTGAATCACTTCCGTAATTAATTAATTTTGACCTACGGCGGGGTCCCAGAGCACCGCCATATGATATTCGCTGCTCCCGCCAAAACCACGAGACCAGCTTAAATCCATTGCCCGCAGCCGGCCAAAAATCGTCATGTCCGTCCAGGAATTTTTCAGTGTAAACGTTTAGCTTATTACGTTACTACGGGGGCCATCCAAAGTGGCGCCAGAAACACTCAGCACCAGCAATATAACTTCAATTTCCGGGGAGAACCCTTAGGGGATATTTTCATATATTTATCTACTCCAGTGGGATAAGTAACTCATTACGTCACTCATTTGATACTATTTCAGTTAGGTAATGAAGCTCATTACACCACTCGGTTATGTAATGGTTTCATTACGCAATTGAGTTGTGTAATGACTTCATTACGTAACTGAAATAGTGTCAAATGAATGACATGATGACATTTGCCTACTAAAATATTTTTGAAAATGACAGATCTGACATTTCTCTTAATGCACTTTTCTCAATTTTAGGCAGTCGTAGGTAAAATTTTGTACAATACATGCGTGATAATGCATCATTAATATACTTGTGTGCTTACATAACTCGTGCTACGCACTCGTTTGTAACTTACACACACGTATATTAATGATGCTGATATCCCACTTGTATAGTAAATAACTATTATCTACACGTGGTTGTAATACGAATATAAACATAACCGACCGGTATCGCCATATTTACCAGTCCAATTACAAAATCTACCGCTCCTACGTGCAGTGCCGAGTTGAAGATTTTCCTTGTAATCTACTACATGCGCTTGCGTTCTGCGTTGATGGCCAATCTCTGAGGCCCTCTACCCATCCAGCAGACAGAATACTTGACATTTATTTTGTAAATGATACAAACGTTTTATAATTCATTTTAACTTATCAGCTTGACTTTTAACCTTAATACCAATATACATATCCTATGTAGAGCGTTCTGAATTTATTCACTCGAGGTAAATAAAGGGCTCCGGCTTAAATAACTACCCATTTAAGTAGGTAAATGTCAAAAGCAATAAAATTTAAGATACCATTCTAAAGCAAGCGTTACTACTTTTTCTTTTTGGCCTTCCCTCTATTTTTGGTGGTTTTGAGGATAACCCAAAAAAATATTGATGACAAAGTAGAAGATCGTCTCATTATAGCAAAGCGAAGCGTGGCACCCTTTTAGCCGTACTACAGTCCCATTTATTTGTACTATATTGACCATTTTTTGATTTCTCCATTAATCTTCAATGTCAGAGGTGACATAGAAGCTTAGACTGGTAGCCACCAAGCTGTCTGCAACGCGTTCTAGTTAAAGAACTCGTAGACGCCACATATTAATTTGTTCTTTAAAGCTACGAAGGACCTTTTAGTGGTTTAGTTGGGAGGCACCGGTACCGCAGGTCCGGTCCAGTCGTTTCGAGTCCCATCTAACCTCCGACGACTGGCAGGTCTCCACGCGAGCTTATTAATGCGCAGCCCGCCCGCCAAAGCCGAAGTCTCTGACCCAAGCGTTGTGGGCTACCGCTGCCACTATGAGTCCATCCTCATCTTAGTCAGCCAGGCATCTAAGTACCAGACATAGAGGTGCCTGATATCAAGATACTAAAGCTTTGTGCTAACTACCCGTAGTAGCTGTGTAAACGTTGACGAATCACCGTTTGAGAGTAAACCATCTACCACACATATCTCTGTGCTTGCAGATTAGAATTCTTGCCGTGCTGCCGCAGCGCAAAATTTCTGCCGTACTGCACACTTCTTCCTTCGGACTTCATCCACTGCTGCGTTCTCTTTCGGCTAAAATTTGTCGTACAGGGTAGGTTCCGGAAGTTTCTTTAAGAGTTAACGACCGTGTGGTCTGCTTTGAAAAAGGAGGTTCGTCTTGGATAACTAGGTCAGGAAGAACTCCTGACCTGAGACCTTGAGCTAAGGTTTCTTAACTTGCTTCGGCTTGGGTCATTACCCGTGCCATGCCATCAGCGAGGCCCGTGTACAGGTGCACTTTACCCTCTATGGGCGTTTCCTGCTTCTTTTTCTCCTCGTGTTCCTTCCAAGACTTCGGTCGGATAGTTCGGGAGTCTCCTTTTCTCAGGTTTCTGATCCCTTTCACTCTGAGATCGCGTGACTTTTTTACTTTGCTTTCAAGTTTTTCTTCGAAAGAACTCCTGACCAGGTACCTCGAACGACGGCTCCTTAACTTGTTTCGGCTTGGATCAGGACCTGTACCATGCCATCAGAGAGCCCCGCGTTCTCCTTTTTTGCATGCACAGCTGCACTTTACCCTTTTTGGGCGTATCCTGCTTCCTCTTCCCCTCATGTTCCTTACAAGTCTTAGGTCGAATGAGCCGGGTGCTGCCTCAGCTCTATTTACTACTTAGTCTGCCATAACGCTTAGTGGGTCCTGGGTGGAGTCTTCTTTCCTTCTCTGTCTCCTTCCACCCTGTGAATACGTGACCTCTCTTACTTTGCTTTCAAGTTTCTCTCTGCCACTCCTTTGCTGCTCGTGGGCAGTTCTCTAGCAGATATTGACAACTGCCTGCCTCCAGAAGGAGGAAACTTCGAAGAGTTATCGTAAATTTAATAAATTTGTTTTTTTTGTAATTAATTGAAGATAAACGTGAAGTAAGCTATTTTGGAACGCAGGCTTATTATATTTGTACTTCTTGCCATACAATAACGCCCACATATTTTGGGTAAACAACAAAACATGTGTTGAACCAAATACCAGCCTACTACATCATGAACGTTTTAAATATGAATTACTATCTTTAATTTTTTTTATTAAGGATATCTATGAAATGAATTATTTTAGCACGTATGTTCATTAGGACTTTTTTACTATTCTTTGCGGCATAATAACGCCTTTATATCTGTTTTGTGCAATTCTGAAACACCCTGTATGTTGATTGCGAAATAACGTTACAAATTCTTTTTACCACAATTTATGACCACGGTCGTTCCAGTCAGGTAAATTTTGCTAGAGAAAAACTCGCTTCAGCCAAAAGAGTTTTAGACCTTATAGTCCTTTTAGATATCGCGCAGGAATTTAACACCTCCTTTGACTAACTCATTCGAGTAGTGAGAGCATTAACATTGTGTTCAACAACTGGAAAACAAACATACTTATTTATGACAAAATCGTGACAACCGCTCTCAATGATATTACCACCATAGTGTCGGTTACCCGAGGATCCCCCTAGAGAAGACTATTGTCTCATCTGCTGTGGTGCGGGGTGATTGATGGGCTGTTACGAAAAATTGAAGAAAAGGGAACGTATTCGCAGGGTTGTCAGAAGACATAACCATGCAAAATTTGAAAGGACTATTTTCAACAGAATAAAAATGCCACTCGACACCGTAGAAAGATGGCGCAAAGCAGAAAGACAATCGGTTAATTCAGGAAAGACCACGCTTTTAGCAATAACACTAAGAATACATGTAAACCACAAAGAACCCTTTGGTCTTCATATATAACAAAAGAGTGTAGGTGATAAAAAAGGTCACATATTGGCACGTCATCAGATAAGGAACGTGGGATGAAATAAATAATATAGCGCAAGATAAGCAGAAGTAGAAGCAAATGTGGAGGTGTTGTACAAAGGACAAAGTGAGAACTAGCCTCTCAAGTGGTGCAGGAAAGTGTGAACCAGATTAAAATGGTGCAGATTTGGCCACCTGTGCCTTATAGATTAAGCTAGGAAAACACCTAAGGGTACGCTATGATGCATAAAGGATACCAAAAATACTAACCATTATTTGTTTAATCAAGTTCAAAGTCTTAGACTGTAGCTTCAGTGGTTATGGAATGTTACTAGAATTTTGCAGATATGAGTATATTCAATTCCACAAATTACCCATTTACTTGCTACACATCGTAGTAGCATAAAATCCATGGTTCAACATCTTTTCCTAGATATAGCAAATCTACATATACAGTGTGGTCCATTAAGTGTGCAACAAATGGGACATTTTTTTATTAGTTGTAAAACCGAAATTTAAATACCGCCAAAAGTTAGTGCATGTTCTATAACCATATTATATGCCCTTAGAATGGCTTCAAGTCAAACAATATACAGGGCAGGACAAAAAATATGTAATTCGTTCAAGAATAAAGTTACCTTATTTCAAAAAATATATCAAAATTTTATTGAAAAAAGTTGTTTAGAATCAAAAGTTATGCTAAAATACAAAGTCACGGCCTCCTATTCGAATTTTGATTCTTTTTTTGTAAAATTTTGTATTATCCCCGTATGATACATATTTTTATTATTTTGATTTTATTAAGAGTTTTTCATATGTAAATTATTATTAGTAAAGCATTTGCCTTGTTAAAAAGGATATTTGCGAAATTCTAAAGTTCTGTTAAATATCGTTGCAACAAACATGAAGGGGACGCTTACCTAAAAAAATATAAATCCAAGTAAATTTTACAAATACCCTTCAAGTTGCTAAAAGTTATTTAAAAGGGATGTGGTTGTGGCTACTTTAAATACATATAAAATCAAAATAATAAAAATATGTATCATACGGGGGTAATACAAAATTTTAAAAAAAAATCAAAATTCGAATAGGAGGCCGTGACTTTGTATTTGAGCATAGCTTTTAATTTTAAACAACTTTTCTCAATAAAATTTTGCTATATTTTTTGAAATAAGGTAACTTTGTCCTTGAACGAATTTCATATTTTTTGTCCTGCCCTGTATATTGTTTGACTTGAAGCCATTCTAAGGGCATCTGATATGGTTATCGAACATGCACTAACTTTTGGCAATATCTAAATTTCGATTGTACAACTAATAAAAAAATTTCCCATTTGTTGCACACTTAATGGACCACACTGTATATGAATTTTTGCATACATATTCTATTTTTAACAACCTTTCTAGGATTACTATCTATGTGGGCAAAGGTGAGGCCTTTGTTGTAAAAATGATAGGTTTTTTTCCAAGTATTAAAGTGTGATAACGAATATTGCTGATGATCTTTGTATCTATAAATAATGATAAAAACAATAATAAGACGAGAGAACATTAAAGTGAAAATCGTACGACACTCATTAATGACCAATAGAAAAATCAGTTCACGAGCCGTATCCAAGACAACAAAAAAAATTTTTGGAAATTTTTTGTAGGTAGACATTACTTCTTTTGAGGGTTTGTGTCGTTACGATTTTCTTACCGAATCTCCATTCGAGCATTAATTCATATCCGGAAATTATTTTTCGTGCATTCAACAACGTCCTAATTTGCCCTCGCGTCCCGCTCGGGCAAATTAATACAACGTTGTTGGAACGCACTCAAAAAAATTTCCGGAAATAATTAATGCTCTTATGAGATTATATGTGAGAATTGTTACTATGATACAATGAGTCGTTTGCTATGAGTGGGCAACATGGTTAATCAGCTGTGGATTATTGTTATCATCCCTCTTCAAGGGGTTATCGAATATTATCGAAGCATTACAAGCAGGCAGGATGAGCTATTTTGAGTTCCATTAATTTCGTCTCAGAAGATATCGCGGATGAATAACAAAGATTTTGACAATTTACTAATTACGTGTCGAGTATGTGCTTATCTGAAACGTACGGTGTTTTGAACTGCGAAAGAAGGAAATAGGGCTATAAATTGTGCATTTATACTGAGTGTTTACAAAGATATGGGCAAGTTTTGAATATTAATGCACTTTATTTGCTTTTTTCCAAGTCCTGTGGGTAGCAAACTTAAACAGTAATAGTCTACACTACGTGGTGGTTGTCTTGATTTCTCTTTTACCCATGTGTGTGCAGAATATAGTACTTACGATTTTATGCGCACAATAATAATAGATACACGTTCTAACATTAATTTAAAACATATAATCTTGGTGGCATAATGGTAACAGCGCTGAGCTTGTTATTTAAAGTTTGTTCATTTCGACGTGACCGTGCTAGACTTTTCGTGGTTAATATTTCAGATCATGGAAGCGCGAGGAGAAAAAATTGACCCAGCAGCACTTCTTCAGCGCGAGCATTCGGATCCAGAGCCAAGAGTGTGTGTTTCAAACATTTTTGGCATTCCTTGCTAGTTCGACTTCCGTCGTTATGTGATAGCTAAGATTTAATATACAAAATATTGAAAGCTTCAACGTTCTGTATCGTTGCACTATTTGTTTTTCTTTGATTTACCGTCGGATAATTAAACTACTGCTACGTATTCGCTAAGTCGCGTCGTGATCTGGGCGATTTTCACCTTCGTTTTATTTTTCACCAGCGTAAATTCGACTGCCCATTGGCCCAGATGACGACTCGCTCATTCAAATACGACGGTACCGACAGTGACCACCAGCTGCATTCAAGCATCATGTACTTACCCATTTACCGTTGGAATATCGGAAATCATTAAGTAACTAAAAGCTGGCGGTCTTCAGCGGACGTTGATTTTGTTTCTGCTGTATTTATTTAAGGCACCTGCTGGAAACTTTAAGTTTGTTTTTGGGTTGTCAAAACTTGCCGATATGGATTTTGCCACGAGAATCTATTATTAAGCATTTCTTTGTTTAACACGTAACCTCACGATCGTAGGCGGTTTACAGGTTTCTTGCAATTCAAGTCATAAGTGGCCGATCTTAATAATGTGAATGCATTTCGACCAATGTAACAGTTCCTTCTTTGATATATTCCTACTTTGATTGTAAAACGAAATGCAGATTTGCGAATCTCAGATTAGAGCTAAATATTTCTGCAAACAGAAAATCATCCTTTGAAGCTGGTCAGCTTTCCCGCAGCTTTTTTCTGTTGTTAGATTTCCCACGATATCTTTAGGTTTAGTCAACAGGTGGCGCCTAACAATTTAGACGGAATTTATTAGTTTTCTTTATGGTGCAACCTGGTTTGACATACGACGAGCAAGTAATCCTACATCAGTGATTCCTCCGCCGTCACTGAGCTATCAATGCATTTTTTACCGTGTTTTAATTCCGCTTTCGACTATTGCATTGTGTGAACTGTCATTAAAAAAACATAGGCAAGTCATAATAAGTCGGTTTTGTATGCTTGATTACCAAGTTATATTATGTAAGTTGCATGCGGCTTATTACTTTCAGTGTAGTGGTAGCACACTCTAGACAACGAAAGGAAACGGCCAATGATTATACACTTTTGACATCGTCTATTCCTGGGGCCTTCTTGGTTTTTACTTCTATCAATGCTGTAGCTACCTTTTTTCCATTTATTTTTGACAAGTCTTCTGATTTGACGGTACTGTTTTATTTAGTTCTTTTTTAACACAAGTCTGCGCTTACAACGTGAGGCTATAGGGCTCTCTATATAATTCTTCTGTCACTTCTAATGGTCCTTCCATGTTTCCAATCCCTATATTTTCTTTGTTCTTTAGGCTAATGCGTCGTTCCCTTGGAGTATTCCTTAAACATGTCATATCTTTCCTTTCTCCTAATTTTTTTATTGTTTTAACTCTTCTCTAACCATCCTTCGAACTAATTGGCATATCGCATAGAATTCGCTGGTATTTCTTTTCTGGCTCTGGGTTTCTTAATCGTTGTAGTTAGTATATCATCTATTTCGCTTAACTGTTTACATTGTATGTTTTTTAACTTTGTTCTAATTTTGTTGTTTATGTTTAATCTTACTTACTAACCTGTGGCCACTTCCTGTTGTACACGTATTTTATAGCGCACAAATACTTCTTTATTTTCATATTTTTACATAGTATACAATTGATTTTATTCCTTGGTCCATAATCATGACTAGCCGATGCCTATTTTGTCTGTGTCTTTTTGTTGAAAAATACATTTGAGGCATACAATCGTTCATTTCCTAGAAATTCAATAAGTGTCTTGTTTATCATTTCGTTTACCATATCCCAAGTTCCCTATTTTGTTTTAATTATCTTTTAGTTTAATTCTCAATTTGCATTAAAATCTCTCGGATGATAATAGTTCTTCCATGATTTGTCTCTAGTAGTTGAGTGAGATCTCCGTAAAAATTTACAACGTCATCCTTATAAGGTTATATATTTATATATGTTTTTCAAATATGTTCTTACAATACACGTGTATGGAGAGGTTCGCCCTATCAGTAGCGTGTGCACAATTAATCTTTGGATGATCGTCGATAGTTCGTTCCAGGATTATTTTCCCTGGCGCCACGTGCGTATGATGCAGTCACAGAAATAATCTAAGATTGTATTTGCTTCTGTTTTATCTTGCTAACGGGAGACAACATTCTTAGTAGGGAGGCCAAGAATATTAATAATTATTTTCGTGGAACTGAGTAGGTTTATACCGACAAGTGATACCATCGTAATTAGCAGTATCTCCTCAGTAGAAAAACTGATGTTGTCGAAAGGTAACCAAGAAGAAAAAGTTTACTGCACTGGTGCATACAGCGTGGTATTGGGGAAATGAAGGATGTTCTCTTGACAGCTTACACTTTCGCCGGATGTGATACCGTTTCTTCAATTTATAGAAAGGGAAAAATAACGCCTTGTGAAAAAGTGCAAAGTGACAAGGAGCTTTACACAAAGCTGTTAACTTTTAACAACCCAAATGTAGATCCAGATGCGCTAGCAATGTAGATATATTGTCAGATTCATACAGATAGGCGTACATACATACATATACACATACAAATGCTCAAAGAATAAGTAGGGAATTTATCTTATCTCACTAAGATATTCCTCATATTCTAAAATTATACTATTCGCAGAATATATAGGACTACACTAAAAGTAATTAATCATTCTACAGCCAAAATGTTGAGTAGTGCTATAATACTATTTTTAGCCATAACTAGCAGCAGTCCAGGTAAGCAACGCATTTTAATATACACTAAATTTGCCAATGAGTATTTCCCCCATTGTTTCCATGATAAAACCATATATACTGAATTTCCAGCTGGGGTTCCGAAGACAGAAGTAGTTGATACTTTGATGCAATGGCGAGTTGTAGGAGGTTCTGATGCAACTGACGGTGAATATCCTCATCAGGTGTCTCTCCAATGGTTTGGTATTTCACATAGTTGTGGTGGCTCCATTGTTTCCAATGAGTAGATCATTACCGCGGCTCACTGTGTTATAGGGTACGTAGAATACAAAACTATCTTTAGACAAAATAGTTTAATCAGACTAATTTATTTGATACTTTAATATCACGTTGATTGAGTGTGAAGTGTTTAGAAATTGAATTGAAAAAATTATATTACAGAGAGTCACCATCAGATTGGACTATCCTGGCTGGTACCAACAAGTTAAACAGTGGCGGTAGTTCCTATCAAGTTCTTGAAATCCATTATCATGAAAACTACGATCAAATCACAGGTGAAAATGACGTCGCTCTTCTAAAGGTCGAACCAATTACTTACACTGATAAGATACAGCAAATTGCAGTCGAACGTGAAGATGTCGGCGAAGATGAGAATGTCACTCTGAGCGGTTGGGGTAGGTTGAGCGCTGAAGGAACCAGGCCAAATAATTTACAACAAATTGATCTGAAAACCACTACCATTGATTATTGCTCGAGTAGACACACTTCTAGGCCCGTGTTTGATAGTTCAATCTGCACTCTCACTAAAACTGGAGAAGGCGCTTGCACCGGTGATTCTGGTGGTCCGCTGTTTAGAACAGTAAATGGTCAAAGAAGACTCGTTGGAATCGTATCTTGGGGAGTGCCATGTGGTGTTGGTTATCCAGACGTATTCGCTCGAGCATCCTCGTTTATTGAATGGTTTAACATTAAATGTAACAACTGCCTAAACTAAAATCCTTTTTTAATTTTACACCGAATAAATAATGTAAAACCATATATCTTGCTTTGGAACTTTGTGTAATCTCTGATCTAAGAATTACCTATATTTCTCAGGTTGCACATACGTATGAAATGTTTCTTGAAGTGGTTCAAGACAAACCGAATTCTAGTGAATCTTGTCAGTATTATCCTCCCATAGAGTATCGCTACCTACAGAATGTAAATATCTAAGAATTTCCTCGAATTGCTTCTTTGAAAATAAATATCATTTGTAGACCTTCTTATGACGAGCAGTATTTATCAATTATAGGACATGTACATGACATCATAATTATTACATTAAGATGTATTTTTAATACACTTAGTGTTGGTATAAAAGTTAATTTATCGTTTCTGTGAGAAAAAGGTTTGCTTAAAAAACCATTTGTCTACAAATTTATTTTATTTTAGTTAAAAAGTAACAAAAATATTCTAAATCGACTTTTATGTTCACTTTATGTAAGCTAAAAGTAGCAGGAATGCTACCTATTAGAATAATCACTGTCATTTTCTAAAATTCATGATTCTATTAGCTGTGTTGTTACTGCAATTAATCGGCCTTGCTGGTAGAGCGGATAAGCAGTCAGATGAACATTTTCAAATTTGGCCGTAGAGCATTACTCAAGTTAGATTTAGGATTGCTGAACATGTTGTATGTTTGAATGCGGGGGAGAGTAATGCAATCACTCAGGAGGACAAAACGACGTAGCAGAGCTGTGTATAATTCGAATAACTAACCATTCGTATTATTTTTGAGGATTTGTAGGAAGTGTTAGAATGCTTTAGTATAAAATAATTCGTGATCCCGATTGGTAAAGCAAATAAAGACAGATTTGTGCTCGAATACTAACTTTTTGATTTCGAATCGCAGAATGATTCGAATTCCCACATAGGCTTCGACACATAAAGGATACGATTTGTGCAGGCGTTGTAAGTGGTTTTCCTTATGTTCTTAAGATTAGGGATTGCGAAAGTTGATTGAACAGAGATCTTTCCCGAAAACTTCGGAATTTTAGTCTTGTCAACAACTAGCACGTATTCGCAATGTGATTGGCTGTGCAATTTGTTCATTTTTTATGTAATTAATCACTACGTTTAATCAACACCATAATAAAATAAAAAGCATTGATTTTGTATTGTAATAATATTTCTAAAAAATATGAATCCTGTCATTTGAGTTATTTCTGATGATTCGGTGTTAGTTATAAGCTGTATTATACCTTAAATCTTCAAATATCACAGCATTACGAGAGTATACTGGAACTCCGGCCAGATAGACTCAGTAAAGATGGCGTGCAGTTGTTAAAATAATTTTATTACCAAATATAATGAGCGCCAACAAGTCTTTAATTAGACAAAATATAGTCAGATAGATCGAGAACTTATAAACTCAAATAATGGCAGCAGACAATAGCACAATATCTGAAACATAAAAGGTAGCAATAACGTAGTCAGACACATCAATGACATAGACACTGAATTGAGTTTATTAGGCTAACGTTGCATATAATAGTCAGAACAAAAGTTTCTAAAGCCATTAGTTAGGAGAAAAGTGCACCCCCAGTTAGCATTTGACACTAGTAATTCGTACAATTAAATATGCAATTAAATGCCAAACAATTTAAATGTAAATCGCTTACTGAAAACAGCTTTAATTTCTCTACATTATTACACAAGTTCGCAGTAGAAATATCATCACTAAAGCCGATATTATATGGCAGATGCATATTTTGTATAATTGATATGCCGTCGAAATTTTTGCATATGTATTGCAATGGCTACCGTAATAATAATAAGTATTTTTAAATTAATTATATTGTATAAGCCACTGTTTGCAATGTTATTAAAATAAAATTGAAACTGATTAAAATGTAATTCTCTTTCTCATTTAATCAAAATAATATGGTAGTATGCCCTTTTGTATTTTATTGGTCTGCAAATCAAATATAATTGAAAGCTAGCTCGTAAAGCAAGAAAACTCTTTGGTCCAAGGCGGATTCCCCTACTAAATTTATCTAGTGCGCCAGTGGCAACAATTTTAGTTCAACTGCGCGATTGCTGAAATGTAATGCTGTCAAAATAATCACAGTTCGGTTTTATTTTGCAGGCTGCGTTGTGTTTTTATTTTTAACAAATGGAGTTTATAAACATTCGTCAAGGTAGCTATTTGAATTTTTCGCGTTCTTGGCTGCGCTAATTATCTTTTGTTTCAGAAAATAAAGCGGGCAAACTTAAGCAATTGTTTTTGGAAAAGCGTCCTTTTACTCGCATAGCCTCAAACTTGGAATCCACTTTTTCTGCGAACAGCACCTTTTCTGTGGCCGTAAAATATTTGGACTTTGCTCAGTAATGTCTTCTTTACGATGCACGTAGCTTTCCTGGGTCTAACCACTTTAATTTTAGGTTAAATTGGTACCTGGTATCTGTCGTAAACTGAAACTGGCTGGAACGACGCTGTTGATGCTGTGGCGCTGCTAAGGGCCCCCTCGTGCTGAACCCTCTTGTAGACGGTCTTACAGAGCTGCTCTACCCTCTGGAATGCAGACCGCGTGCCTCCGATGATTCGCTTCGTTGCACGCAGACTTGAAAATCTTGAGCTGAAACGGCTGCGACCTTCTCGCAACGGGCCTCCTCGTAAACCTTCTTACTTTTGGTGTCAAGATTTGTTGCAAATAATACCATACAAACTGGATAATGTACTGATTAAAACGGTATACTTTTTATAAAAATAATCTGGTTTATTATGTAAATTTAAATTTTAAAGAGAAACACAATTTTACATCATCAATCTAATTAACTTATTCATTTGTTCTCTCTCATAATCCGTTATAAACAATTGATAACTCTAACTAACCAAAACGGGTATTAACCAAAGTCAATTACAGTACTTTTTAATATAAAATTGTTTGGAAATAGAGATTTTTACACATTGCCTAAAACTATAAATCATGTCTGTTTATTTTAATTATTAATGTTTTTTTGCGCCACGTGCACGTTTTATAATCATTTAATTTGTTTCACACGCGTGAGTGCATTGATTAGTTTTAAGAGTTCACTTCCTTTTCACATTTGTTTCATATCCTCCTGTGTGCTTTTCTTGCAAAATTTTAAATGTCTGCTTTTCCCTGCTAATCCTGGTATTACAGCTTAATCTTACAATGGCCAATTCCTTTCTTATAATATGCTTTTTGCAACATATGATAATATAATTCTGGCTTCCTGTACCTTATTTAAGATTGTTCATAAATGTTTCCTGCCTATTTATTTGAATTCTACGCTACAATACCATGCACTTAGCAAACCTTTCTGTGACAAATCAATTATATTGGTTTGGCTTTAATTCTGCACAGACCTATTTAATTAATTTTGAAATGTCAATTTCAACCTGTGACAAACGAGCCTTGTCGTTGGCGTTCCTTATTCAAAACCTTTCTTTTAATTCAAGCAATTCAATGCAATTCCTGACTGATATTTAAGTTTATAGCCTCGCAGCTGAATAAAACACTCCTACTCCTTGCTTTGATTTAATTTTAATATTGTACTGCACTCGGAGTAAAACCGTAGGGCCTAATACTGCTGCAGTATACTAATTATGTGAAAAAAATCGTTTAAGCCAAGTTTCATCTTGCATATTTTGCATATTTATACGTTTTTGAGCATACTTTTTGGATTGTGCATATTTTGCTATAATTAGCAAAAATATATAATGTATGAGCTTTTTGAGGTTTTTTTGTAAAATTTACTATTTCATTAAATTTATTAATACAATTTTTGTGTGCAACTGAGATACATACTTTTACTTTCTGCCGCTGGAGTGCATATCGAAATAAGCAGGGGAAAAGGGAAGTCCCTGTTATAATTTTTGACTATATAAACGTAGACTGCCAGCAACCCCTATCTTTCCCGTAAAAGCAATGTATACGGAATCAGCCCACATAGAATCCATTTAAAGAGTCGAACTTCGAGTGTTGGGTGAATAATAGTCTGGCGGGGTTAGAAGGAAATCCCATTTTTATGTTGGCTTACAACGTGAAGTGGGCGTTAGCAGTCCATATTTATATAGTTACGAGTTAAAATAAATGACGTCCTTAAATAAAAATTAGAGAAATAAATCTACTCATACAATTTAATTAAAGTTTTTACATTATCAAGAATACTTCTAGTCAGTTAAAAAAAAATAGAGCACTTACGTGCATATATTGTAACTCTGAGTGCATATACTTAACAAAATGTATGCATATATTGTGAGAAAACAAGGTCTATAAGCTCCACTTTGCGGTTTAATAAATGTAATAAAATGGGTCTATAAGCTCCACATTTTGCGGGCCAACAAATGTTATGATTGCTCGTTTGTGAATCTTCAATAAAATTCAATAGGTTAAATTGTGGCTGGTGAAAAGCGAAATGTAGTTAATGATTACACAAATAAATGGTTGTATGCCCCTTTTATATTTTATCTAGTCTGCAAAACTGATTTGGCTAACTACAAGGCAAGCATGAAACTCAAATCTCATTGGGTTGGGACTTTATTTTATTCGTAAACTCAGTAGTTCGAATGCGCGGTTTTTGGTAGATTAAAAAAACCTTGCTTTGACAAATGACACAAAATGTCGCTAGTGGTGATAGCGTATTTGAATGTTTTAAAAGTAAAATTACTGTGAGAAACGCGTCAGGTAATTATTCATATTTTCGCGCTTGCAACAATTAGCACTGTTTTGTTTAAGCGATGACGTAGAAACACCTCCTCTTGCTTGTTTCGTGACGTATAAGGGACGCCAAAACATGCATTTGTTTTTGTACGTTTGGGTTCTCAGCCGAATTCGCATAATCCGTCGACGCTATTCGATTTTTGGAAAAAAAACCGAAGCAAATGGGGCCTCGGGAAAACGCTAAGCCACTCCGGAAAGGTTTGACCTCGGATTTCAATGTGTTTCCGATACTCTACACTTAAATTTGCAGGCTTTATCGTATCTCGTTTGCAGACTTATAAGCTGCCCGTTGTGAATGCTGCTCGGATCTTTTGCTGTAGACGGCCCTTTCGCTGCAGATGCTGTCCATGACGTTCTTGCAGTCCTCCCCAACGTAATGCAGTGCAGGCATCTGGCTCGGGATTCTTACTTTTGCCGGGAATTAATATCGGAAACCCGAGCTGAACGGCATCCGATGTCTCCGGAAACGCGATTGGAGAGTTTTATATTTTAATGCTGCGGTCACATGCACCCTCAGATGGGCACAAAAAAAGACAATTCTTTTTTCTTGGTAATATGCTCGTTTAATGGTATAAAAATGAGTTTAAACCTCACATAAAAATTTATTCAATTGTTCTTCTTGTTTTTTCAACAAAACAGCATCAGGTTGCTAGGTTACTATAATTCTCTTATGTTTAAGGAAATTAATTTTGGTAAAAAAGGTTACAAATGAAAGTAAATTTGAGTACCTAAATTATTTTTACAATTTTCTTAAAACTAAATTATTGTCTCTAATCTTATAACTAAATCGCTCGGTAACGCTGCGCCCACACAAGTTTTTATTTTTATTTTGTCAATGCTATGCTTTGCACTACTACACTTTATTTTTAAATGCACTGATTTGTGAGTTCACCATGTTTGCGTCATTATCTTTGCTCTTCTGTTGCCCTTCAGAATTGATCTTTTGCAATATTTCTATTATATTCTCCTGCTTAATTTATCTTTCTGCTTTGCTTACTAATTTCACTATCTTTTGCTTTTGACTTAACAAATTACGCTACTCTTATAATGCAGCCAACAACCTTTTATAAATTAATCTGGCTTTACATGTGCACACTGCACAAACCTTATTCGAATTACTTTAATTTAGTCACATGCCAATCTAAACCCTTTGAAATTTGCTTTGCGCTGCGTACCTTTCTCCAACTAATTTAATCTTTCTCGCATTTCATTATTAATGCATTTACTGTTTTACTTTAGTTTTAAAATTTTGCAATTAGATAAAACGTCCCAACTCTGTGCTTATTGAATCGGTCAATTATCTTGCACTGCATACAGAGCCAAGTCGTGGGCCTTTAGTAGGGAGGCCAAGAGTATTAATAATTATTTTCGTGGGACTGAGTAGGTTTATACCGACAAGTGATACCATCTTAATTAGCGGTGTTTCCTCAGTAGAAAAACTCCTGTTGTCGCTTCCTTAGCCTGTGGAGTAAGGAGCTATGACGTCACAAAGGTGGTAAAATGGTAGGTTTTAACATTTTTTTGCAAATATCTCGTTACCTGTGAAGTTTACTGTGAACTTTACCTTATACAAAATTAATCTACATTTCATTTACAATAAAAATGGTCTTATGCATTTTTGCAGTCCAGTAAAGGATTACGGAGATATGGAGGGGGTAAGAATGTATTTTTTTCTGTTTGGCAAAAATTCAAAAATTACGCCCATGAACTCGTAATATTCGCTCCAAGATTATTATATAAAGGGTTCAAGGAAATGGGGAGGCGAGATGGTTATGGTGAAGCACCCAGCACCAAAGACGACATACTCGTACATTTGCGCAGATCATCCACTACTACACATGTTGAAGTGAAAGTGGAAGATGGAATTAATGTCACTCTTGGACAAGCAAAATTTCCAACTAATACTAAAAACAAGATGCAACTGATTACTCTAATCACTGTACACAACAGCAAGCTGGCTGCAAAGTGATTCAGGCCGAAGGTGGTGCTGACATCAATATCGTTTTTACAGCAATTGACGAATCAAAGAAGGAAACAGAGGCTATCGTAATTGGCAATGACACCGATTTATTGGTCTTGTTGGTTGTTCATGCTCCAGCTAACAAACAGTTGAAGATTATTGTACCGAAGAAAGGTAACCAAGAAGAAACAGTTTACTGCACTGGTGCATACAGCGTGGTATCGGGGAAATGAATGATGTTCTCTTGACAGCTTACACTTTCGCCGGATGTGATACCGTTTCTTCAATTTATAGAAAGGGAAAAATAACGCCTTCTGAAAAAGTGCAAAGTGACAAGGAGCTTTACACAAAGATGTTGACTTTTAACAACCCAAATGCAGACCCAGATGCGCTAGCTGATGCTGGAACCATTTCTTCCTTTCTATATTTGCATCGACAAATGCAGATAATTTGGATAATCTGCGCCTTCAATGTTACTTGCACACCATCGCAAAGGAGCATGTACACACAAATTTGAGGTCGGCTGTACTTTCCCCCACTTTAGCAGCTGGACAACAACACTCTTATAGAGTTTACCATCAAGTGCAGCAATGGCTCAATGTCAATAAAGATTCACTAAAATGGGGTTGGAAAAGGATTGGTGGTTATTTGCTTCCAGTTGCAACCACAAGGGCAGCTGATCCTGAAAAATTGCTCTCCCTCATTGTTTGCACTTGTGTCAGAAACTGTGAGCGTCGTCAGAGTGGCTAGATATGCTCAAATATGTGCAAGAATTGCTCCGGACATAGGTGCACCAACAGAGATGCACTAATTATTGCCGACGGCATCGATGAAGATAATATTCAACATGAAAAAGAGCTTAAAGATTTTTAGGTTACTGATTGCTGTAATTTATTATTATGTAACTACCATGTACGTTGTACATACCACTTTCCATTAAAGAACATTGAATTTACTGAAAAGCATGTATCGAGAATAAAAAAAATTCCATTATCTTTTGTATTAAAGCTTATTAGATACAGTTTGTAGTCAACCTTGTTTCAATTTTATCCACATGATTTTATATTTTTAGGAAAATATGACAAAAGATGGAGGTAATTTAAGTAGCTCTAATTATAAAAGCTCAAATGGGAAAGAGGAGAACGATATGATGAATTATCTGAAAGGAAAAATAGGGAAAATGAAGATGAAAACGACAAAGGAGGGGAGCAATGTAGATATATTGTCAGATTCATACACATAGGCGTACATACATACATACACACATACAAATGTTCCTATGTTAATGATGCGTTACTAAGTACCTTTTATAACGAAACGTACTCTTTATAAAGACACATACTTATTTTCAAGTAATTACAATGAATCCCAAGCTAACTAGAAAATAATGATATCATTGCCCCCTCAATATCTCCGTAACTCTTGTCTAGAAGTTAAAAATTCATAAGACCATTTTTATTCTAAATTAAATATAGATTAATTTTGTATAAGATAAAGTTTCCATTAAACCTCATAGTTAACGAGATATTCGCGAAAAACTGTTGAAACCTACCATTTTACCACCTTTCTAGCTTTCCACCCCCCTCACGCCTAAACCCGACGGGCAATGTTGTGCAACTTTTTACCACTTACTAAGAGCAGGGTACTAAACAGTTTGCTGCTGGGTAGAACTTTCTTTTTGGATGTTTAGGTTAAACCCTGGTTTTCTCTACTAAAACCTGGAAACAAGAATGGCCATCTTTGTGAGGTCATAGCTCCTCACTCCACAGGCTGAGAAAGCGACAATATGATTTTTCATACTCAGGAAACACCACCGAATAAGAAGATAACACTTGTCGGTATAAACCTACTCAGTCTTACGAAAATCGTTATTTGACGAGTTAATTTAGTTTGGCCTCTCTACTACTTATACCATTTCAATATATGCTCATATTTTTGTACATTTTAGTGCATATAATCATCAGCTTTAATCATTACCCTAATTTAAAATTGGCAAGGCAGTTTATTAGGTCATTACTTATCTGAGGGATCGGGTTACGGCAGTGGTGAGTTAAATAGCGTCAAAACGGGCTTTTGCAGCTTAGCTTCAGCAGGTTGAGGGTACCTACTTGCAGAAAGCAGATCATTTAGGCGATATACCAAAATCAAATAACGGAGACGGAGAGCATGTACACCTCCTCAAAGAAGGCGAAATTGAAAAAAAATTAAACCAGAATTACTCTGCGGATTAGTATGAGAATGAATATGAGACACGTTTAAACCAATGTTCTTTCTTACTACAGTCGCGTCGCACATCGTCGCTTTCAACTTTAATACAGAAATTATGTATCTATCTTAGATATGCTATATCCGAGCTAGTCTGCTAGTTGAAAAGCAAATTGACCCCCCCAAATTGAAGTGTTGCCCTATGATATCCCACGTTTTCAATTTCCGCTGCATTTATAGCCTGTATTTATTTAAGAACTAAATAATAATTACAACAATCAACATGTAAAGTCCTTATTTCTCTTTAATTAATTTTTAAAATTTTCTATTAGTATTCAGAAAACAATAGATATTATTAATGGAATCAATATTAAATTATAGCTTTTCATTTAAAATGTATTACTACAGTTATGGTATAATAATGGAACAAATCAATTAAGCAAATTATTTCTTCTACGACCGCTTCTAAAAGTAGGCCTTTTAGCGCTAGATTTTTCACTAAAGATGCCGTTTTATAATTTAGCGTGTTAAAACTATGTGCTAAAAGTAAACAGCTTGTTAGCTATATTTATCTATATTTTCCTTTACCTACCTTTAGGTCATCGCTATATCTCTTAGTTAACAATCGATCACTATAAGAGTATATTTGAGGCCCGTCTCTAGCATCAGTGAAGACGTCGCGGATTCTAGTTGATGATGTTGATAATTGGCGCCAACAAGTTAAACTCAAATATACTGATATAAGCCAAGAAACTTGTAACTTCACTTTCTATCAACTAATAACAATACGATTATTGAACTCCCTATCAAAATGAAAGAAAGCAATACTTGTAGCTAGTTTTATGACTACTAGAACATTATTACCATCGATCAGACAATTAGCATCTTTAATATTACAACCTAACGCAGGGTACCCCAAATAGCTTAACTTAAACCGCTCGTAAGTTTAATGGTTACACAGTTTTTATATGCAAAAGTATCATCAGATTCTAGCTAAAACACTTATCTTTGTGCCGATATACCCGCAGACATTTAATACGTCCCGTTACTCCTATCACATGTCAGCTTGACAGGCCCCAACCTCGGCTGTCATTCGCTACACATCGACCCCCAAGACTGCGGTTGATTCTCCGTAGATTATCTTTCCAAGATTTTCCGCCTAATAGTAACAAAAGGCAAATGCCACATTAAATTACATACCCTGTTCACAGGCAATAAACTTCGCAATCGTTGAATTCGTGTTTCCCAAATCGCTTCACAGCTTGAATATAATATTCATTGGAAAAATGACATCCGCTTAATGATCTCCCTTACAGGAACGGTTGGCCAGTAACCCAATTCTTTACTATCACCAAACCATATTAAATGGCGAGATTGTCATTTACACCCCACGAAATCTCTTGCCTTTTTTAAAAGCTGATATACAAATTTTCTCTCAAACCAACAAACGTTGTTTTTATATCTCCTCTAGCAACGAACAAAGCCAATCTGATATTAATTTTATCGCGTCACTCTCACTAGATTCCTCATTCAACACTAGTATTAATATCAAATGCTTTTGACACCTAACAAACTGGTACTGAATTTAGAATTTCGAAGTGGAAGTGAGGTTGTAAAGTTATTCTAGTTACTTCTTTCGTTAGAAGTAAAGTGTTTTTTAAATAATTAAAGCATTATGTAATGAATAAAGTAATATGTGTACATTTATAATTAACTTAACTAACTTTGACAGCTACTAGCTGCAGAAACAGTTACCTGCGTGTCAAGGCCAGCTCTTTACTATGACATAAATTATCATAAATGCAAACCTTTGTTAAATCGACATTTATGGATTAATAATAGTAAATTTAAGGCCGTAGAAAAAATATTGTGTGTAAACTCCTGCTAAAAGTATTTATGCACGTGACATGTTATGAAACTCATCCTTCGGCTTCGTTTCCTAATTTTCATGTCTCGTGCATAAACGTCTACTTTTAGCACTTCTTGCACAAATAGCTACTAGCTTACAGCAGTGGATTTTGATGTGCTTTATATAATGTTAATGAAAACAACTATTATTCACAAATGATTAAAATGATTTATTATACACTGCTATTAATTGTATGACAGTTTACAATCTATATCGTCTTCGAATTTGATGTACGTACAAAAACTGTTACTATAAGATAAAACGTCATATATCACACATGAGTGCAATGCCATTATGCGCTCGTTAGAATTGCCATATTTGTATTCGTATGTTAACAGAAATCTCACTCGCGTATGACTTATTTCTTGCAGTTATAATATAATGTACTGTTATCCTTGACTATTTCCCTCAGATAATATAAACCAATCCCATCAATCAATTTTCAAAATTTGAACCAATCAGAGTCGAATACAGCGAATATTTTGCACTAGTGCAATACCCGGGTATTTGCACAAGTGCAATATCGAGTATTTGCGGGAAGAAAAGCAAACCAGCTATGTACACAAGAAATTTTAGAAAGAAAACTAAAAACTCTTTAAAAATGAATAGTGTGGTATACAAAGGATGATATTTCTTCGAGAAATAGTCTTCCAATATTTCCCGCGTGCATTCTGTATAATTCGAGTATTTCTCTCGAACGCTTCGCGTTCTCGAGATATACTCGAATATACAGAATGCACTAGGGATATAACTACTAAATATTTCTAAGTATTTTAAAATTAGAATTAAACTAATTTTTCTCAAATATGTTTGTCTACAATCGCTTAGTAAAGCAAGCTTTTTCGACTGTCAAAAACAACAAAAAGTGGACAATTCCCGAGAAGTGTCACTTTACAAGCGATAATGTTTGCTATGTAATGGACAAGTAAAGCTCAGATTCCAATCAGGAAGTTATCGCAACTGCGCTGGATTGCTTTAGTTATTAACTTCGCATATAAACAAATTTTCCCAACACCGTAGGGTACCAATGGGCAAAGAGCAAGAAAGAAAGAAAGAAAGAAAGAAAGACAGAGACAATTTTTTTTTAATTTCTACCAATTCCTTTAAATCCAAGAAATAGTGCTTGCAGTTTTGAAAGCTTCTTCTTGTTTCTTGTTCTGCGCAATGGATAGTAAGTACCATCATCCATTTCACCAAAAAACATAAAAAATGGTTAAGGTCTCACATACTCAAATACAACTTTGTGGGAGATTTGCAAAAGCTGAAAGCTAGCCGTATGGACATCACATACTATCCATTTCACAGAAAGCCGAAAATAAATGTAGCCCCAATTCTGAGATATTATTCATAAGGTATAACAGAGAAAAACCACAGGATTCCAAAAATGGGATGTGGAAATATAATTGAATGATCAAGCAATCTTACCTTAACTGAATATTCATCATAATTAAATAACACATCTAATTAGAATGAACAACAGATTCTCACCCTCCCTATACCCATTTTCCCTAAAACAAGATAGTCAAACAGAATGGGATCATCTGACCTGAGTTGGAATGCACGGCATTGGCCTAATAGAATGCGGCTGATTGCAACTATTGTATTTGAATACTAGTGCTGAGTTGTCCTGGGTTGCTTAAGATCCCATATGGATTCGTTTCTGACACATATGCAAAACCCGTTAGGTGTGCCCCATTATTATGGTTTGCTATTTACATCAATGGTATTGAAAGTGTATTGAGAGATCAATTTTCCTTTGAATGTCAATGCCTGAACAATCGATAAACAGCCCCGAAACGGAACAGTTGACTGCCAAGAACTGTAAGATAACATTTCCAACTTGGAAAAATATTGTAAAACGTAGTTTCTAAACTTAGATAAATGCTATGCCTTCACAAACAGCAATAATTCGATCCAAGACAATTATGTTTTAAATAGCAGAAATTCAGAAAGAAATATCAGAGACAAGGAATTTAAGGAAGACATTATTTGATAAGAAGTCCGTTTGTTAAGTATACTTACATAGATTGTTTAGCAAAGAGTTGGTTCGATGTTGGCTTTTTATAATGTACGAAAACTAACTTGTAGAAGCCGGGTAGCGCAGTTGGGTAGCGCTAGGCTTGCTAGTAAGCAAGTCCTCAGGGGCCGGAATTTTTCCGTAGTCTTGGCAATTGGAATCGGGCTAAGTGAGACCATTCACAGTTGGGCACCAAATTAACTGTGCTCTACTCAGATCCACAGACCTAAGAGATAGAGTAGCAAAGTTAACACACCAACAAGACACATACTTCACACAATGGTTGCTGTGCAAGCACAAAAGGCGTGCTCCAACTTTGTATTCCGAATCCGGGACAAGTTGAGCATTGTACCGTCAGATGCAAGCACATAAAGCACTAGCCTCTACATCGAAAGGTAAAACGAAGTTAACGATAATACATACATGCATATGTCGTAGTCATAATGCAAAATTAGGCTTTTTACAAAATGTCTAGGGATTTTATAAAAAGCCGGCAAAACGCGAGCGAATAATAGAATTTTCGTTATGACTATACCAATTCAGGCAAATTGATAAAATGCCGGCAAAATGTGAGCAGAAGAATATATATCTCGTTATGACTGATTATTTTCAGGCATTTTACAATTTGCCAACAGCGATGAAGTCAAAACGTGAGAACAAAAATAATTAAATTAGGTAGCTACTTACTAGGTATTCAGTAAAACGACACAATGGCTACAACCAATAAATCTCTTTATTACGTACGTCTAAATAAACACTTCACAATTTAAAAATATATACCTATATAAACTTTCAGTTAGGTAATCTTAAAGTATTGCACCAAATGGAGTACATAAAAACATAAAATCAAATTCTTTGGAAAAATATAATATGTATATGCTTATATTTTTTATGCTTCTACTTTTACTTATTACTGCATGTCGAACTTCCATGACATTTGAAAGAGCATAAATTGTTATTTTTAAAGCCAGCACATTTCTTTGAATTGCACTGATTGCTACTAACCTTACAGGAACATTTTTGAAACCCCTGACCCCCGCTACGCGAATGACGTGTAACTGCCCCTCTTACGGTTATTAGTTTATCAGGAACTTCATCTTGAAGACCGACTAACGATTCTTGAATATCATTTCTGGAAAACCAAGTTTTGAGAATTCCTTTAGAGGTACCTAACTTGTAGAGATTATTACACACAACTGTCACATGACTGACATCAGCCAATGAAAACCATGCATTTTTTGGAAATCGACCAATCCCGAACTGCTTAGCTGATAAGCGCCCGTGGGCTGCTTACCAAGCGATAAGCTCCCTTCTTTCTAAAGATCTTAATGTTCGCGGGCAAATAGACTTGATAAATTTCCAATTTGCCCCTGATGGGAAATATAAGTGGCTCCTCAACTATCAAGACCATGCCACAAAATTTTTGCATCTACTCCCTTTACAAAGAAAACGTGCCGCGGGGGTGGCTATAGAGTTGGTGAAAATATTTTTGGAGTTTGCATATTGCAAAATGACAACGGCCGGGAATTTATTGCTTCGGTAATAGAAGAAATTGTCAGCTACTGGCCTGACCAAAAAATGGTTCACGGCAGGCCACGTCACCCTCAAAGCCAGGGTAACGTGGAAAGAAGTAACCAAGATGTTGAGAACATGCTTCGTTCCTGGATGTCCGATAACTCCTCCACAAATTGGTCCCTGGGAGCTGACCCGAAACTTGATTAAAATCAACAAACCTGCCAGACTGTGTAATTAAAAAGCATCGAACAGAAGAGGAACTTGAAGATATAATGCATTCTTCACAGACAAATAACACTGAACAGGACTTACAACTGGGTAATACAGAAGAAAATGCGAATGAGACTGTTAGTGATACTATTGTGTATTGTTACGCATGCAGTGACAAAATCACAGACAAATCTAAATTCACATGTGAGGCATGTAATGGTACAGTGCATTTGAATTGTTCATTTTTAAGTTCAGGGCCATCTTCAAAACCGGAAATAAGGATTTGTTGTCATTGTAGCACTGAGAATAGAATTGAAAATGAAAGACAGAAATCTTACTCTCACAGACATCCAACAAAAAATTTAAGTCAATTGAAATCGGATCATATGTTTATTTAGCAGTTCTTAAGGTAGATCGAGAACCTCTAGATTCTAAGAATCTAATTGGAAAAGTGATGGACCTGAAAAATGATCTCTACAAATTAGGTACCTCTAAAGGAATTCTCAAAACTTGGTTTTCCAGAAATGATATTCAAGAATCCTTAGTCGGTTTTCAAGATGAAGTTCCTGATAAATTAATAACCGTAAGAGGGGCAGTTGCACATCATTCGCGATTCGGGGGTTAGGGGTTTCAAAAACGTTCCTGTAAGGTTAGTAGCAATCAGTGCAATTCAAAGAAATGTGCTTGCTTTAAAAATAACAATTTATGCTCTTTCGAATGTCATGGAAGTTCGACATACAGTAATAAGTAAACGTAGAAGCATAAAAAATATAAGCATATATTATTTTTTTCCAAAGAATTTGATTTTATGTTTTTATGTACTCCATTTGGTGAAATACTTTAAGATTACCTAACTGAAAGTTTATATAGGTATGTATTTTTAAATTGTGAAGTGTTTATTTAGACGTACGTAATAAAGAGGTTTCTTGTTTCTTGCCATTGTGTCATTTTACTGAATACCTAGTAAGTACTTACCTAATTTAATTATTTTTGTTCTCACGTTTTGACTACATCGCTGTTGGCAAATTGTAAAATGCCTGAAAATAATCAGTCATAACGAGATATATATTCTTCTGCTCACATTTTGCCGGCATTTAATCAATTTGCCTGAATTGGTATAGTCATAACGAAAATTCTATTGTTCGCTCGCGTTTTGCCGGCTTTTTATAAAATCCCTAGACATTTTGTAAAAAGCCTAATTTTGCATTATGACTACGACACATACATACATACGAAAACTAACTTTTTCGTTGGTTACAAAGAAAGAATTATTATTACTGAAAGCGATGACACGCTAGCTTGCGGTATCCCAACAATCGAGTTATCACAAAAATTTCTTCTAAATCGTAAAATTCTATCGAAAGAATTAGAAATCAACGATTATCTGTGTAACTTTTGGCACAGCAGCTGCTCCATGACTTCAGCATTGCGTCAAAAGTCAAATATTCAGTAGTTATATCCCTAGTGCATTCTGTATATTCGAGTATTTCTCGAAAACGCAAAGCGTTTGAGGGAAATACTCAAATTATACAGAATGCACGCGGGGAATATTGCAAGACTATTCCTCGAAGAAATATCATCCTTTGTATACCACACTATTCATTTTTAAAAAGGTTTCAGTTTTCTTTCTGAAATTTTTTATGTGCCTAGCTGGTTTGATCTTCTTCCCGCAAATACTCAATATTGCACTTGTGCAAATACCCGGGTATTGTACTAGTGCAAAATATTCGCTGTATTCGACTCTTATTGGTTCAAATTTTGAAAATTGATTGATGGGATTGGTTTATATTATCTGAGGGAAATATTCAATGATATGTAACCAGAGACAAATTTGATGTACGCTCCCTTTTTTTTCTTGCTGATTTTACAAAATCAGATCAAAACTGTGCCAAACACGATAATTATGTTGTGTTTGGTATCATTTCAAGAAAAAATGGTCGGTCAGCTGGAATAAGAAGAATTAGCAGATCAATTTCACCCCTCCCAATTGCTACTATTTCGGAGCGGCCGCTTTAGATAAAGAGCCGAGAAAAGTTTAAATAACTTCGAAGGAGGCAAGAATTTATTAGAAACGTCCCTAAGCAATTGAAAACTTTTTCTTGCCGAACCCTCTTTCGCTCGGTACTCTACTCCTACTAAGGGTTTGAACTTATTGTTCTTCTACGGACATAATATAAGCCATCTTTCGTCGATTTACGTCAAGCTACCCTGTCAGATATCTCGTTTTCTCTAAAATTCTCTCAAAATGTATAAATTGACGTATATTTATGCATATAACAGTATTATTTATATCTATTTCCGTCTTCTACATATTAAAATTTATTAATATTGATGAAAAGGTGGATACTCCACTCAAAGTAGGTAATTGTGTACGTATCCTGAACTAATAAACAAAGAAACTATATAAATCATTCAAAAAATATTTTGGAAAATTTTAAATTCTGCATTGAAACTATTTTAATAAATGTGTGATCAAGAAATGGTATCAATCTATGCAAACATTTATTATAAAAAGTTGTTTTTGGCGTTACACAAACCAAATGAGCTCATTCTGATGCTTATATATGGGGTGACCGGTTTCAAAACTGAATACAGCGAAAGCTTACGTACAGCATACAGCATCACAAGTTTACCAAAATCGTTTAATTTAATTTAAAAAACGAAGTTGCCTAGATTAGAACTTTAAATTACAGGGTAGCGTCGTAGCGGGGGCTTAAAGCTTCTAGATGTCAATTATATTAGGCATATCATTTGGTTACTAAAAATTAAGAATTTCCTATGTTCGGTTTTGAAATTTTTGATAAATTTGTATGAAAATTACAGTAAACATTAATTTAAAAATTTACTTTTGGAATATTGACCAGCATTAAACCTGCAGCTGTATCACAATATAACTAGCATTGCATTTTTTTAAATAACTGAATAATACGCTTCCTGCGTACAGAGCCCTGAACAGTTTATCATAATTGTGGTTCGAGAATCTATAAGCAAATCATAATTTAATCAGATATACAGCTTACCAAACCAGAAGTTTCACTTTAGGTGCAGAAGAGGAAGCAAGACAGCATTTGGAGCAAATTAAATGCACTTATTCCCGGTTCCCCACTTAGTCGAAGTACACTCAGTAAGCCAAGTTGCTGACCTATTTACGACACGGGTTAGTACAAAGTTTATTTTAGTTAGGATTTTTTCTCGGAGTGTATTTGATCTGCAGTGCTTAACGTTTTCTAAGTAAATGCGCTCCGCTGCTGATAACAGCCATTTGTCACTGCGCAACTTGCACTCAAGTGAAAGTTTTGGTTTGGCAAGTTGTGCCTATTTGTTTAAATAGTTGCTTCCGTACTAGGATACATCCTCTTAAGTGGGGTGCTCGCAAAAGAAGTAGCCCGTAATCAAATGACAGATCCAGAACTTGGTCTAAGCATTCAGAAAAACCAAGCCTACTCAGCCATTAATGAATGGGTCAATACCGTACACCAACTAAGGTGGAGAAACTACAATCAAGCAACGCACTGCAAAAGATTGCTAAAAACTCCGAATCCACAAACCACCAAAACCCTGTTGAGACTGAACAGAACGCGAATTAAGCAAGTAGTCAGTCTACTAACAGGCACTGAAGCATTCAGAGAATTTATGCACAGCATCAATATCTATAGAAATGAACCTGTTTGCAGACTATGTCAAAATGATGATAAAACAGCCTATCATATCCTTTTTGAATGTCCAGCATAAGAGCGTAAAAGACACCAACTCGATTGGAGCATTAACTGTATTGACAACCGCAAGCTAGTAGGGGACATTGCAAGTCTAGTAAAAGATACGGATGTCGGCTTGCTAACTTGAAAACTTCCGACAGCACAAAAAGCCCAAAGGGCTGACGTGCTCATGCTAGCAAAAGGCAGTCGTGGAACATACATCTAATCTAAATCTGATCTAAGTGGGGTGAGCCCAAACTAATTTTCTGTTATATGTTAAGAACAGATTTACCCAGAAACTTTGGTATTGTAAGTTTCTTTTAACTTTTTAGCAGTTTGGTCTCTGTTTTTAATTCTCAGTTATAAAAATAATTAATACACTCTAACCCAACATTTGCGAGTTTTATTTGTTACACATAACACTGGAGTGGTGATTATGTAAATTATTGTCTTCTTTAAGTATGTATATCGAGATCAATTGATAGTGAAAGACGCAAGTACTGTCTAAATGTGCGCATGGCAACGTTAGTCTAGCATTTTCAACTCGTTAAATATTGACCTAATCAAGCAGGTATTTGATATAACTCCATAACTAGAATACTGTAAAAGAAGCCCGCTCTTATCGAATTGCTTCTGATAGTATATTTGAATCTTTCCAATAACTAACTACTTACTGGTAATACTAGTATTAATTATAGAGACGAGTTATCAGATGCAGACGGTGGTTTCGGTTCCTCCAGCCCTTTGGGCGGTGCCTCTCTCAGTCTTGGACGCGTCGTAGTGCTAGAGCCGATTTGTGCTTCTACTTAGTAGGTCTAGGCTGCTGGTCCTAGCCCTTGTAGGGTTTTCTGGCATAAGGGGTATTGCTCGGGTTTGTATTTGGGGCCTACGGAGGGTCGTGGTCACTCAGAGAACCGGGAACAGCGACGTTGACAGGCCACTCGGGACAGCGGGGACTAAAAAGGCGAGATACGTGACAGGGTAACTCGACGTAGATCGGCGAGGAACCGCTTATGTCATGTCCTTGGAATAACGAGAAGTCCAACCACTGGGTAGGTAAAAATTGCCGAGCAAAAGAGTGGTTTAGCCGCAACGGGATTATTATTGTGTCGAATACAGGTGTGTTCTTCGGGGGATGTTGGACCCTGGCAAACAGCTGGTTCAAATTGAACAGGGTTGCTGCTGGTCGGGTTCGAGAGTGGAGAGTGGTGAGACATTTCGGGAAAACAATGAAGGTTTGGCAATAGAAACGTTTTTAATTGCTTAGTGATATTTCGAATAAATCCTTGTTTCCAATTTCAGAGCTATTTAAACTTCTTTCGGCGCTCTGTCTAAAGCAGCCGCTCCGCAATGATTGCAATTGGGGGGGGGGGTGATATTGATCGACTAGTTTTTATTATTACTAATATACCTTTTAGTGCTCACCTAGAATTATTTTATTTTCAGAATGTTCTAGCCGACCAACTAATTTCTCCTGAAATGATACCAAACACAACATAATTATAGTGTGTGGTACAGTTTTGATAGAATTTTGTAAAATGAGGAAGAAAGGAAAGGGGGCCTATGATTGGGCATGTCGTTTGAGTAACTCTTCAGATCGATGTAGTTGGTCCACATTGCATTTGAACTCTGACATTGTCGATTTCTTTTCAGTTCTTCTATGGGAGTACATCAAATGTTATTTTCCTTCGACCGATTTGAAAAGCAGGCTTTTCGAGCTGTCATTTGAGGACAGAAGCTTGACGTTTACCAATGAATTTCTCTCGCTTCAACAAAAATGGATACGGATGCATTGCCAATTGATACAAAAGCTATAGTTTCCAGTGCGATTGATTGTACTTTGTATTATCTTTCTTAAATTGTCGTAAAAAAATAGTATGTGTGCTTTGAACATAATGGTAGTTTGTATACCAACCTACTGAAGTATACCTTTTTATCAAGAATGTCAATTTAGTTGCCGAGGTCCGTAGGGCCAAGGCAAATAAACCACATGAGGGATAAAAAGAAACTTCAGTGCCGACGTGTACACTATGTTTTATTTGAAATCGAAAAATCGTGAAATTACAACATTTTAACCAACTTTTGTAGGTTATGTTCGGTCGATTGACGTTTATCTTTTGCCTCACCACCTATAAAAAAGTCTTAAAACAATTAATTATTTCACTGCCGATTTTTCGTATTTTAATGACGATTTCGGCGTACTTCACTGCCGATTTCAAATAATAGTAGTTTGTATACCAAGGCACTGAAGTATAACTTTTTATCACGAATGTGGATTTAGTTGCCGAGGCCCGTAGGGCTAAGGCAAATAAACCACATGAGGGATAAAAAGGAACTTCAGTGCCGAGGTGTACACTATGTTTTATTTGAAATCGAGAAATGGTGAAATTACAACATTTTAATCAACTTTTATAGGTTATGTTCGGTCCACCTACAAAAAAGTCGTAAAACAATGGATTACTTCACTGCCGATTTCTCGTATTTTAATGACGATTTCGGCGTACTTCACTGCCGATTTCAAATTAAATAATTTTGTACTTACACGTTTGTAGCGCTCGCTAATACAAAAGTATCTCTTTCCGCTCCTAATTCATAATGTTCGACTACATACAACAGCAGCTGCTACGAAATGCTTGCTGGTAACCACAATAAATGTATGCTACCGACTCACTTGTGTGCTACCGACTTGCTAACTTATTTTCACAGCGTCAGTCGCTGCCTTTTCTATCTTCGACGGGATATATAATGTAATTTAAATGTAATGTAGATAGGTAATACACATGATACTACTACTACTAAGATAAACCCACGCGCATGGGATAAGCCCATCTCTCTCGCACGCCTTACGTCACTCCGTGACAAATTTTCACAGCAGCAGGCAGTTCGATACGGCGGTTAAAGGTTTCGGTTTGGTGTTTAATGTGTTGATCGTTTTGTTTGCAGATATATGTGCGTGAAATTTAATAAATTATAATTAAAACATTGCATTAAACATTTATTACCATGGTGTACTGTGCAGTGTGCAGTCATGGGTTGTTTAAGCAACAACAACAAAAAGAGCAAGAAAGTTTCGGATTGCCGCTTCTTTAGTTTTCCCAGGGACAAACATGTTTGAGAACAATGGATTCTAAAGTTTTACCAGCAACACAAATTTATTGTGAAAACATCAAGAATATGTTCAAATCATTTTGTAGAAAGTGATTACTGTTCCAAAGAGAAACTGTTGGAATTACCGCAAAATAAATGGAAGTTGAAAAGTGATGCAGTACCTTCTCTTCATTTTTAACAATTTTAATGGGGAGTCATTAAAATTGACCAACAATTATTTAAAAGTCCTAATGGATTTAGCGGAATCTATCGATTTAAGTACAGAGGCCAAGCATATTTTCTTTCGATGCAAAATGTATTTTAAAATTAGAATATTGAATAGAGATATTAAAGAAAAATCCAAAATAAGAAAGAGAAAAAATACAAAAATTGTAAAATAAGTCTTAATAAAACTTGGTTTTCTCGTGTAAATGTGTACATTTTGTAAATAACATGTAAATAGTATGTAAATAAATAATATGTATTTAATAAATTAAACAAAATTGTTTATCACTACAAATTTTTAACACCTACCCATAAAAATTCAAAAAAAGCTTGTAATAAAAAATAGTTAATAATATATACCGGGTGTCCGTTCTCAAACTCGAACATTGCATTGAACGATTTTGCTGACTCCTACTCGCCAATTCAAATTACAGGAAAGATAGTGGTATCAATAGTAAGATAAAATTGTTGCACATCAAATAATACTAGTAATAATAATATTTACTGGTATAGTATAGAAATAATGGAAAAATACCTAAAAATCAAATGCACAATGTTGATTGCCTATGTTTGACTTTGAGAGTGGACACCCAGTATACATATGCTCGTATATATCACTCATATTTTTCTACAGAAGTATTCTTTTAAAATTAACAATATTATTTAAATTTTAAAAAACATAAGTCCGTTTTTTTGCGCTAGGAATAAAAGTAATAATTTTTGATAATGAATAAGCCTTAAACTTTTCACTCTTCATATGTTGTTATCTTCCTTTACTTTTAAATTTAAATACTCTAGTATTCAAAATCGCTTATTGTTCGTTTTTACAAAAAAAACCTTTATACAATGCTAAACTTTGAAGATAATTTATTATATCTAGCACCTACCTACTTTATTTAAGGGCTTACTCTATTATGGGCCATAAATCCCACATTAAATCATAAAAGAAATATTTCTTATACTATTATAATATTGAATAAAATGTAATATATCAATATTATAATAAAATATACTACTAAACAGTAAACATTAATAAAAACCGCTTTAAAGCAATGCATTTCCATACCGTCAAGCAGGATTTTTGTCACTGAATGACGTCATGCGCAATGTAGTACGAAATTCGATCGCCGCGTGGGTTTATCTTAGTAGTAGTAGTATCATGGGTAATACATAGGTACCATCAGGAGAATAGAAAAGTGAACGACATACAGCTTTTCGTTGTACACTAAACTTTTAGTTATGGTTACTGCAGTAACAAATAGATACCATCTGTAAATTGTCACCTTTTTCTCAAATTTACAATAAATCAAAAAGTGTCTCATCTTACCGTTCCGCAGAAATCTAAATAAATATTCCATAAAATGTATACAGTCGTTCACTTTTCTATGCTGTCGATGGTTTCTGTTTCTGTGGCACACTATTTGTCTTTTTGAAGGTTGCTCTATTTGACGAAAAAATTGTTAATTACATCATGACATTTTTCCCTAAGTTTGTTCAGACAATAACGTGCCGAATAAACACAATCGCCTAGTTAAATGGTTGTAATGCCTGTTCGATTATAAAATTATAGTAAATATAGTCGTTCATAATATTTTGTCTCTTTCGGTGACTTTCGGCATCGAAGGCCATTCATAGCACAATCGAAGTGCCACGAAGGCAATAGCTCCTATGCAATTTGCTTTGTGCTCCCCGGCATCCAGACACCCACCACATTCAGCAACGCAGAATCTAAAATTGATCTATCTTAACTAGTGTGTTGAAATCGACATCCATTCCGAGAAAATTCTAGGATGTTCCCAAATTTGAACGTATGTCCACTGGTTGTGTTTAATCATTGAATGACGACGAAGCATGTGAAGGAAAATCTTATTTTTACTAACTACTAACTAGTCGAAGGATTTGTGTTTAATTTTTCTATCGTTGGTGGAAAGTCACGTATAGTTTCTTTTATTAGTATTACAAGGCAAATGCTACCATGGTCTGTGATAATAAATACCATAGTGTAACGATAGCACCCGATTGACCTTTAAGAGAGTAATCACTATGTAACCGAATGGTAAAATTATCAGCACTTCATAGAAACCCTCGAACACCAAATAATGTAAATCTGAGATACTCTCCCTCAACTTAAATAAATGATACATTAAGACAAGAATGAGTAAGTTCAAAAATGAGCACAGAATTAACTATTTTATTTAGTGCAAGAAAATCAGTAATTTTACACTAATAAATGCACTTGATATGAGCAGCAGCAATTATAATTTGAGCAAGAAAGGTTGGCATGAGATAAGATAGAATTCAGAAGGGTAACTTTCAGAGTTTCAGTAATAATTAATGTTTGGAATGGCAAATACATCTTGAATTATGTAGCTGACAAGGTCGAGTTGAATAACGTCAAACGATGATATGAATTTTAAAATAATACATAATGTTTTGTGATGTACAGATATTGTATAAGCGTTATAAGTATTAAAGGTTTATAAGCCACAAACGGCCAGGTAACGGAAAGGTAAAGCAAAGCAGTACGAGGAAGTAAAGATTGTAAAGAGCAATAAGGCAACCTATCGAAAAACAGACAGTTGATACAGTGCTACATAAACTCATGTGATTAAATGCAATTAAAACTAAGCGATTAGAAAGCAGAGTAAAGTGCTACTTAAACAATTTGAAAGAAAAAACATTTTAGTATCTAAGCAAGGACATTCTATCAAAAGTATAGTCCATAAGTAAACATGTAAATAAAACCTTATTTCTTATAAACAAATGTAAATCGTTATCGCTAGGAAACGAGAATAGCAATTATTTATGTTTAAATAGAAGCTTATAACAGTTAATCTATGTGCCAGTTGAGCTTTAAGTTCTTACAAAATTATTAATAAAAAGAGTTATTTTTTGAGCCTGAAAAGTGTTTTTCGATATTCACCCGTGTTCAGTCCATCTTTGTGGTTAATTTTCAAAGTAATAGCAGTGTCCAGTAAAAAGAAATAGCCAGCTGCAAGAATCGTTCAAGTTCGACCAACTTTGGGGTCCCTTTTTTGAGTAGCAGAGACATCGGACAACCAGAACCTTGTGTGCTACATTTGGAGTTGCCCTGCAGGGTTGCCTGAGTGAAGAAATTTGACAGAGGAAGTATTCACCAAGCTTGTACTAGCGGTGGCGTCTCTTAATTGTGCAAGCCAGCAGCGGAGCACCACTTCGAAATGTAAATTTCACAGGAAGCAGCTTCAAGTTTCGACAATTTCCGAGGGGTTGAACGTGATTCCAGCGGGCCAGATCCTTCCAGATTCGAATAATCGAGATAGCGTCCCTAAAATTTGTGGTTGGAAGCCGATTTTGCCAGAAATTAAACAAATGCAAGTTTTGGCGTCACCTACGTCATCTGAAACAAAACAGGTTAGCCGGAAGCAACGTCACATATTTAGCAAACATTTACCTGATGTCTTGCATTTTAGGGTGTTTTTAATTCAATTTACGCAAAATTTCGCAGACGAACAAATCATTTTATGTACACTAAATTTTGAGGTTATAGACCTGTCAAATACAAAGTCACGCATTTGCTATAGTGATTAATTTATCATACAACAAGGCAATTATAATACAAAGTTAATAAACCTACTCCCCTGAGACAAGAGGTATATTTTTTATTTCATGCTTTGCCGGAGCTACGCCCTATTTATTGCAATTAAATGCAATACAGAGAGCAATAAACCATTTATTGGAATAATAATCATTACATTGATTCATTAGCCCTGAGTTTGACATAAAATTCAAATATTAAAACAACTTGACTTATAAAGTATGGTGATTTGCCCTGATTAATTATTATTTTTATTTGCTAGTGCCTTTTAATAGCTGGGGCTCATTACAATATGTTGGTATAAAATCTAATACTTTGCCTGTGTAATAGCTGGTTTTAATTATACCAATTTATATAGAAACGAGATTTGCATAACAAAAATATAATTGACAATAACCTAATTAAGTATTGTGTTTGTGATAAAAGAGGATATTAAAAATATGTTTACGCTCTTAATAACTACATTGCCTCATTTTTAGAAAACAGGTATATAATTACGATCCCGCTTTTGTAAAATCGTTCAAATATTTACTTACTACTATGGGTTTGAGAACAAGTAGTATAGTGATTATAAAGATAATTATCACAAAATGCATTTTACATGACGCTTGCGCTTATAATCCTGGTAAGTATTTGGAATATTTTACAACTCAGTTTTTAATACAATTGATCAATCACATGATACTAATATTCATCATTTTTTCACGATATCTATTTTGAATTTGTACTATTGTATTCACTAAAGATGCGGTATTATTTCCTACAGTTTTTTCTACATCTGTGAGGAGAGGTAAAAACGCTCGCGGAAATGAGAGGAAAAGAGGCGCGCTATGTATTTTGCTCACTGACAAAATACTACTGTATGTATTGCAGTGATATGCATATTTAAGCTCTTTGATAATCGTTACAATTATGAAAATTGATATTATTCACGTTTTACATTTATTTTCAATTCCAATCATTTATTTTGAATTGAAATTTTTTGAATAACTAATAATGATGATTCCCTTTATTTAATTAATTAATTAAATGTCAGATTTAATTTTTTAGCTCTAGTAAAACAATCGACTATTATACAGGATAGGTGCAAATTATAGCACTTCTTAAATTATATCTAAATTATCTATATAAAATAAAAAATAAAGAAAGGTTAATGAAATAGCTTTATATAATCTTGGCTTTAGTAATTAAATATCAACTTCCCTTGTGATTGGATGTCAGGTATTTTTATCTTATTGCTACTAAAAGGCAAATTTTGCCATGGTATGTAATAATAAATACCACACTGTAATAGCAGCGCAAATTTGAAATCTAATTTTAGAAGAGAACCAGTATGTTATAGAATGGTAGAATTACGTACTTGCACCTCAAAAAAGAACTTAAACATAAATGTAAATCTTAGATATTCTCTTAAATATGAGTTTTTTTAGTATAAAATCTATTGCGTTGTGTGTACAACGGCTGGTTGTTATACCAAAACTATAGAAAAGAGATATGCGCAATGGAAATACAATTGGCAGTAAATTAACTAAGTACTTGTGTTTGTTATAGCTGATAAAGGAATGTATTAATAGATATTTATGTATTTAGTGTGTAAAGAGAGCCATTTTGGTATGAGGATGCGAGTTTCGTGCCGAGCGGCAGCGAGGCGCGAAAAAGCAACCGAACTTTACTTTACTTACCTATTTTAACTTTATAACGCATACACCTAAGAAAGTTATATTACCGCATACGTGGTGTCGTATACGACACGACAAATTTTTTTATTTAGTGAGGCACTTTAAATTTACTATACGCTTTTTTTCAATTTCTAGAAGGTAATTGTGATTGCATAGAATTATGCTAAAGCGTACAACGAAAGTTATTGTTACAATATGTATTTATGAATATGAATATACACCTAATAAAAATTAATGTTTAACTATCACGTACTAATATTTACATTAAACAGTTTTTACAAATTATTACTCATTTTTTTAAGTTTCTTCGGGAAATACTAATCTTGCAGACATTTGAAAATTATTCGCTTTCTTCTTTGGCGTAACAACCCTATGTGGGTTTTCGTCTCCCCGACCTCCTTCGCCATGGACTTATTTAGCCTATGTTGAGCAGCGGTTCTTCTGAAAAATCACTTTTGCTTTACGCTATGTCATAACAGTAGGAAATCTGCGACGACTATATTAAACACTGCAACTAAAAATATATATCTCGCCGGACACAGTTGCACATGCTGAGAACCGCGACAAATCACCCTTAATTTATTTGCTCGCATAAACTTGCGCACGTGTACGAGCTACGAAAATTAGTTACAAGTCAGCCATCTATGACAAATTACAATCTACCCACACTAGCGAATGCACTCAGAACTTAATTCCGTGAAGTGGTCAATTATTAAAACGATTTTAGGCATCCGAGCAGATTAGCATATTCGAATTGTCGGTAATCCATCACATGCATTGCTGGAATAATTAAAACGTTGAAAGTAGCTATTTGCTGACGGAACAAAATGTAAGAATCAAAGTGATCTTCCCGCTGCTGAGTGAAATATTTGGCAGACAGCGAAGGTCTACCATCAGCTGGAAATTAGCTGCGATCTGCTGCTTGATGAAAAGAGAAGGATAGCGGCTTCAACTCAAGAAACGACGACGGCTTGAATCAAGGAGAACCGGCGGTAGCTGAGGTAGTTCAAGTGATAAGACAGCGATTAGTTGTAATATAGTGGAGAGTCGGACCTGCGCGGTGTTTTCGACATGCGATATGCAACCCATATGAAGATCTCCGCTATGAATGGAAAGCTTGTAGATCTAACGAAGACGTCGAGATTGTCACATATCACAAAAACAGACACGCCCAACTGGGCCCTGCTCTGTTGACGGTAGGTGCCTGGATTTTGAATCATGCCCTTCATCTTAAAATTCACCCGTACGAAGAGGTTCAATACAGTGGTCTAGTTCATCTTTCAAACTGATATTATATGTCATCCATAAATAGGGCTTCGAAATGAGGAACTGTCGTCACTACAGTCCCTTGAGATTTTTATTTAATTGCCAGTTAGAAGAATAATTACTGAGGAAGATGTTTAGGACGATGAAGAAGTGAAAGTGCAATTGCTGCACATTTTGAGTCTAAAGACATAAAATTTTATTAAATTGGTTGATATACATTAATTGAAAAGTCGAGCAAGTGTATAGAGGTCGGAAAAATATATTGACAAAGAAAAATAATAACGTAGTTCTACCTTCCTAAAATTTTGTTAACATTTTGACCTTACATCAAATTTTCTTCGAAAGTTGTGTACATACAAAACTATTTTCTCATAAGCAAAGAGTTTCGCCATTTTCAAAAGACGAGGTAATTTTGCCTATTGTTGTTATTTATTGCCAATATAAATATATTATTATTGCAGTGGAGTTTGTCGCAGTGGTAGTGTTTATTTCTGGAGCAGAAATCCAGGGTTCAATTTTCAGACAATTTATCGACCAATGAAATCTAGTACCAACTGCACGATAAACCATGTGATGCTCCTGAGTTTCGAACACTTTCAGTATAACTGACGATGTCGAATTTTGTTTTTTGAACTTACAACTCACCTAGCAACGTTTTCACTGAATATTTCTTTTGCAGCTTCCTACTCAGTTGGCCAGACGCTATCTAACAATTCCAGTTTCTTAGAAAACTTTACTAATTTTCGGAGTCAGGATAAAGCTAATGATCAAGTTGGAACTCACAATGGAAAAATAGTATCAATTAAACGTTATCCGTTTATGGCAGCTATAGTTGTTGACATCGGGCGTCCGCTTTGTAGAGCTTCCATTATTGGGACGAAGTGGGTCTTGACTGCAGCTAACTGTTTCGTCAATAAGTACAGAAATATAACTGTAAGTATATTTCGAAGTATACCACGTTATTTTTCAATATTAAATAAACCCTTCTCGATATATGCACGGCTATAACGGACAAGAAAAATTGGTGTTTTAATGTTAGATGTAGGAGTTCGTCCCTTTTTAGTTTGAAATTCTTTGTGAATCAAATTGGCTTAGTCAAGAAATCACAAACTATTTCTGTTTTACCTAAAATAAGTTTTCACCAGTAATACATCGATATAGGAGGCATCTTATCGATATGTCGCATATTTTCACTAAAAAGTAATGTTACAACATGAAATTTGCATTTCCAATACGATAGTCCTTGAGCCTTAAGCCTACACAACAGAATATTTTCATGAGCACTAAAAAATTTTTTTTGTTGTGCTTGGTTACAGTTGCTTCAAACTTATAATTAAATAACACATTATGTACTTCAATGTCAATATAGTTTCAATAAACTTTATAACGATTTCGCTCGATTGTTACTTCATATTTCCAACTAAGTTTATTTTTAGCTAGACCATGTTGTAACACACGAGACAAACTGATAAGGAAGCTAAAGCGCATTTTAATATAATATTTCCACACACTGCACTTTTTTTTCGACTAATTGCAAGTAATATACAAATAAATCTTCGATGATTATATTATTAATATCTAAAAGAAGAAGAGCGAACATAATGAGGGTACTATCGGAGAGCAGAATGATGATGTCATCTGCATCTGACTTGCACTCCGTTGATGCTGATGACGTCCTTTGCGTAACGGAGTTCGCCAAAGATATGCTCTCAGTAGCAGTTGAAGATCAGGGCAGATAATAGGCATCCCTTCTTACTCTTCTTCGTATTTCGACCTTTTTGTCAGCCTTCCAATTCTGACGTTAGCTCTCTGCTACAACTAGAGATTAGCTATGAAGCGTAGATCTTTGTTTATGCTCGTGAGCTACAGCACTTCGATAATCTGAAGGCCCTTGTCGAATGCCTTCTCGAAATCTATTAAGCATAGACTTTGCATTGACATTGCGGTATTGCTGTGGCAAGAACTTCTGGTGTGCTGAGTCTGTTGAAAAAGCCATATTACTAGTCACCGATGCATTTTTGTTTGAGACTGCTGGGTCGGTAGTCGCCACATTTATTTCTCTCAGTTTCTTCGGAAGGGTCACAAAGGTTGATTTCAGCCAGTTGGATGGTTTGTTGCCGCTCGCTGATGTACACCTCCTTAAACAGACGGCAAAACAGCGAAGGCCTCTTGTCTCATAGCTTTACCACTTGCATGTAAACCTCATCTGGATCTGTTGCTTTCTGGCTCTTTGCCTTCTTGATCGCATTCTCTACCTCACAGCTTTGTTGATACCGTGGTCGCTATCGCTCGTTTTCAAATAATTGTTGATGCATCGTGTTCATGCTTCCAGTTGTTGACTTGAGTCTCCTTCGACTTCTAGCGGTGAAAACTACCGTGCCGCTTTGCATATGCCTTTATTACTGTACGTTGCTGCAACAGTTTGCTACCTCTCGCTTGACCTGCTGTATTTTACGATTAATCTCGTGACTGTACTGGACTCTTTACCTCCGTTAGGACCATGATCTCATCTTATCTGCGCATGCTTCGGGTTAAGGCCGTCCTCGCTCAGTCTCCCATGTGTAGAGTCACTGCTTCTGTTAACAACATGTTCTTTGTCGTCTGGTTGTCTAACTTGAGTTTCTGCTCCCTTGTATCAATCCTCTCGAGACGAAGCTGTATTTGAGCTATCAGAAGGCAATGGTCCAAAGAGATGTCAGCATCTGGGTACGTCTTCACCAACTTGATAGAGGTTTTGAATCCGTGAAGGATGATGATGTAATTAATTTGATTCTGTACCACGTAATCTGGTTTCTCTACCGGGCATCTATCACCCCTATCGTCCTCACTCCTTACCAGAAATTATCGACTGTATTTCCTTCTCTACCTACCTAGACTTTGGGGTCCATGGCTTTCATTACTATGGTGACTTGGTTCCTCGTTTGCCTAGAAAAATTCTTGACATCATCGTAAAACCATTCCGCATCTATAGTTGTTGCAACATACATTTGTATGACGGTGACGTTGAGGAGAGTAGCCTGAACTTGTAATAGAGCGACACTGTCGGATGCAGGACCGATATCCAACACAACTGGTTTTACCACCTTTGAGATAACGTAGGCCACCCCACTGCGACGGCAGTCGTTGTTCTCTACGGGGTGCAAGTGCAGGTGTGCATAACTTGCACACCTCTCCGAGGCCACCGCATGTTACTGATTCCTAGGACCAAGATGTTGAGTATCTCTCTCCTTTATTGTGTTCTACTGTAGTAAAAAGAAGTATGACAGTGGAATCGGGACAACTTCAGAGGGTGGCCAAGATAGAATACCTGGGATCTGCCGTTGGAGAAAACTGGGACCGACCGATCGCTAAAAATTCCATGCCGCATCTAGAAGGCAGGATTTGTGTTCTTGCTGGATCCTCAAACTACAGCTCAGAGTGTATTTTCTCTGCTGTTACGTTTTTTCGGTTTTTCTTGACGCCACAGAGACATAGACGAAAGCACGTTGAAATGGATGAAAACCTTTGAAAGGATATTATACCATGGCATACTAAAAATACGTTCGCAATGAAAACTTCATGAGAAGAATAGAAAAACATGAAGAAATTATCCCCACAGGCAAGACTATAAAGCTCGCGAATTTTGGGTATGAGATACCCAGATAACTATTGTCTCTTCCATCTCATCATGCAAGAGAAGACCTTTGGCTAACGTGACCGGGGCAGATAGGCGTCTATGGTTTTGTTTCTCATCCAGTGCCTTCTTCAGGACAACCGTCGATATGTAATAATGGCTAAAATGATAGCTAGCGTCCGGTAACGGACTTGGCACAGGAAGAAAAATATCATGCTGCTACTATTACAGTTGTTGACATTTTAATGGCGAAATTCCGAAGTTGCCACAGAAAAATAGCTAGGTGATATTTGGTGTTAGTAAATCATATTCAGAAAAAAATCTACAGCGCAAAGAAAACGAAGGAAGTAAATATAGTTATACATATCGTTGGGGACAACAATTAAGGTCGTCGGTTCTATCCTTTTTCCTTGTAAAGAATATTCTAAATCAAAATGAACTTGTAGGTAATATTTTCTAAACAATCAACATTTAACACAAATGTTGTGGAATAGTTTCAAAATAGTAGCGGGCTTAACTCATTTCCGAAAAATGTTCACACTTTGTTGAACGGTTTAAATAATCTTCAAGGTTTTTAAGAGCGCAAATTAAAATTACGTACCCTCGTCGCAGCTCATAGCAAACCCCTTTGAGGTGTCCATAGCGCCACACCCCGAAATCGGGTTTCTAACCGCCCAGTCTTACCTATTTTGTACAGAATGGGTAAGCATATACACGACCTTTTCGCGTTTGGTGCTTTTAAGCAATTTTTATTTGGATTACTTATTCCTGTTTCATCAAAAATTTTTCAAAGACCCGTTAATCTCTCGCATTGAGGGCTCTTTCTCTACGCCAGTCCTTCAAGGTCTTATTAAACGCCTCGTCTGCTCCAATGATTTGCTTGGAGAACTTGTTCTCTACGTGAGCCTCTTTCTTCGATCATCTGTGGGTCGCTGTATTCAGGATAGCTGATCACTTCTATGGTTCTTCCTAAATCCTACGGTCTACGTTACGTGGTTGTACTAATCGTTGCTAGTTATTCTACTCGTGTAATTTAGCATACGCCCTGTGTGGATTGTAACGATCCCTGCCTTAAATTATATTTCTCTTTACCTATGTTCACTGGATTGTGATGTGGTTAAATTTCACTTTATTGCAATAATAACATCCACTAATTCAGTGATTCCTTCCATTATGGATACTGCATAAGGGTGTAAGCAGTTACAAGTTGCTCGCACAAAGTGTATTCGAACACATCAAGCGAGTACTTGGAGCTCTAATTACATCCATTGTTATGACCAAGCGTTATTTTGCTTAAGTTATTTGAATACTGTCGAACATCAACATTTTGATGACTTATTACAATATAGCCTCGATTGAATTTGACTTAACTTAAATCTAGTTTTCGATTACTGTATTATAATTTTTGATACGTTAATGTATTTACATTGGATTTGCGCTAGGTTTAACTTTCTTATATGTTATTATTGCTGCGTCAACCATTTCTTTTGTCGAAGTGTTTAGCTACTCATAACGATTACCTAAATAATTTGTTATATTTCTTCACCCGAGACCCCTTTTCCACTTTCTTTTGTGGGCCGGCCACTTCGCTATTTCTTTACTTCAATTAACTCAATATTTTACAACCATGTACCGTTGACGGAAACTGACAGAAAGACAGAATTATTTTCTTTAACACGATTATTTTAATCAACTACTGTGTTCCCAGTCAACTTCTAATAATATAAGAATTGAAAGTGAGACTTTACAGTTTTTGACGGAATAGAAATACAATTGCGACGGTGCTCCACTTTACGATAGTACACCAATTGGCTTCAATAAACTAAATATCTACTATTAATATAACTATAAAAATTACTAAAAAGGTGCTTAATAACTAATTTATAGTTAACTTAAAGTGAGGTAATCTATTCGGAAATATTTAACAAAACCTATAAATCCTTCTTCTACATCTATTTCATTCTAACCCATACTGCTTCTTCATTATCCCTATGTGGGTTCTATATTCGCCCTCGCCTGTCGCTACTTCCGATCGCTCAACAATCAACCCACCTTCAAGGCAAATTCGTGAAATGGGTTCTACCACGCTGTCTTCGATGAGAAGGTGGCGACCTCCTTGAGATCAGCTGACAATCTGATCATGTTCTACTGTGGCCGAGTCCCCGTCGCAGTCCCAGGTGTCGTCATCGGCCTTACCGATCCGCATCAGGTAGGAGCGAAAGCCTCAGTGGCCAATGGTCAGCTGAAGCGCGTGTCAGTAATATTATAAAACAGTGTAGCATTAGCACCTTTATAGGAAACTTGCTAGAGATTTAAGGACTTTAAATAACTTATCTAAAAGTATGCACGGACAAAAAATGTATACTATATGGTTTAACTATACAGTGTGAATAATGTGACACTATACATTGGCAATTTTATGTTAGCATTAATCAATTTACCCATGCTAGTAACAATTGTCGGTTTTATCTGTAGTCACTGTGTTGTTATTTTGTTTACAAACACCATGGTAACATTAAGTAAATTCCCGGGCACAAATATAATATGAACTCTATTTAGATACATCAAACTACGTTTCGTTTAACCAGTATTCTGCTTCATAGTTGAATGACAATCGATGTAACATTCTTTACTGGTATGTCATACTTTAAGATGCTCTTGATTATTATCGGTGGACTACTAGTAGAAGCAACATGGGTGTCATGACACAGATCAAACAGTTAGTTTTTAGTGGCAAAACCTCTGACTTTTTTTCGGAAAGAGAAATATCTTTTCGCCTTTGTAATTTTGTATATCTGTTAGGAATTAAACAGAAAAAAATCTGTGTGACTACGCTAAGTTCTCTTGGAAAATTATTTAATATTTAGAGTATACTACACACTGCATTTTTGTTTTATTTTTGTTATTTTTGAAACACGTGGACAAAATTATCGAGTATAGTAAGTAGTTTCCTTAATTTAAGGCTGTAAGCCAAACTTATTTTTGCTTATAGGTTTTCTACTTGGTATTTTAATTTACTAATTATAATATTTCAGAATGAAGAAGTTAAAAATGGAAAAGTTCTCATCTTTTCGAATAGCTCAGATTGGAATGTATTCGTTACAGTGAAGCGCAAGGTTGTCGCCTTTCACAATCACGAGCAGTATGACATGAAGACAGGCGATTATGACATATCAGTTGTGAAAGCTGACAGAAATTTTAATGCAATGTATGAAAAATATGCACCTTTTGCTGACCCTTCGTATAACGTAAGGATTTTTTATTTTCATACTATTTATCTTTACACACATTTATTACACCATATATGGTTATGTTGTGTTCAATGCTGGCTTTGTTAGTTGGAAGCCATTTCTTGTACGTTCTAGTTATGTGGAGTAAATAAAACGCGTTTTACGCCCGAATTCTTTATTGTTGACGAATATTTAGTATTTGGTTTGTAGTCCTTCTTCCTTTGATAAGCTTTGCTTGCTCAGGTAGCATCTCTTACTATAGATAATCGTTAAGCCCTTCGTGTAGGATGAAATGACTTTGCTCGTCTGCGTTATAGGCATGCAAAGTTATAAACATGAAGCTTGTAAAATCTTCTAGCCATATCGCAATTTTTCATTATGTTATTGTATTTCGCTGTTCGTATGCATAATCGCATAGACTTTTGATGATTTCGCTGTTATGTACCAGGTGCCTTATTGAAATATATATAATCAGAATAGAAAGCTCGAATTGTATGGTAATGCCGTCGTTATTATGATAATTCTATAAATTAGTACAGTAGTCTTGTCAGAGCACCATTTGATTCACTTTTCCTGACTCATCGTTTATAGTCTACGTCCTTGGTTTAAAATCTTCTGCGATTTCTTCTATTTTTCGAAATAAGTCCTTTGTTTGATTGGAGTTACGGGGTTTTTCAACTTCATATATTGGCAATATTTTTATCCTGCTTGAATTGCTTTTGGATCAATTTATTGTGCGTATCATATTTTTCGGTGGTAGATAGACCTCTTTGAGCATGAGCAGTCACGAGTTGCCATCTTTCTGTCACCCATTATTTTCTTAGTTGTTCTGTGATTGTTGTGGTTATTTTCTCATTAGTTGTAAGTATTACGTTTTTAAATTCTTAACAAATTGTGTTTATAGTTTTTTTCCGCCTACCATATGTGAAAATGATTCATAGTACCCCTAAAAGTATGACCGAAAGTAATGTTTATCAGAGAAGCCGATTAGCGCTGTCTGTAAAGCGTTAGCATTGCATTAAGCAAGTCCTCGGTTCGAATCTCACGGAAGACGGAATTTTTTCGCAGCTTTGTCGATTGGAATCAGGTTCAGTGAGACCATTTACAATAATTGGACATCAAATTAACTGTGCTCTACCCAGAACCACAGACCTAAGAAATGGAGTAAGAAGGTCAACACATCACCAAGACACACACCTCACACAATAGTGTTTACGCAAGCACAAAAGGAGCGCTACAAACTTGTAACCCGAATCTGGGGCAAGTTGAGCATTGTACCTGAAGAAGCAAGCGTATAAAGCACCAGCCTCTACAACGCAAGGTAAAATTAAATTACAGATAATGCATACAGTAATGTTTATCGCCTCTTGGGCCGTTAAACTCGTAACAACATGATCTTGTAGTTTTTCTTTCTACACCGGTAGGTAAAAAGAGGTACTAGATAATACACAAATACAATCATTTTTATCTTTCCTTGGGTCGCTAAACTCAAAACACAATTTCCTAATTCTTCACAATCGATACATTTCTGCATACTTTGGCGCTTCACATAATTTTTCATTAAACGTCAGTTTGCTTCAAAGTTTGGAATCAAAATAGACAACAAAAGTGTAAAATAACAATAAGTTCTAAATAACTGTAATTATATGAATAAGAGAAAATGGATGGTAACTGATAGAACGTGAACATGAACGTTTGCAGTCACCAACAAAACAGTTGATGGATTGAATCTACTTACAATATACAACAAATATGTTTTCTTAGGCCTACCCACACTTCACATATTCGCCTATTCATTTATTACAAGGATTATACCACTCCCTCTAACATCAACCAATGAAAAACGGCAAAATGCATAGTTACGCATTTACTAACTTTTGATAATGTACATAGCAACTGATAATCACATACCTTCCTGACTAATAAGTGATAGTCACACGCCTTCACAAACATCACGTCATCTGCTGTCAGTACAATTGTCATAACAACCACATTAACTGTACCTTAAATATTTAAAATACACTGTTCAGACGTTTATTGACTCGTTATATAATCTAGCCGAATTCAACTCGCGTCTTCTCGATTATCAAATCATTTCTGTTTCCACTCGATATATTGTTTTAGGCAATCACGCTCGTCTTTCGGACTCGTGTGATTGCCAAACAATACAGGGTGTCCCGCATAGGCTGCATAATAATGCACTGGCGTGTTCTTTGGTCAAAAATAAAAAAAAGTCCTAGTAAACATATATTCGCAAATGCATAGTTTTCGAGATAAGCACTGATTTTGTACCACAGGGTATGTACCGACTTAAGTAAATTGTAAAATCCGAGCATTAAGTAGGCTTACTACTTTTTTTATTAAATTTATTTTTTTTACGTATCTTAATTAGATGTTTTTTCGATTTGTTGTCATGGGGCTCCGATTACATATCCTGTGGAGGAGTTAATAAATATGGTTTTTGTTTATGGTTTAGCCGATGGAACTTCGTTGCTTGCATCGCGTTTGCATGAAGAACGATATCCCAACAAAAATTTGCCGCACCACCAAATGTTTGCAAAAGTTTTCCAACGTTTTCGAGAGACTGGAAGCGTAAAATTGAAATAAACCAGGGAAAGAGCAAATGTTAGACCTGTGCAATTGGATGAAGCAATTTTGGCCAGAGTTGAAAAAGATCCAACAACCAGTACAAGACGGAAAAGATGGAAAATACGAGCAAAACCACTGTTTGGCGAATTCTTAAAGAGCAGTCTTTACACCCCTTTCACTATCAACAAGTGCAAGATTTAACCGAAGGAGACTGTGAAAACATAGAAGCTTTTTGTGGTTGGGCTATACTTCGTGAACAAGTGAACGTTCATTTCCCGGAGAATGTCTTATTTACCGACAAAGCCACTTTTACGCAAAACGGGATTTTTAATCACCACAACGCGCACATATGGAGAGATGAAAATCCCCATGCAATAGTTGAAACACGTCATCAAAGACGCTTTTCTTTCAACGTTTGGGCTAGAGTTATAGGAAATCAATTACTAGGACCCAGTTTTCTTCCAAACAGGCTAACAGGAGATGAATACCTTCAATTCTTACGAAACGAATTGAAAGCAATATTTGATGATATGCGGTTACAAACTCGTCGAAATGCATATTTTATGCATGCTGGCACACCCGCACATTATTCCGTACAAGTAAGGAACTACTTAAGCAAAACATTCGGCAATAACTGGATTGGAAGTGGTGGTCCGGTGCCATGGCCGCCTCGTTTACCAGATCTAAATCCGCTTGATTTAAATATGGAGTTATCTAAAACAAATAGTTTGCTCTGAACCAACTAATGACCGAGATGAGTTAAGAAATAAAATTAACTATTCTTTTAACCAAGTCAGGAAAGTTCCGGGGATTTTTGAACGAATACGAAGCTCTTTTAGGAGAACACATTGAACATCTTTTGTAACAGTTTATTTTAGATTTTAGTTTATTGTTTATTGCTTTTGTTGTGAACATTTTTTTAAACAGTGTTTATCTGGGAAACTATGCATTTGCGAATATATGTTTATAAACACTTTTTAGTTTTTTTTTCTTTATTATGCAATCTATGCGGGACACTCTGTATATCTCGTGTAAACAGAAATTATTATTTGATAATCAAGAACCTACTAGTTGCATTATATATGATTATACCACCCCCTCTAACATCAACCAATGAAAAACGGTAAAATGCATAGTTACGCATGTACTAACTTTTGATAATGTACATAGCAACTGATAACCACATACCTTCCTCCCCAAAGGTGATAGTCACACGTCTTCACAAACATCACGTTACCTGCTCTCAGTACAATTGTCATAACAACCACATTAACTGTACTTTTAATATTTGAAACACAGTATTCAGAAAGGGATATCGATGACTGCTTATCGAATTAGATAAACATTTCTTTAAAAATCCATCCAAACCAAGAACAGCAGCCTAGTACCAGCAGAAATAACGACAAAATAAATGAAATACTAGGTAGTCCAAAAAATTCCAACTTTATCTATATAAATAAGTCACCATGCTACCAGCACTTCAAACACTTACCAAATGCTTTCCAATTTTGGTATTACTATCCATAATTGTGCTCAAGGGATAATGAACATTAATTACTACAATAAATAAATTCGTAAATTGTTACTACTTAAGTTTTCTTAATTTTCCTTGTTTGTTGATAGGCGAAAACGGTTGTGTGTCACACATGCAGAAAACGCAGTAGCATTCCTTAGCTATCAGTTGCTTTCGCTTTGCTTCGTTCGCTCAGGCAGCTAATGCCCGCGGGCTGCTTAATGCTCGTTTTATGCCTTTGTGCCACAATATCCTATAGCCTCTGAGTAGTTTCTCTTACCTACACAGAACCGGCCAAAATGTGGAAGTAGATTACCATTGGGGTGTATTTTACAGATTTTCGCGTTGAAGTCTCCATGAGTAAACGTCATTTGTGTAGATGGTATGCTGCTGATACTCTGCCCAAGTAGACTGGAGGATTCAATTTTTGTAATGGCGTATATTTGAATAATATATAATAGAACTAGTTTGGGGTTCGATTTGATGGTTATCATTTTTTCATTTATGGGTTTGCAACCTAGGACGATATTTTTCCACCTTTTTTGGTATTTTCACTGCTGCGTCTCCTTGATTCGTAATATTATAATTTGAAAAATATATAGCTTTGCTATTAGAACTGGTAAAGTGACGAGATCATGTGAGTCTCACCGAGAAACGTTGAGATGTTCGTCTCCTTTTCTATAATCTGATATTTGAGTAGACTACCCCATTCCACGTCTCCCGCCTTTCGAAAGATCCTATTAGGGGAATAATTTATCTACCAGACAAATTTTTAAACGTATATCTGTGACGCAGTTCTTTCTCCACCTCAGTGCTACTGCTACTTAGGTGTTCTACTGTAAGTAGTGCTGATAGTGATACTGTATATGTGCACCACCGCTGATGTCTTCACCTGGGGTACAAAATCTTCTCTTTCCAACTACTTCTCCATGGTCGTCGGCGTACGCTGTTGGGATATTCGCCTGTACTCTAGGCAAGCTAGGTATAACAGGTTTTTTCTTAGCGAGGTGTTCCTTGTCGATTCCTCCTCCCTTTTCCTGGCTTAGGACAAGCAGCTAAGGAGCTTAATCTATCATGGAGTCACAATTGGCGGGGTTTCAGGTTCACTATTTCTACCAAATTCTTACCAATATAAATATTTCGTTTGCAAAGCTATTTTTTGCAATTATGTGGTAAAATTATAGGTTAATTGTTCAAATGCACCGTACTAATAAGAAAGTGTTTCAGGTGTAAATACCGCTTGTTCTTGTAGTATGCAGTGCCCACTTATTTAATGTTTGTGGCAACATCTTCTGTTAGTTTAATGGCGTTGTCGACCAGATATATAGTGAGCATTCTCTAGCTAATATCACTGATTATTGTGGCATTACCCTTGTCGGCTTCAGTTTCTATGATGTTTCCGTGATCTATATTTTAAATATATATTTTTCCATCAAGGCAGGAATACAACATATATCAGGTGCACTTATCCAATTCCCTGTTCAGTTTTAACTGTGAATGTTTTCATTTCTTCGAGTCCAAATTAAGTTAATGGTCGCAAGTTTTCTCAAAGTAGTGCTGTTCATAATCTTCTTAAAAGTATCTGTATGGGCTCAGGACGTTCTGCTATACTACTGGTACATATCTTTACATTCTATTGGTTGACGAGGATGATTTAAATTCATGACGTGGCATAAGGAAAAGGCTTGGTTAGTTAACTATTCTTCATCTCACTATTAAATAGTTCTGAGACTTGAACGTTCGCCTACTTATATTCATCACATAGCATGTTCACTATGTGTAGGAAAAACATCTTTCATGTCAAACACCATCTTTTGTTTGCTTTCCATTAGGCTCCACATCTAGGTAAGTACAAATTTATATAATAAAGTATAATGAATGTATTTCTCAGAATATTAATACTAATAGCATCCATTTAATATCTGATTACAGTACAAGAGCTTTTCAATTGCATATGTTGTTGGCTGGGAATACTGGACTTTAAGAAAAATCAAAGTGTACATTACACCCCAGAAGTCCTGTAAACGCATTTATGATAAGTAAGATTGTATTTCATGTATGGTTTGATAACTTCTTCATCATAATTTCTGAAGCACGTAGTGCTGCACATGACATAGCTCAATTATTATAAAATGTTTGTTTGAATTGAAACAAAAAGTTTTTAGAAATCCACAGCACAAAATGACGACAGATTGGAAAACAACATTTGTCAATCGCGATATGAAAGTCTTTGATTCCCAATTTATTTGTTTATTATAGGGCAAGTATAAAGCACAATACCAACAAGTAAAAAACTTACAATTTTTGGTCATGTAAAGCCTTACTACAGTATCTGCCATTAATTTGGACAGATATGGATTTTTCTTTATTATCTATTTACAAAAAATAGTATTTATAGAGGTCGCTGCATGTTTTCAAAATAAAAATTCACCTGTCAAAATTCAAATACCTCCTTTCGTATACGGAGCAGCTTGGAAAATATGAAAATGGCTCAAGAATAAAGTAAACCCATTTTTCAAAACAGTCATGAATGTAATTTAGAATTAAGGGAAGGTGTCAAAGATAAAGTCACAGGCACGTATTCCGAAAAACAATTATTACTGGTATTTCCTATTTTTCTTACCACCCTGTGTATTAAAAAAATAGAAAGTTGAAAATCAACTTATTACCGAATACAATAAGCATGTACTATCGAACTTGAGCGTCTCTGATTTATCAACGAGAAATTACTTCAATCGAAATTAGTACTAAAAAATCATTTTTTGTGTTAAAAAAGACGTATATTCAATAAAGTCTAATAACAAACGGTCCATAAAGACTAATAACAACTCAAAGTAATTATAATTTTCAATTAAAATGTTATAACAAATATTTGCAAGATACAAATCCACGTTTTTTATTATCAGTGCCTGGATCGCATATGTAATGTTCGGGTCTATGTAACTAATGTTAATAAAGCGGCACAACGGTAGAACCTCCAAATTTTAAGATGTTTCTTTGTACCGCTCTGTTTGATGTTTGAATAGGGATTAGATGGCACTAAAGCAATGCCGACTAAGAAATGAGGTTGGAGAGTTCCCGCCTGACGTCAACACAGGAAAGCATAATTGGCCAATGAGGGCCTCTTATCTCGGGGTTAATGCAGAATAAATTTTATCATTGGCCAATTCGGCCTTCTTGTGCTGCCGTCAGGACGGTGAACTAAGGCCTTGTTTTTAAACCGGCATTGGCTAAAGTCGCCTTGTAAAGTCAAAACTAGTTATTAATCGCAGTTATATTCAAGTATTCGCAGGCCAACTGAAATTTTTTGGAATAATTACCTTACACCTCTGTTTAACCTGTATGCATAGGTGGGGAAGTTGATGCTGGGTCAAAAACAAAATCTTTATCTATCATTACTTCTTGGAACTGTATATACAATCCCGGCATTTTTTATTATAAACAGTACACTGCAACATGAGATTTGGTAAACCTCGACTCATTCATACTTGCCGAAGCTTTTGCAAGTGCTGATATCGCGTTTATATCTAATTTGGAAGCTATTGGTGACACTGCGACAGCCCTTCGGAATATAGTCAGCTGTTTTATGAGCAGTTGCAGTCTGGAAAAATGTATTTGAGGAGTATTCTCTTTCTACTCTAATATATTTGTCAATTCTTTTTTGAAGGTTCTCTGAAGTTTTTGAAATTTTAATATGCTACATCTGCACTTGAAAATGTTTTACCTCGCAACATTTTCTAACAGCTGGAAAAAGAAAACATCACAATGAGCAGGCCCCTGGCTGTATCAAGGGTGTGGTACCAATTAAACCCCCGAATGATTAGAAAAATCCAATTCTCTGGCAGCAGTGTGGACTGGCGTGTTGTTCTCGTGGACTAAGATGCCACACAAACTATCTCTTAGACACACCGTTTCTAATTTCTTAAAAAACTTCGCTAAAGGGAATTAATACTACCATTCCAAATTAACTTTTCTGTGGTCTTTCAGTGGAATAACATCTGCAAGGCCACTTCGTCAGCAAAAAATCAGCAATAATTGTTTGTTCCTGTTCCTGCCACAAACAACTTGAATGTATCACATCTTGAAAGACCCAAATACTAGACTGTTCTTAGGTTTTAGAGTTGTAATTGTATATTAAGGACTCATCACCTGCTACGATATTTAAGACAACTGTTTTGCTGCTCTCTCACAAAAGGCTTTTTGCACCAGTCTATACGAGCTCGTTATTGCTCTGTAGAAAAAAAGATGTTTATGTAAAATAGTAACTATAGAGGATCTACTCGTTAGTTCTTTCCGAATCTCCATATACATAATATTTCGCTATGCCTTAATTGAGTTTTCCACATGGAATACATTTTCTAAGCTGGTCGCATCTACAGGTCTGTCCGGTCGTACTTCATCTTCTAACAGCTCTCTTCCTCACCGAAGCTTCCGAAACCCATAACTCACAGCGGATAATAAAGGAACAATATCACCAAAAGCTCTCACTGCCTCACTACCTTATAAGGTCGTGGCTTTAAAAGCAGTTCCTAGAATGTTAATTTTAACTAAATTTAAATACACAACAACCTAACTTTGAAAATTTGCCACTAATGAGCAACAAATTGAACCGTTTGAGGAATGTAGTTAACAACAATCAACTAATACAGTTTTCAATAATTCAATTCTTGGTCCATAGCCTGGAACAAAGATATTAACAGAGCAGCCCTCGTTTACATGGTTTTTCTAATTGGTCAAAATAGACTATCACTTTGACTGTTACCTTCTCAGTCTAAATTTGTTGCAACTTATTTATGGACAGTACTTATTCTCTATGTGAATTACGTGATGCATACAATTTCTACAAAGTTTCGAAGAATTAGTAACTATTTCTTGTTTTACAAGTTTTACCACTTTACTGTCCCATATGATAGGAATATTACGTCAACGAATATTTTTCTTGTGCTGGTTCTATATCATTTCAATTGTATTAAATATGCGTAAGATCGTATGACCTGATTATTTTTGCCAAAGAATTAATATGATATATGATAGAAAGTGTTCTTGTTTTCAACACCTCGAACAATTTCCGCTTCTTGTAGCTTTCTTGAACACATGTGATTTTATCGCCTAAAATCTTATATGTATTTTTTAAAGTCTCCCTAAATTTGGCATTTTATTTATCTGCCTGAAATGGTAGCTGACATTGTCTAACACTATGACGGAATTACTGTGAAAATTTGGCAAACGATTGTTGACCCATGACTGGAATAATTCTGCTGTCAAATCCTTATGGCGGTTTAGAGATGCATCTCTAGTACATTTAGCCGATATTAGAGGCTTACAGGAAACTCAACCTTGATGGTACCCTGTATAAAATACACGTTTAGACAATATCCTAGGTTATTCTTGTTAAAATAGTATTTTGGCTTACACCGCGTAGTCTTTGTAGATAAACAGCTTTTTCTGGCTTAACACACACCTTATGAACTCGAGGATCCACGCGATGGCCATGCTCTGTAGGGGCTCATGTTGTTTGAGTACTTTGAAAGCAAGTATACTTAGGCAGATTTTATGTTGTTGCTGTTTGTGCACCCATATTGACTAACGTTTCGCATGACATTGCAACTTGCATCATCAGAGTAAAAGTTGCTCTAAGAACTGAAGGTCGGTGTGGAGCTATTTATAGTCCTCTGTGCCAGACGTTCGGAGAGACTTAACGCTGATTAGTCGTTCAAGTGCTGTCCAATTTCCAACCTCGGGGCGTAGCCGTCTGACGCACAGTGGTTGTAAGGCTTTAGATCGCGTATCACAAGAGTCCAAGTTTCTAATTTACTGACACCAATGTTAGAAAAAATGGTTTCGTTATAGTATACAGTGAAGACTTGACGTAGGTTCTGCATATAATGCAAATGCAAACTCTTCCGCAATAAGGCCAATCCTTCTAAATTTAGTAAATCATTCTTATTAACACTTCATCCCGGAAATAGTAATAAATTATGGCTGTATTTATGTAACCTTAATTTTCCAGGAAAAACGAGAAAATAAATTCTAGAAAAGTATGCGCCCATGGATTTGGTCAAGGTAGTTGCCGTGATGATTATGGCGCTCCCTTATATCAAAATGGAAGGATAATTGGTAACCTAAAAACTGTATCTATACAACAATAAATCTAAACTGAGTATTTCAGGAATCTTATCCTCGTCTACATGTGATCACCATCCTATATCGATGAACGTCTTCACTAGAATTTCTGAGTTCAACAAGTTTATGTTAAAAATAATGAGCGGCACTAGTTAGATATAAGCCCTGGTGTACTTTAATTACAATATGTATTATATCCAATAAAGTACATGTACTTTAAATAAGTAACAGGAACTAATTTAACATGTTCGTGGTGTACAAATCTTGCAGCCCAGGAGGGGGGCATATGCAGAGAGTGGCACTAACAAAACACTAGGATAGTACGAGAAGGTCTGAAATTACACGATATCGAAAAAGGTGTCCAGAACGGAAAGACAGAAACTTACCGGAGTTGGAAGATACCCAAGAGTAAGTGACTTTCCAGCTTAAGTAGATTTATTCAAGCAATCTCACACACAATTCCTTGCGAGTGAGTGACGATTTTCAGCATAATTCAGGAATTATCTGTCTGCATGAAGCGAAATTCTAATATTATAGGCTCACACCCAGGAGGACAATCTTACACCCTGAGTGCCATAAAATGGCAGCCGAAAATCATACTAACAATCTATTTTCAAAATTCAGTAGAATTCCCTAAAGCTCAAGAATTTCAAAATACATATTGAAAATGAAAAATTTTCGTATGCAATCAAACATGCTGTAAGAAATTGTAGGCAACTCGAAATATTTCTTGTGCTGCAAGCAAGATTCTTAATTGCTGTATGATGTCATTCATTTCCAAAGAGTAACAGACACAATAAATTTTAACATCATAAATGTTCAATTATTTTACGCCTACTAACAACAAACAACCTTAATTGAAAGAAAATTGAAGGCAAACGACCAAGAGGTAGGCCCCGATTACAATACATGAGCCAAATTAGGTTTAGTTCAGACCTACTTCCTGTGTACGCAGGCTCAAATGAATATCTTTGCTAGATTTCCACAACGACTTTGACAATATACATTTTCCCGCTACCTTCTGCGATTAACAGTTTTTCAGGGATGATGACTAGTGGTGTGTTACACTATGTGAATAAATATATAAATATTTCTATTTATTACTACCTCCTCTCAGACGGCCGGCTCGGGTTCGAATCCCGGCGACTCTAGAGTATAAAAATCGTACGCTCCCACGGTAGCACCTGCAGTAGTTGTTAACCCCTAACAAGGAAACTCTTCCTCAGTTTCGACGGACAAGGCTAGCCACCTACCCGGCCTAAGAGTAAAGAGGGTTCATAGAACCACTTTGTGGTGAAAACAGGCCTATAATAAGAGGAAGAAGAAGATATTGATTCTTCTTTACAGCTTTTCGCTTATCGTGTTAGGAAGCCGAATCAAAATTAAATGAAATTGATCTGGTCTTATATTGGTGGTTCATGTGTCTCCATCCTTCTAAAAAAATATATTTCTTTATAACACAAAAAAACAGCAATGGACTTAGTTATTATTCTTCCTGTAATAATTTACACCGAGAGATTATAAACGATTGTAGGTCCAAAGTGAGTTAGAGATTCTGGTCTTTTTGCTTTTGCCGCTTTATTGTGTGTTCGTATGAAATGTCTATGCAGTATGCACTTTACACAAAAAAAGTGTCGAAGGTTACATAACACACTTGCATCACACGTCAATATATTAGCGTTATAGATGTGAAATATTAGGCAAACAATTATATTCGTGCAATTTAGTAACCATAACATGATAGAAATGTTAAAATTGCTGACAGTAGGATATAGTAATAGAACACGCATAATAAAAGGGCAGTGGATTTAATTTTTCTAGGACACTTTGGATCTACAATCATATATAATCAGTGTGTATCATCAATCGCATACTATAAACACAAGAAGAGTAACTTAAGAATTTCGAAGTGGTTGTTAAAGCAACATAATTGTTTAAAGGGCACTGACTTTGGGAAGATTCCTTTTTCAATAGGAGATACGACAGAAAAAAAATAGGACCATCTAAAATCATAAGCTGCAGTGTCGAAAATTCAAGTTGCGGCGTAAACGTGTTGGCATGCTATAAACGATTTTAATAACCTGAGTGCTGATTTACATAGTATTTATTTTATTGTTAGAAACTAAATATTTTAAATGCCAAGTATTTCAATAAAATTTGCATCTAATTGCGGTAACAACGTACATCATTGCGAGAAATTCAGCTAATTGGTCAGTTTAATAGAACTAAAACTAGAAATCAGAAAGCGGATGGCCGAGCAAGCAACATACTTGAGTCTCAAGCGGACGCAACAGGTTTGATCACCGGCGACCACACTAGGATTTTAAAAATCGCTCTTTAGCTACTACTCTAACACCTGTGATAGACGTTAAACTCTAATAGGGAAACTCTTTCTCACCTTCGACGGAGAAGGCTAGCAAACTTAACGGCTTACGAGTAAATAGGGCTCATAGAACCATTTTCTAATTAAAAACAGGCGAGAAGCCTAAGATAAAGTAGCAGCAGACTCGTAGAATTATTAGCAGCGTTAATAAAATTAGATTCGATTTCAGGAATTATTTGCGTTTCCAGTTATCATGATGTATGTTAGAGTGCCACTTTTTTGTTGGTGTATATTAGGCTGTCTATATAAGGAGGGGGAGGGGGTCGGTCTCTTGTATCCATTTTGGAGAGATTCATTTGGATATTGTTTCTGTTGCTGTGCAGTATAATTTTTCCCAAGGCTCAGTAAATGCGGATTGCATCCTTCAAAGTCTTCGAAAGTTTAGTTTAGCATCTCTGTGTTGGTTGTACAACTGCAACAATATTCGAATTGATAAGTCAGTATTAAGATTATTTTAGAAGCAAGATTCACCTGTGGCCATTTGCCAATCGGATCTTTTATCTTTTTATGTATTTTCCATATTTGGCGCATTTATCACCACCTGGAGCCTAGCTATTTTGAAAGTAATCTTCAAAAAATGTGCAAGTGAGCAGTTCTGCAAGTGGTTCCCAGTGACTGTTACGCTACGATTACCAATAGCTAGTATCTGGGACTGTACAATGCGCTTTCTCTCGTACAGTATACCTTCGCTTCTGAAGACAGACCAGCACGTTCCGTCTTTGCAATTTCAGTAGCACCCCCATCCCTTTGCTGGTAACTTCATGATCGTTTGGCCCCTTTGAAATTCTGCAGGATCAGGTATTTGCATTAACTCTTGCGGCAACCGAAACTCCAGACTCTGAAATATATCCATTAAATGCTGAACCTTAATGTAGAAAGTGTTTTACTGACGATTTGAGGTTATGATTTTATGTAGATTGTTCGAAAAATTGCAGCACGGCTTACTGAGCGTTTGTTAAGTTAGCTGTAATATGCTAGATTCTTTCAGTATTATTCTATTGGCTTTGTTAATTTGTGTTACGTTAAACTTTTTATAGCAGACACGTTGGAGAACCATTACTTCGTGATAAGATACATTGTAACTTTAGCCCCCCCCCCCCTCCAACAAATTTACCTAAGGCACAAATAGTGTGTTAGAAACTTGAATAGCACTAATTCCCGTTACAATCTTTATTTACATCTGCATAGCGGTCGGATTTTTGAGAAGGTGATTTCAGATGTTATACGCGGACGCAACGTAAACCGGTACTCCACGCAGCTCCTTCTACAACCCCCTCTAAAATTTTCCGTTAACGACACTTAAGTCCTAGAACTTCCCCTCTCCTAAATCCTCTCCTGACCTGCCTGGCGCCGGCAAACTTGGTTCCCTTCTTGCTAAAGAATTTATGTGCGTGTCTGATGACGGTGAACTTGGTTCCCATCTCGCTGGAAAATTTCCTTACCTGTCTGGCGACGGTGGACTTGGTTCCCATCTCTCTAAAGACTTTCTTCACTTCCGCACCAGCTAATTCTCCCAGCTATTATGGCCTCAACCTCTTTATGAATTTAAAGCATGACTTTCCAGAATATTAGGAGAAATCTCCAGGCCGCTGCCGCCGGCATGATGCAAGGCTATCGTCGCAGGCAAATAGTCCCGCCGGTCGTCTAGACTGACGGCAAAGCCTCTGGCGGTTTCCCGACGATTCCAGCTGTCAGACGTGGACCCAAATTTATGCACAAAGAGAGTGCTACATCCAGACAAGCTATTAATCTCGCCGTGAACATCCCAGCCACTCTAAAATACTTGCTTTCTATTGAATATGTCTGCCCTCCAACTATAAATAAGAAACGCCATCTTTACCGGCGCAAATGTAGTCTGTTTTAGATCTGTTGATCCCAGTACCTACATCAGTGCTACAGATCACCCGCCAAGCCAGCGTGAAATGGGAGTTGCCGAACTTCTCAAAAATAACCCAAAGCCGAAATAATACCCCGAAAGAGTTTTATCTTGTAATATTTATGTACATAATATTGTCATTAATTAAACATTTTGTATAGTCTTAAACACATTCTACAATTTACTTCTACACTGTGTTATTCCTGTATTTTATACATTTGAGTACAATGAATTCTGGGCATCTAAGCTTTACCTGAGGTAACCAGTTTTAACCAATTTTGTTCAAGTTTAAATAAGCACTTTTCGCAGGGATTTAAAATTAGATTTGCAAATTCCGGAAACAAGCCAGCTTCATTATAGCATTACGGGAAAGCATTGGAGCCTTTTTTATGGTTGCTGGTATTTTATACACCAATATTGTAATACACCAAGTGGCAATGAGACCAGGGCCATTTCTCTATCTTCGTTACTTATGAATGCATTTGGAAGAAATTTATTACAAGAATACTAGACATAATTTCCGATTGACATGCAAGAACAATCAAAATGACCTACTTCCGGTTTAACCGCAAATAACACTAACTTTAATTTTTAAATAGATCACCCTATATATTTTACGTTTTTCGCAATCTACTACTCAAATTACATACAATACTGCTACCGAATTTACTTAGGTATTACACAGATATATTAAAAAAATATTAATTAGTTATCTTAAATTTTAGATAAAGATAAAGTATTGCATGATGCATATCGTTAGATAGGTAATTAAATTTACTGTTTGATATCAAGATGACCCTTGAAAGGAGCCATTTAAAAAACGTGTTATCAAACTTTTTTCTTTTATTAAGGGTTTGTTATTAACTTTATTGATAAAATAGCTATTATTATTAGTTGTTAGAGTCAAATAGAACATATTTTTTCAAGTTACAGCCTTCTATCGTAAAAAATAAGAGTTAAAAATTTTTTTTTGTTTGAAAAAAATAAAAATTTGGCGATCCTGGTTTATGTAATTTGACTTGTAGATTTCCAAAAACATAAAATATACAGGGTGATCCATTTAAAAAAATCAAAGTTAGTACCATTTCCGGTAAAACCGGAAGTCGACCATTTTGACTGTATCTATCGGTCAATCGAAAATTATCTCTAGTATCTACATGTAAAATTTTATCTAAATTTATTAATAAATAAAGGAGATATAAGCATAGCCCTAGTCTCATTGTCACCCGGTATAATATTTTTGACGCAATAGGCCTAACGCACGAATTCGGTTTAGCACAGTAACGAACCACACAGATGATGAATCTAACTGATTGGAAAAATGTGTGCTATTGGAGGGAATTTCGAGGAAATGGTACAACTATTTGTTCTTTATTTATTTTTTTTAATTCAATTTTTCCAACTGAGCTGGAGACATGCGTAAACAGCTTCCCAAAAATTTACAAGAAATAAAATATACATGGCTGAAGGTTTCAATAATTTAAAATTTAAATATAGGTAAGTGAAACCTTTGAGGCTGCCCTTTTGAAAATGTTTATATATTTAATTTTTTTATATTTATTTCCCTATGGGAATGTTATGTGGTTTAGGGGATTAGTATAATTTCTTAACTTTTGTATAAAGGTTCCATGTGTAAGTTGCAATGGATTGATTAAGTACTTGTGTTCCTTATAACTTATAAAGTAAGATATTAAATGTGTTGTTACGACCTTATTAACCATATTGCTTCACTAGAGAACACGTATAGTTGCAATTACGATCATACTTTTTTCGAATTCGTTCAAGCACTGGTATGGCATTAAGAGGTACTTTTATATTAATTGTTGCGATAATTATCAAAAAATGGGCTTTACATGAAGCTTCGGCTGGTAAGTTACATCTGTTTTTAAGAATTTCTTCGAAGAAATTTTATAATGCAATTACTATCTAATCGAAAAGTAACTTAAAAATATGTTCAAAATGTATGGAAAACTATTTTATATTGGAACTATTATTATTTTATCTACAGTTTTACCTTACTTTCTTAGGGCAATACAATGCACATCGATAACTAATATCAAATGAAGTCGCTCGATTACAATATTATTTAAATTTAAGTAAACGAAGATAAATTTTCTTTGGACATTAGAAACGTAAAACTGTCATTAATGGTGGCTATGCACTATAAAGCTTCTTGTTGACTTATCTATTGGCTGCACTGAACATTTCCAATTTATGTAATCTACATAACTATAAAGAACGGAATCCGTGTACACGACCTTCTACAAGTATACAGGGGGTCTTAGTTCAGCACGAAGGCCGGGTCCTAGAACAAAAGATCAGCAGCTCGCCTGCAATAGCCCAATGGTAGTAAATACGGAAATAAACTCCTGATATTGCTAGGCTGACCAGAAATTTTTAATAGAAAAAGAGTATGTTTGATAACCAAAATTTTAAATAATAAACGAAGACAGTAATAACGCGCCACCAGCAGAATTTTATTCTAACGTGGACATAGCCATTCAAAATATTAAATTTCATTTGTTTTAGATTTCCAAAGAAAAAACACGGACTATATTTCTGCGGCAATGACAACTGAAATGCCTTAAATATTGGAAATCGATAAATAAAATCAATCTGAATATCCCTGATATTACCTACAAAAGTTAACAGTTATTTACAAAAATTTAAATCTATCCTAAAATTATTACTATATATAATTAATACTAACTCCACTTGTAGATACACGTTTTTATATTCACTTTTCTGTCAACTCCTCGTTCACGAAAATCGAAATAAAAAATTAATAACATTAAATAAAACTTACATAAATTATAGCTAAAATTCAATTTAATTTTCTTAAGTCTGGTATTTTCCAAGTTCTTTGCCTTCAAATGCACTGAATTAGTAGGTAATAGTTTTCAGATGTTATAATATATACTGTAGCTTACCTTATTCACTTTCCTCAAATATTTATAAAGTGATCTCAAACTGAACTGAAAGGTGGTAGACCTGGCAAATAATGACTAAATAATAATAATTATAAATTGCAGCTCAACGTGTTCTAGAAAGCTAATATGCAACGTCCGTCATTCATGAAATAATCATATACAACTAGACGATTGAAAATAATCGATTTCGAGACGTATTACCTGAAATACCACGAGACGTATCGTTGAGTAGTGTTTCATAAAGCAATACATCGAGTCACTGGCAATCCTTTTAGTCAAAATATACTTGTACACGAAGACTAAAGCGACTATTGCGACATTAATAAGACACTTAAGTACAAATACTTGCATTTATTTTCTGCCGTTTACAGAACAACTTAAGTTTAACACCGTTACTTATTGACTAACTAAATTCTAAGTCCAGTTGGACCAAGAAAACTCGGTAGGTGTTCTCAACATTTCTAATAAGCCTATCAGAGCAGCTCTCAATTTTAGACTTCTCTCACATACGGACGTACGTGACAATTCATAATAGCTCTATGAATTCTACAAACTTCAAGGTTCCACATGCTAAAATTTGTCAAGCAGTCGACACTCGCAAAGAATACCTAATAAATTTTACAATTTTTCCAAAGGAATTTGCTCCAGCCGGCACATAATTTTTATGACTGGGTTGCAACAGTTGCACTTCTGATCACGTACTAATAATCTAGCTTCGCCCAATTTTTCGGCTTACGAGGTAAACCCTGCATAAATTTATACTTAACCATTCCGTGAAATTTGAATATTTCCATCTTCCCAGAGAAAAGCATGTTCCAAATACTGGCTAAATACTCGCCTGTTGTAACTTTAGTATGACCATTTTGCCTACGTAATTCTACCTTAAAATATTTATGATACAAATTACTTATGGTTAACTAAAGTACAATTTATTCATACAACCTCGTATAGTTCATTTTCACTCAAAAACGCAAATCGTAACAACAAGTAGACTATACCATTCACATGAGGTTACAAACAAATAAAAATGCGTAATTTTTCTCAGTTCCCATGTATTACAACAATTATTTCAGTAACTATAGCGATATCGATTATATCAACCGTTGTATAACTGCTGTAATATCAACATTTGTATAATCGCAGTCATTAAAATCACACCCTTGAAAACAATATTAAAACCAAATAAATGAATTCAAAATTTAACAAATAAACACCAAATTATGATTCTCCTGTTTACTTTTTATATTATTTTATATGTCTACTCATGGTATAGTCGCTATTATCCGCTTGCATTCGTGTTTACGTATGTTGTAGGTATACTCGGCACACAGAACAATACCTACTCCACATATGTATTCTGCATTCATTAACAAGTTGCGCGAGTGCAACATTTTCTGTCAAATATTATCCCGCGATGCAGATTTATAATAATGTTTGAAGCAAAATCAAAAGAGAGTATTAAGAGTATTTAAATGAATTAAAAAGAGTATATTGATAGCTGTTTTATGAAAAGTAAGAGTAAAGAGGATATTATTCAGAAAAGAGTATAATACTCTAAAAAAGAGTATGTCTGGTCACCCTAGATATTGCAATGGACGCCACCTGATATCCAACAGACGGCAATGAAATAAGAAAACCTCTCGGAGTCGGCGTATATCTAAGAGAGAAACACGCATATTCAAGTTATCTTATTTTTCTATTTTTCCAGAAAATATATTCTTACTTCGATAAAAACGGCTAGTACATTTCGCTACAAAAAAAAAATCAAACAGTATAAAATGTGATACAACTATATTAAACAACAAACGAAACTAAATACAGTTCTCGTACAAGCTACGAAAATCGGTTTTGATGGCCTGATAACAAGTCAGTTAACACCCCACTGGAGAAGTATCAGCTTTTAACATTGAAAATGTTTAACGAATTGGAAATGCAACACTAGTACGGTGCTTTTTTAGCGATTTGTGTGACGCTTGGAAAATGTACAGTTTTTAAGAATATGTGCACGCTGTACATATTGCAGGTGAATGCTGTTGGTGTCATTTTGAAGCTCTCACCAAGGGAGAACTTTCTGGAGAGGTTGTGAAACTGTAAAATTCGAAGGGGCGAAAATACTGGGGTTAAAACGATTTTTTTGACACGAAAGCGTTCGGTGCTGTTACATCGCATATTTTTTTAAAGATCTAAATGTGATTAGGGGCTGGTTAGAAAGAGGATGAATCAACGCTCATCATACTGGCTGGTTTTTGGGGTTTGAATGCACGGGGGCGAAGTTACAGGGATATGAAGCTAAGGTGCGTTTGTAGTAAACTAGATGTTCGCATAAATAGGGGGAAAGAAATTAATGTTGAATTTTGTTTTTGGCAGTATGTAGATGAATCTGTGGGGTTTTAAGACTTTTGCGGCTCAGGTGGATTTGAGGGTTGAAAAATGGGGAAAACCATTATAATTATCAGAAAAACCTTAAAATTAATATTTGTGTGACATTCGCTGTTTGGTGACGTTCTACTGGTTGATTATACTTTTTAGGAGAATGCGGGAAGTGGGGCTTTTGCAACCCAGGTGGATTTTGAGGTTGAAAATGGGGAAAACTTTATAATTCTCGGAAAAACCTTAAAATCAATATTTGTGTGAAATTCGCTGTTTGGAGACTTTCTCCTTGTCGATTGTATTTTTTAGGAGAATGCGGGATGTGGGACTTTTGCAACGCAGGTGGATTTTGGGGTTGAAAAATGAGGAAAACGTTATAATTATCAGAAAAACCTTAATATTAATATGTGTTTGATATTCGCTCTTTGGCGAAGTTCTACTGGTCAATTTTTTAAAAAGTTATTTCGGGCATTAGGACCACATGGTTGCCAACGGTTCATTGGGGAATCGCAATGAAGACCGTTAGAGCTTCTGGGTTTTGAACACAAATTTTCTGGCACGGCTCAAAAGTCTGAGCAATCTCTTCAGTTCTTCTTCTTCGTGTAGTGTTATCCTACCGGATATTGGCGACCAATAAGGCTATCTGACTTAAGACACCGTAGCACGAAATAAAGGCTTTGTAGATTTTTCATACCAGTTACATAAGTTTTTCAGCCAGGAAGTACGTCTGCGACCAGAACCTCTGTTCTTTTCAATTCGGCTTTGCAGTATAAGCTGCAACAAATCGTATTTTTCCCTTCTCAGCACTTGACCCAGATATTCCAACTACCGCTGTTTGATAGTGGACATACTCTCTTCATATACAACTTAATTAGTATTATACTGAAAGTGAGCAGTAATACACACATGCATTATTAAACAAATAACGTAGATATATTTAACTCAATGCAGTACAAGGCAGTAATTTCAAAATTACTGAAACGAAAAGGTAGGCGAGACCGGCTTAGTTCCAGATAGAGCGTGGAAATGGGATAGCGGGATCCAGGCAATATCCATCGCCAGCACTTGGTCCTGTTGGCGACATCCGGCACAAAATCAGACTCCAAAACACCAACAAGATAGGTGCAGAACTTCAGAATAAGGTTAGGCCCGGGGTATTTAAAATCCGATGGAAGAGGTCGAAAGTTGCCCTAGGGCCGTAAATGTTCCAATGCGGCAAATCATATCGTACTAAACGAAATTTCCACACACTAACATGTTGTTGGGTACTCGGCGTTTGCGTCAAGAGTTCAACGCAATTTCTTCTTCTGCCTGCATAAAACCAGTGGCGGCGTCAGTGTTCCAAACCTCCATAACAATACTAGTTTCAAAGTTTCTCTAAAGAAGCACAGCGTTTTATATCCGTCGAAAAACATCTACCTCTTACCGATTATATTTATAAACAGAATAAGCAATAGCTGAATATTTCATATGATATTCAACATGCAGTTGCCTTCACCAGACAGATTTTCGTTTATTAAAAATGTTAGCGACCGTCGTCGAAAAATTTTGAAAACTTATTTTTGCTAAACGTCGCTCCATATGAGCAGGCGAAGGGTCAAAATTAGAACCAGCTGTTTTAAAATAATTTACTACAAAATAATTATTACATTAGATCTGCATCAAAATTAAATATGAGCGTAATTGCTTAGAAGAAATTTCGTTTTAACACAAAAATATTAATTTAAAGATAAGAAACTCCTATAATAGTGATGGTATTTAAAATTATGTTCTACAAATTCAAACAGAGTGGAATATACTAAATGTTAAACGACTACATCTTTTATTCATTGTTTAAAATGTCCCTAACTAACAAAATAATGTCGTAATAAATAATATTACAACTAAAAATCAATTATGCAATTTTCAAGAAATACTTCTTTTGCAGCTGTTTACGCAATTGATGAGATGTCATTTTACACACCAAGCTTTGTAAAACACTTTATGAATATACAGCGTCAGCAGAAATTTAACAATCAAGCCCGAATTAGCAATGGAAAACTGGCTAAAATTGAAGATTATCCGTTTATGGTAACTATAGTTACTGGCCTCAACGACATGCTTGGCGCAGGCGCTATTATTGGGGAAAGATGGGTTTTGACTGCCGCTCACTGTTTTATTAATAGCAAACGAAATATAACTGTAAGTACATTTAGAAATCTATCCAATTGTAAAAAATTTAAAGTCCGGCATTAAACTGACGTTTTTCAAACTGCGATGAAAGTGAAAAAGTAAGACTTGCCGATTGAGAGAAAAGATTTATTTTTATTGTGTTTTCACTTTATGTAAGGTAAATACGATTGAACCGGAAACTTAAAACAAACTTCCTAAAAACTTTGATGACACAAAATCTCCAATCTGATCGCCTGAGGGCTTTAACTGTAGGTAAGAAAACATCCTTCTCAAAAATGTTATAATAAATTCCCTAGCAATAATAATTTATCACTGTCTTTAATCACGGTTGTTTATAATTAAATGACAGATTATGTAATTAATAATTGAAAACATTTTAATGACTGTTATACCATTGGCAGATTTTGCACGTTTGGGATTGCGAGGCAGGACATTTTAAATTTCTGACTTATAATAACGAACCAGATCTAGACTTACCTTGTCATATTAATTCCCTTATGAACCGATGATAGAAAATTTGTTTTGTTTGCGTAAACAATTACAGTTGTGTCTAACATATCTTAAAGTGATGTTCCCAGTTCTGTTGTTCAACGAATATCATCAACTTCTGTTGTGCTGCATAATACAATTTATAAACCCGCTTCCCCTACTGTCTTCTGGAATATCCACGATCCAATGGTCAGAACCTAACGATGCGAACTATCGATGTTCTGCTGCATGATAAAACTCGTCCACATGTTGCAGGTTTTACCTAAGAAAACACTGATACGAAGCAATACAACTCACGTACGTGGAGAAGACTATTGAGTGTTATTGCTTCTTATCAAGAAACACTGCATAAATTAGGATGGCAAAGGTTACTTTTTTCACTTTATAGTCCTGCCTTATCGCCTTTGGGAAAACTTTAGTATAGCGTCCCCATTGGCTTTGACGTTTGCCGCGCAAGCGCAGAAAACCCCCGAAAAGCAGTTGTTTCCAAACAAATTATAGAATATTTTGTACTACGTACACACAAATCTTAAACTGTATCTAACCTAAAATTATAGCTCCTGCGCATGAGAAAGAAGTGGTCTATATTTAAAAAACTTCTAAAAGCCGCTGACTTGCCGAACCATTGCGCTTGGGCAAAGACTGGGAACGCTATATTAAAGATTAGCATTGCCTTGCGACTATCATCCTTTAGACTCCATAAACAGGCGCCGAAAGCTCAAAGCCCCTAAACACGAAAACAACAAGTCGTGGCGTCAACAAGCTGGCTTATATGGTAAACCCCGACTGGCGATGCACAAGCTCCGGCATGCAAACCCTACGGCAGTGGTCGCCAACCTCTTCAATGTGTTGAGCTACTTGTTAATTTTGGAATAAACAGCGAGCTACCCACACGGAAGCCACGTAACGCAACGTAAATGAAATAATCCACAGTTAATTTATCATTATATGTATTTATTTTACTATTTATTTAACTGGTAATACATAATACATAGGTACTAATAATAACTACATTCCTACCTACCAAACGAAGTTGTTTGAAAAATAAACACAAACTTTTATCCAGCCACAACGGCATGTCACGTAAGATTTAAAAATAGTTAATAATAACAACAAAAAAGTAACGCACTATCATGAACATAAACATTGAAAAATAAAAAAGCACGTTCAATGAGAAGGCTGACACTCAGACTCATCGATAATTTTTTTAATGTTTGCAGTATAATTTGATACAGCCATTCGAATACAATTATCCAAATGTTCATCTGTAAGTCGATTGCGATATTTGTTCTTAATAAACTTCATATTGGAAAAAGAAGATTCACACAAATAGGTTGAACTAAATAATACTTTCACTTTCAAGGCAACACGGCATAGAACTGAATATTTGTCTTTACTTACAATAGGCCAGATACATTTGGTACTTGAGACTAACGATTTTAAGGCTAAATCATTTTGAAAATCAATTACTTCCATTTCTGTTGCAGCGATGTCTTCGCCAAAGTTCTGCATAACACAAGTTGCAAACTGTTGGATATCAATTTCCATAAAGGGTGAAACAACAAACTGCGCTACTAAAGCCATTTCGTTGAAATCCTTAAAACGATTTTTGAAGTTATTCTTCAGGGTAGAAACTATTTCTACATGATATTTGCTGTCATAGGGTTCTAATGGATTTTGAGATATTTTTTCTGAAAGAATAGGAAAATGCTTGGCATCGCTGTTAATTAGGTTTTGTTCCCAAAACTCCAGCTTTTTGATAAATGCTTTTATATCAGAAATCATTTCTGCTAGTTCTTTGTCTCTCCCCTGAAGCTGCAAATTAAGTTCGTTTAATTTCTCGGTAATGTCCACGAGAAAACCAAAATCTCTAAGCCAGATTGAATTTTCTAGTTCCGGAGTCGGTTCATCGCGTTTTTTTAAAAATTGAACTATGCCAGATAGGACATCATTAAAACGTTTCAGCACCCGTCCTCTACTTAACCATCGGACTTCAGAGTGAAGGAGTAGGTCCCCGTATTGACAGTCAACTTCATCGGCCAAGGTTTTGAATAATCTTCTTTGTAACGCTTGAGCTCTAATCTTGTTCACAATTTTTACCACCAGTTTCATAACGTTGTTTAGTTTCAGGAAATTTCCACATAATGCTTCCTGATGGATAATGCAGTGGTAAGAGAGAAATTGCGGAAAAGTTTCATCTTTACGACATAACGCCACCAGACCCTTATCAAAACCCACCATAGCTGGAGCGCCATCGGTTGTCAAGCCTACCATTTTCGATATTGGAATTTTCTCGGAAGAAATAATATTTTTTAAATGAGAAAACAACTCCTGTCCAGTAGTGTGTCCTTTCAGTGGAATAAACTTCAAAAGATCTTCTTTAATCGTAAAATCACTAAAAACCATCCTGACGAACACGGCCATCTGGACAGTGTCAACGACATCTGTTGATTCATCCAGTTGAAGTGAAAAATAAACACAGTTATCTAAGTCAGTTCTTAACTGTAAAAAAATATCATTGCTCATTACTTCTACACGTCTCATCACTGTATTAGCAGAAAGTTGCATAGATTTTATAGCTGAAACTATCTCGTCTTTGTTTCTAAAGTTGGCAAATAACGAGTCAGCAGCTTCTAAAAACGCCTGTTTTATCATTTCCCCGTCTTCATAAGGTTTCTTTTTTTGTGCAATTATCTGGGACACACGGTACGATGCTTCAGTTGCAGCCTTATTTTTGTCGATTGTTCTTAAAAATATTGATTGTTGTCCAATTAACTGCTTTTTTAACTGTTTCAGTTTCTCCTTTCTGGCGGCAGAATGTAGTGGAAATGATTTTTCAAAATTAGAATGTACAGTTTTATGATGTCTCTCGATATTTCCTTTTTTAGCAACGGAGACCGAAGTATTACATAACAAACACACATTTTTATCTTCAACTTCTGTAAAAAAGTATTGTTCTTCCCATTCCGAATGAAAGTGGTATGTCTTTACCTTCTTACAACTGCTTGCCATAATATTATTTTTTGTTGTTCACTACTAACCCAACCGCTGGACGTTGGTTACGCGTTCAGTTTTAAACTAAGCGCAATGTCGCCGCGCCGTGCGTATTTATCCCGTTCAAAGCAATCCAGATTAGGGATGGGCGCGTGACGTGAAAACAGTCGTGTCACGTCGTGTCACGGCGTGTCACGTCGTGAACGTGACTAATATTTGAAAATCGTGACGTGAACGTGAGTGAACGTGAGTGAAAATTTACAAGGCGTGATTCACGTTTCACGTTAATTTCACGTTAAATATTTAGTAACTAATAAAAAGCTGCACGGGGCAGCAACTTTTAAATTCATTAAATCACAAATTGTGCCAAACAAGTTACATTATGTGGTTTTATTTTTGGACCCTAATTATAAATATTTAAAGTTCATACCTTCACATAAAAGAGAAGATTATAATGCAAATAAAACTATAGATGATAATGATGACATACATAGCAAACGACTCAAAAGTGGTACATCAGCATCAGATTCTTATTTTTCTACACTTAGAGATAGCTCTGACGATGACACATGTAATTAGGATGATGTCGAAACAGAACTAAATTAGTATGTTAAATTAAAATTCGGAAATGTAGATGACATTTTAGGATTTTGGAAAAACAGTGTAAATACGTCACTGTTAAAAAAACTTTTTTTAAACATACCGGCAAGTGCCGCTACAAGCGAAAAAGTATTTTCTAACGCTGGGAGAATTTTAAAAGAGCGCAGAATTGGACTGAACGCTGAAAATGTTGATTAAATATTATTTTTAAAACAACATTTTAATGTGTAGATGTGTAGATGAACTTATTATTCTAATAAAAGTAATGTTTTTTTTGTATGCTCGCCTTAACGCTGAAAATGTTGATCCTTGTACGTAAAAGTACTTTCAAACCTACGAATTAAAAGTGTTGCCTACTCATACCAATAAGGAAAACGTCAATTCCAATGACAGCTTTTGGTATTAAAGGTAATGTTTTTGAAGACAGCTGCAAGAAATATATTTGCGAGAAATCAGTATTTATCCCTTGTCGAAGTTATTGTAGTCAATTTTCATTTTTTTCTTTTTATTTCACTTATTCTGATTGCAACATATCACGTAAATTATGTCAGGTGCAAAACATATTTTTAGTTCTCTTTAGGGTTTTTTCATTGGTTTTAAATTTGAACATTCTCTTCTATCTGAATTTAAATTTTGAAATAAGTAAAAGATGCGTGTCACGTCGTGAGTGGCGTGTCACGCCGTGAACGTGAGTGAACGTGAGCGTGAACGTGCGTGAACGTGACTGTTTAAAGCAAGCGTGAAACGTGCGTGACGTGAGCGAAAATTCACTCACGCGCCCATCTCTAATCCAGATCGTTCTCGAACACTAACGCACTGGTCCGGCTGGTCGGTTCTAGCCGATTCTAGCCGATTCTAGCTTGATGGCGTCAGCGGCAGATCGCTCGCCGCAACGTTGCCGCTGTTTATGTTTAATATTATGACAATTAGATTTTTTTGTGGAATTTTAGGAAGCTTCTCTGATTTTGTTGTGAGAGCTACCAGAATTGCCCCCGCGAGCTACCGGTAGCTCGCGATCGACAGGTTGGCGACCACTGCCCTACGGCTTTTTCTTCACTGTTTTTGTATACATCGCTTTCAAGGGGTTTAACAATTTTGATAACTCGTATTTTCCATAGAGTAAATATTTTAGTGCAAGTATTCCAAGCTTCCCCAATGGTTCTGAATGACGATTAGTTAGTTAGCCCTTGACTGTTCCACACATACTTCACTTCTATGTTGTAACTCATAGAATTGTGTCCCCGTTACGAGAGAAACATTATTTCCCTTTGGTATTTTGTGTATTCGCCATTTGCTTTGGCCAAAGAGCCGATTTCATTTGAGTGGTCTTTTGGGAAACTCCTCTGGAGCCTCGCTGCAGCTGAATTTCAGCTAGTTTGAGGTTGGCACTTTCTCCTGGAGCACCTCTTAGCCTTCCTTAATTCCTCAATATAATCTGCTATGACTTCTATATACTCTTCCCAATTATTGCATTAGGCTTTGTTAAAAGGTTTGCTGGCTTTTTTTTAACTGGTCCTATTCCACTACCAAACATGTCTACTTTTTTTTTCTCAAAGAAGAGAGCCGGATGCACCTTCAGCGTAGACGTTAACAATAAATCTGACAACAAAGAACAAACTGGATTACATCCAGTGTTTAATTTTATGTTGTTGAGATTACTCCAGGAATCCAAATCCCTAAACTCGTTCCGGCGTAATATTTTTGGCCCCTAGAAGATAGCCAAACAGATTGTGAGTTCTTGTTTGTCTTTATTAATGGGGACCTCTATCAGTATGGCTACTGAGTCTGCTGTGCAGCACTATGAATGTAGAAAATAATATAATTAATATAATATAATATTTGAAGCAGTTTAAACGTATTAGCAGTCGTAGGTTTTAGGAGTAGTATTTTAAGTGCACTCTTTAACCTGTTTCGTTTGTTGATGGACTGGCGTTGTAGCTGATGACTCCTGACTGTTCTCTCTGGAACTTGTGCAACTCGGCAACCAAGTGTCGACCTTGAGTTTGAAACCTAGGTTGTTTCGAGTCGTATTTGATTATGTCTTCTCAGATATTTCGTATTTTAGTTCACTCCTGTGTAGAAATGTGGTTTTTGGCAATTAGGTACATTTACTCTGAATTGGACTTATAGTCCAGTCACTATGTCCAAAAATAAGGCCTTTGCTGGAAAGTGAAGGGAAATTTGAAATTCCTTTTTTGGGGTGTTTGGGGGGTCTAGCAAAGCTTAACTTCAAGTTGTCGACCAAGATTTCCTATGTGCTATTTCCGCCATCTTGATAAATGAGTGCGTTTGATTTTTTTGCGATAAATAGGTTCCCGTTAACACTACGTAAAAATAAGGTAGACATCTTTTTTAGAATTTTGAATGCTCTACAATTTATGTTCTATTACTTTTTCGCGTACGAGCGATATTTGTCGAGATATCGCACGCGAAAGGAGAGCGTGAAAGGGTCGAGATTTGTTTTCGAGCTTCTGGGCTTGTGTCTCATTTCTCTTTCTATTTATCGAAAAAGTAGCCATTATCAAACTTGTAGAGGTTGCAACTAGCTTCAATTTGACCTATTATAAATTGATATGCGACTAAAATTACGACTTATAGAGCGGGCCAAAGTTGTCAAGTCGGCGCTTAATTTTTATTTCATGTATTGTACTACTACACTAATGGCATAATAAACTTCATTGCATTATGAGAATCGTTAAATTTCAAGTAGCCAGTACGTAAATTGTTATTTTTGACGTTTCTGCTATAGAACATCGGTTTAGAAATAAATATTTTGTAAACATGTTATTTCTTAAGATTACAATGGGTGATTGTTTCATATGTAAAACACATTTGATCAGAGACGTTTACGTGGCCAAAGGGAAAGCTGTGAAAACTCTTTTAGCGGCGAGCGTGAAGAGGGGACACGATGAACATCGGTCTATGTTGGAAAGAGTGGATAATGTAAGTGTGCATAGAGCATGCTACAAGAACTATTGCAATGAAAGACTAGCCTCGATCGCTTCTCGACGAAGTTAATCTGCAACAGAAGAACCCGAAAAACAACCGAAGTGTGAACCTTTATTTGATTTTAAAAATAATGATAATGATTTTAAATTTACTAAACATATTTCAAAATGTCTGCAAAAATCATATAGTTCCTTGAAACTTATTTATCAAAATCGACAATTTTTAAGTGTAAATGTGAAAACCGTTTTGTGTAATGTATTAATCTTGTCCTGTTTTAATTATTGTGCCGTTGTTTATGATTCACATTTAAGTAGCTTTAATATTGCCAGAATTCAGAAAATTCAGAAATTATGCTTACGCCTCATATTTGGAATACGAATATATGAAAGAATTCCTTATAGGCTGAAATATTCAAACTGGCTTAATATGAAAGAAAGGCGCTTCTTTCATGCTGAATGTCTTTTCCACAAGATCATTTTGAGTAAATCACCGAGTAACTTATACAACAAAATAAAGTTTAAAAGCGACGTGCATGCTTTAAATATAAGATTTAAAGGAACGCTGACTCCACCTCAAAATAAGTCAAAATTTTTCAAGCGATCATTTTCTTGCAGTATAACTAAATGCTATAATTCGTTACCAAATGTAGTAAAAGGCTATTGTACGTCAAAATTTAAAAAAGCTATTTTTCAAAATTTTATGGATAAACATCAATGAATTAATTATTAGGGTCAAAATAACACACTTAGTAAATTGCTGTATCATTAAACACCGCCATAGCTGTTTTGTGCGTAATATTTCGCCTGGCGCCAAAGCGTAGATCGTTGGATTTTTTTGTTTTCTTTTCTTTCTGTTTTCACCGGGTTAAGTGGAAAAACAGCGGATAGATCTGTTTTTCTATCAAGTTGAACTTCGCCCAAGACAATATTACGTTTTAGTCAATATTTTTTCTGTGTAATTTTGTAATAATTTAATAAAGACCTTCGTTATTATTATTATTATTATTATTATTAATATACAATCATATAATGCTGTATACTGTCTACTTCATGAAATAAATTGATTTCAATAATTTTTTCTGTGTAATTTTGTAATAATTTAATAAAGACCTTCGTTATTATTATTATTATTAATATACAATCATATAATGCTGTATACTGTCTACTTGATGAAATATAATGATTTCAATAATTTTTTCTGTGTAATTTTGTAATAATTTAATAAAGACCTTCGTTATTATTATTATTATTATTATTATTAATATACAATTATATAATGCTGTATACTGTCTACTTGATGAAATATAATGATTTCAATATTGCAATGAAGTTTGTTATGTCATCTACGTAATAGTACGATACATGAAATAAAAATTACGCGCCAGCGTGACAACTTTGGCCCGCTCTACAAGTCGTAATTTTAGTCGCATATCAATTTATAATAGATGAAATTGAAGCTATTTTCAACCTCTACAAGTTTTATAATGGCTACTTTTTCGCTAAATAGAAAGAGAAATGCGACACAAGCCCAGAAGCTCGAAAAAAAATCTCGACCCTTTCACGCTCTCCTTTCGCGTTCGATATCTCGACAAATATCGCTCCTACGCGAAAAAGTAATAGAACATAAATTGTAGAACATTCAAAATTCTATCAAAGATGTCTACATTATTTTTATGTAGTGTTAACGGGAACCGATTTATCACAAAAAAATCAAAAGCACGCATTTATCAAGATGGCGGAAATAGCACATAGGAAATTTTGGTCGACAACTTGAAGTTAAGCTTTGCTGGACCTCACCAATACCCCAAAAACGAAATTTCAAATTTCCCTTCACTTTCAAGCAAAAATGACATAGTGACTGGACTATTATTCAAATTTAAAATTAGATAGAAATCCAGCTCTACTCTTTGGCATGAATATCCTCATTTTGTCCTTGCAAGGGGTTTTTTAACCTGTATCTCATCTTCCATACTTTTACGAAAGTATGCCGTGTACGTTTTCGGCACGGGTCATTTCTTCTTCATCCATTCGAGATCGGCTTGGTAAGCACACCCAAAACGCATCAACCTGCTTTGAAGGTTATAGCGTTGACAAATTAAAGTTTTAGGTCTCCTGATATGTCATCTATGATGTTACGCAAAATTACATCTTGATGGACTTTCTGCTGGGCGGTTGTAGAAGTTTATTCTGGAAAGTTTGATGTCCTTCGGGGAACTGAGTGGTTGGTCATTCCTTTGCGTGTGGCTTTTGGTTGATCAGTTTCCGTCTATTTACATTGATCTTTGGGATGGTACCATCAGTTTCAAGTCTTTTGAAATTTCGGAATTCCCTACCCAAGGTTAGGATTTTATTTTCCATGACTTGCAAAATAAGTGGTTTGGTTTTTCTAAATTGTGGTAATTGAAAATTTGTAGCTCATATTTTTGTTAAGTTTCTATATCATCGCCCATTTCGTCACCACTAAGTTTTCCAGAGCCTGACACTGATATGGCGGTTGTAGCATTATAGGTAAATAACCAGTCAACTAAAGAGAGCCCCGCGTTGCTGTGGTAAGGCAATAAATTAAAACTGGATGGCACCTGGTTTCCGGGGTCCACCGTTTGCGATTGAGCTACCCCACAGCCACCAGTTCTCGACATGGAAGATGCACCTTCATTTGAGCACTCAGGGTTCGTGGAATCGTCATATAAAATAGTGGTTAAGGGTCACTACCCTTTCCAGTAGCAACTGCTGTGTATATAAGTATCGCAGTCAGTTGGATTCAAATCTGCACTCCCACAGGAAATTTGATTTTTAGATTTCCTTTTAGAATATTGACTTTGACGGCATTAAATTATTCAACTTCACCCCAATTTAACTCACATCGTATCAAATTTGGTACCTTTAAAATATTTGTTGATTATGATCATTGTTATCTTCCAATGCAATTTAAAAAAAATGTCAGTATTAGGCGAATTAATATTTAAAATACACCATACTTCATTTTTGCTTCTTTAATTTTTAAAATATGTTAAAGGAAAATATATAGGGCAGATACCCAATTTAAGGGATTTTATGTATATGTTTGGTGTAATCGTATATATTTAGGATAGCAAAAACTTAATATAAACATTTTCAATTTACAAAAGATTTAATTTTAGGATTTGGATCTTAAAGATAAAGCCGTTTCGATTTATTCAAACTCCACATATTGGCTTTCACCCCTTAAAAATCAGAGGGCGATTATTGCGTTTTACAATCATGAGCGGTACAACATGACTACACTTAATTACGACATATCAGTTGTAAAGGTTGAAGGTGTGTTTAACGCAATATATGAACAACCTGCACCTTTTGCTAACCCCTCATACTACGTAAGTAGATTTTAATATACACTTCATAAAAACTAATCACTAGGAGAAATACGAGATTTGAAGAAAATAATATGAAATTTGAAAAAGCAAGTATTAATAGTTTGTCGAAACTCCAGTTCTGCTGTGCCTTTCGTGTTCTGTTATTCAAAAGTCAACCCTGGAACCAATTTATTATTCTGGTTTTCTTAGTTGGAAGAAAGGTCTGGCGCTAATCGGCATAAATTTAGACAGATACGGTTAATTCTCTTCTTATTCATTTATCAGAAAATCTTATTCTTGATAAAAGTCCTCGATTATTGTCAAAATAAAAATTCATGAGGTTCGAAAATATTAAATACCTCAAAAATAAAGTACTCTTATTTTTCAAAATACACTAAAAGATTATTTAAGAAAGTTTTTTAAAATAGAAAGTAGGTATTAAATACGATGCCTAAGTTGTCTAACTCGAAAAATAATTTTTTTCGTAATACGTACACAAACTGGTAAAAGAAATAGGACAGACCAGTGACACCTTTGTAGGATTAGGTGACTATGACCTTGAACTTGACAAGCAATTTCAATTCTAAACAACTTTTTCATATAGAATTTTTGTACATTTTAGAAAATAAGGGTACTTTATTTTTGAGCCACCTTTATACTTTGAGCACTCCCTCATATACAATATATTTATATTTTTGTAAGTGCATTGTGAAGACTTTTATCAAGGACAAATTTTTCTGATGAAAGACTACGTCGTACGTCAGACATAATTCAACTAAAAATTATGTAGTAAACAACTTTCTAGTTAGACCTTGTCATTGTTAAGGTAGTAGTAGTAAGAACTCACAGTTTGCCGTTTTCATAAGGTTTCTTCAACAGGAGATAAACAAAGCAGGAGCACAAAAAGAAGACGAAATTTATAGTCAAGAGTCGTCGGGGTTGGGTGAAGAGGGCAGGGGCGGGGTTTAGAAATGTACGCTTTCCCCATCGATGGGAAACGGTAACCTTCACTTCGATTGAGGTTATTAGGACGTTTTTAAATTTCAATGCCTTCACGAATATTTCTACTAAAGAAGAATGGGTATTTGCAGATAATAGGCGTGTCATAGAAACTTATATTATAACCGGTATTCTGTTAGTCGTCGCCAATAGCAGATGATGATACGAGGCCTGACATGGGATACAGCTGGTGTTCAGAGCTACGAGTTTTTATTGAGCATCCTGTTTCACCGATGTACACAGCATTATAGAAAAAAGGGACTCTGTAAACAGTTTTTTATGGTATTGTGTTCAATTTATTCTTGGGCGAAGGAAGAACCTGTGAGATCTTGCGGAGGTTTGAGCACTGTTTTGATGTTGTGTTGTGGAATAAACCTATTACAGCACTAAACGATAATCAAAACACACAACAAAGGCAACTTTACCACATGATAATTAGCCCTTAAGATAATGTCAACTTAATATGATATAGGATAATTGCATTAACAACATTAAATGCAGCCACATCGGTACTTTTGATGCACCTTCAATTATGACAACCTTTATACTATCGTATCCCACAAAATCAATCAGTTCTGCAACAATAACTTTCTGCAGTTAGATGCAGTCGGATAGGGTCGGTTCGACGATATGTTATAGGTGGATCTATGCTAACAAAACATTTAGATTTTAGAAAGCCGCGAAAATCTGCATCCGGGGTTTAAACAACAGCCGATTCATTCCAATCATAAATCTGTGCTTGGCAGTAGTATCAGATCAGGGATCTTCAGCTCGCATTTTCCGAAATACCTGTTGAATCAAAGTTTGATTACTTTACAACTTTTTTGCAAGTTCATTTAGAGAGAAGTAAAAATGAAATATATAAAAACACAACAACAAATATTATTTAAGCGGTTCTATTTGTTTTATATTTTAATATTTCTTCGATATCAAAAATACCCTATGTGACGTCACTGCATATACAGTATAGCAAAGTAATTCTTGTCTACAATATCAAGGCCAATGTTAATATTCAAGGAATTGGAACCCGAAGGAATTTCTTAATTTAGCTATATTTAACGTCAATGCGCATAACTGGATTGGATATTAAAAATATGACTTCAAAATTATCGGCTGCGTGCGTAATAACATAAATCTGATAAAGTAAAGTCCACTTTACAAGTCTAACCTAGAAAACAGCTTGCTGTCTCTAAACCCGACCATAGCGTCCGTGACCAGAGTATCAATCTGCCTAATAACTGGAGATGGAAAACTATCACGCGTCCACTTTGTCTGGGTATACGGGAAGATAGCTGAATTGGGGCACAAGCATACTCAATATCTAATTGGTGAATCGGAGTTTGAAAAAACATATTTACTGTGGTAGAACACAACTCTCCGTTAATTCTAGGACACGTTGAGGAGGAAAAGAAGAAGGGCACCCTAATCAGCGCTAGAATTCCCTTCAGGTTTTATTATCCCGTACGTAGGCACAACGAATACCTACATAAACTTGAGCCGAGGAGGAATTAATTCAGCCACGGCGGTTTAAGTAAGGAGAAATTTCACCAGGGTGTCGTAAAAACTTAAAATATCTTAACAAACTTTCCTATGCGATCGGTGATTTAGTGGATATAGGAAAACTTTGCTGCAAGAAAATCGGTTTACGTAAGTTTGAATGGCTTTGGAAAAGACGGCGATTGATGGTAGACTGCATAGCTCCAACATGGTAACACAAGAGTTTTCCAAATATAATTCAATTTAGCGTTGATGTTATCGGGCTGAAATAGGGATAGATATGAGTGCACAAACGAATTGATGACAATTTCTGTGTTGAATAGTGATGGCAATCGACATGTAGATAATGTGTAATAAATGTAGTGAGTGCAAGTGGGTTTGAGATATACAAGAGGTCCGAGTTTAAATATTGAAAGTAGCTGTGATTTAAGAAGAGCAAAGTTTCTTTACCTCGTGAGTAAATGATGAAAGCATCATTCAAATCAGAACCAAACCTTGGGTTGTTTTAATCCTGAAGATTCCAAAGGCATAGTTTCGAAAAGTGGATCCTTTCGAAACTATGTTACAGTGGATATATGGTTGACAAAATGTAATTAATTGCAAGCGTATAACGGAGATTTATCAGTAAATCTTTTGATGACATTGGTTACATATTTTGCTATGCTAGTGGCAATAATAATGTTTGTACATTTTGGGAAACCTTAGAGCTCAGAAAACTCTGAAGCGCGAAGAATCAACCTACATTGGATATCAGTAGGATAATATATGAAGATTTTGTAGGAGAAGAGACTTTCCGTTAGATTTTGAGAGTAATGACCTAACCTTAGTGGTATACTCGGTTCAATCCATTACTACCGAGCCAATACCTTTATCATAGTACAAAATCGAGATATCGGAATTAAAACGCAAGCTTTTAAGAACATTCCTTTCCGCTTTGGTAATGTTGCACTTGGGAGATTTAGATTATTTTAAACACCTCACAGTTTCGAACGGACAAGATTTTTATGGTGTTCAGTGAGTATCTAGGAAGGTATAAATTATGATAAAATTAAAGTTTGCCTTACGGTTACAAGATCTTCAAAATACGAACCATACCATAGACATAATGCATAGCTTTATTATAAGTATCAGACATCCAATAACTTTCTTATAGTTCATAAATTAAATTAGTTCCGTAATGTATAGTATATAGTATAAACATATTTCTAAAAATGTTAAACTTGATTGCAGTATAAAAGCTTCTCGTCTGCACGACTTATTGGCTGGAATGGCGGCGGTTTCAGCCAAGCTAAGCTGTACATTACACCCCACAAATCCTGTAAACGCATTTATCATAAGTAAGATCTTTATAAAGTATACTTTAATGATGTTTCTCACAATAGCTATATGTGTTTAGTATTGTAGATTACATAAGTAAATTATGTAATATTTGCTGGTTTGAACTTAGGCTCTCACGACTGGTATTGGGTAAAGGGAGTTTTCAGATAATTTCCTAAGAAGTCGGCAGTCCGAATGACGACACAAAAAAATTTGACAAACACGATATTATAAAAAAAAAGTATTTACTCCACTTTTTGTTTGTTGCAGTAAAAATGTAGGTACGCAGAGTACTGGGTATCTTATAGATCGACTACAATTGTCATATAGTAGTAACCTTACTATAATTATTTCAATCCAAGAACAATTATCCTATTACTAAATTCGGGGTCCTTGTCGCGTAGCAAGATTGGAAGCTCCAAAAATCAGTGATATCTCCAGAAGATCATATGTCGTTGTCTTCGAAGCAAATAAGACCCATTCTCTTCCAATAAATACCGCTGTGGGGAAATCAAAGATATTGTTCACATATCTGATGTTATTCTACTCTACTTCATAGGGTATACCCACTGTCGTATTCTAAGTTCAACAACCTTTGGCACGCTATCCCCTGCTGTTATTAAGCTTGAAGCGATATAGCTATAATCAGCTTTGTAGGTCACTAATGACTGTAGCTTTGTGAGTGTTTTCCTTCCAATTCTTGCGGGCTTGGATCGGTTGGTTCCAATTTGTTACATCTAAAGCTCTTACATCGTATAATGTTTGTCGAGCTCCTTTACTTTAGACCTTCCTCTTCTCCCCACTATCTAACCTAAAATTTTCTTTAGAACTCTACTCTCTTCCATCCTGCCAAGCGCCCAGTCATTTCAACCTTTAGCATTCACCCCCCCCCCTCACTCCATGATGCCGATATACACCAAACGGTCCAATAATTTTCACATATTTCTCCCACTTTCTAATACTTTTTTACATTTATCTGCTTTATGTTCGTTTTTAGAAATATGTAAATACATGAAAAATGCTTTCAGACCAGCTGTAAATATATGTATACGTATATACCCGTATAATGGGTTTCATAGTGTCTGTTGACGCTGTACGATCTCTAAATTCTTCCACCATCTTCTTCTATCTTTGGTCGTATGATATTTGTCGCACTCATTATCTTTCCCACGATGTTGATCCATGTTGTTCTAGGTCTCCCCTTATCTCTTCTCTTTGCGAGGTGGATTCCACTACCACTCTGGATAGGCGGTTTTCTCCCATTCTCTTTACATGGTTGTAACTTATCAGTTGCCTTCTTTAGGCGGTTTTTATAATATTGGTTTGAATTTACAAAAGCTGTTTAATTCTTTCGTTGGGTACTCTTTATATTCTACATATTGTTCACGATATTTCTAAAGCTTTCATTTCTAAGGCTGATAATCGTCTCATATCTGCTTTATTTCTTCTCTGTTATACCTTCTATACTCGCGTTGCATGTATTGTATTTAGTTTTTGTATTTATTTCAAAACCAACTGTACAGAGATAATATTCTATCACCGACTATAACATTTAAATACAATCCGTCACATTCTACTTTTTGGCACTACAAGTGACGGAACATACTGCTTATTCGCCCTGACTAAATAACTGATTTTTACATACATTTTTACTTAGTTGGCTTTCCTACAGCAGTTCCAGAATATTCCAAATTTTTTTATTTGATGCATTAGTAGATTGTGTTAACCTAATCTTTAAAACTTGCAAGTAATCGAGATTAACTTTTTTGCAAGACAAATTCATTTACATGTAATCATCCTCGATGTAATACTACATTTCGTGAGTACTAATAATGCTAATGAGTATATTTAAGTCCAAATCTTAATTTTACAGTGGGAACGATAAAATAACTTCTAGAAAAATGTGCGCACATGGATGGGCACAAGGCGGTTGTAGTCAAGACGATGGTGGTCCTTTATATAAACATGGAAGAATAATTGGTAACGTAAAGACAGCATTTGTCCTGCAATGAATACTATACTGAGCATTTCAGGAATATTATCCTCGTATACCTGTGGAAAGTATCCTGTATCGATGAACGTGTTTACTAAAATTTCGAACTTTAAGAGCTTTATACTAAGAATAACCAACAGCAATAACAACCACAACTCAACAAGCGATAGGACACCCACAACAGAAAAAATGTACTGAAGACGATTATGTAAACGTACTTTTAACCGTGCTATTTAAAACAGCTTCAACCTGTATGAAAAACGTTCAAAGCATGAGTAATTTCTGCAAAACCGAATTTGATTTTTTTTATTCCTTTACTTTGAAAAACTTCATTCATTAAGTGTAGCCTTATTTTACCTTTCGGTGTCGACAACTATTTGTAAATCGCGGGAAGTAATCAGTAATTTTCATCATCATTCTCTGCACTGGAGTTTCGACGTTTCATTTTAATTTTTGCGCTTCCGCATAAATTATCTTCCTTTTCGCTTGGTTCATGTTCCGATCAAGTGACTGATTTGATTTAAGACGCGGGTCGTCTCGGTCATCTCGGTGTTATACCACTCAGGAGACTTCCGGGGTCAATCTCTTTAAGTAAGGGGAGTGTTAAGACTCTCGCCGTTTAGCTGAACAAAATTTCGCTTCTGCATTCCTGCGCCGTGCACTGGAACGAAATCTTCTTATATCGAGTACAGTTGCCGACTTTCTAAGCCCCGTGATTGATTGCAAGACAAGTTACGACATATGTTGCCCTAGCTTTGTCGGAAGGCAACTTTTCATATTACAGGAGCAAATTCTGCAATTCGTTACCATATTGTATAGGTCCCGCTAATTAGTTTACCGAACTGCCCACTGAAGGGATCCGCTATCAGTCTTCAGCCGAATTCAAATGAAACAAAAGAGATATATCAGATAACCCGGCCGGCGCCTGCTTTCCGATGTTTTCAGACCTGACAACCTCGGACATTTTCGCTGCGTTGAGTTAAGGTGATGCAATTCCAGGCATCGCAGATAGAGTTCAAATAAATGGAAGCGAGATGAATGGAGTAGGAGTTTTTCTGCGTCGTGCCTTTCCCGGGAATGTTTGTAAAGCCACATACTACGCGCTTCGTTGAGTCAGTGCCGTTAATTACGGGCGTACGCTGCAAACACTGAATCTTCAAAAGGAAGCGCGTTCCCAAGCATTTCTACAGGGTGGATTTTTGTCGTCCGTGGCTTCGGTCCTGCCCAAATCTTCTTGCGAAGGTTTCTATTACAACATTTTCCCGGCTAAGTTGGTCGGCCACCCCGCCGTCGTCGCTGCAGCCTTCATCGTTGTTGTACGTCAGCACATCCCCTATTCGATAGTATCATCAAGAAACATCGCAGAGTACCTCTAGGTGAGGCCCTCTCCTCCTTTTATCATAGGATATGCACTTGTTGGGCTTCTAGGCCAACAAAAAGGTATTGTAAACTGTCGTTTTAAGGATGCTACTTGCTCTATAAAGTGTTGTGTGCATTTTAGACATTCGTTGAACAATGCATGCTATGGTGTACCTTACAAGGTTAACTAGGTACCGTCTGCTTTGAGTTTACGAAGCTCCGCCTAAAGATACGGTGGTAATTTGACTCCAAGTACCGAGGAAAACCTAAATTGGCATTTTATAGTGGTCGTTCTTGGATTCAGGTACCAGCAGATCTAGTGGACGTACTGTTTCCATCTTACATTAGTAAATCATTGTAAAAACGTTGACTAACCCCGCTTTTACTACATACTACAGGTCCAAACTCATATGTGTGTAAAAATTGAGTTAATAGATCACCTTATTTTAATTCAATTCTTGTACTTTATTTTTGTGTGTTCATTTAAAGTGACAAGAACTGGTATTCTAGTCGTGTTGTGTATACTCCTTTGTACAGTGCCCAAACAACTGCAAGAGGGACACCCAATGGTAGGCTTAAACTTCTACAGCTGTGGAGTGCCTCCTGGGGGTAACAACGCGATGCAACGGCGATTCGATTTCGGCTTTTGGCCAATCGTCAGTTGAATTTAGATCTACATTCCCAAAAGTCGTGGTGCCCGTCGATTTTTCTTTAAGCAACTACCATCAAGTACCCCGATCGTGGTACCTAGGTCCTGAACTGTGCCTAATCGTTTGACTCCCCTTCCGATTGAGTTTTAACTGGAGCCAAATGGGCTGGAAGGGACACGCAGGGGCGAGCCTGACGTTGAAAGGAGTCTGGTTTTGAAACATGGCGTCAGTTTAAAATAAATGTATGTGGAGATGACTACTGTGCTTTATTGCTTCGTATCAAGCCACCTCCACTATTGGCGTGATGGATCACCTTTCTATTTACCAGTGAGTTCAAATCCATTCCCGTTTCGAGAAAATTCTCAAATTACCTACTTTTTTATAGATGACCTTCAACATGTCACTACTCTCCAAAAATATTATTTTTTATTTTCTCTCAGTATTGCTGTGTGTGAGGCAACGTTAAACGTCATCGGGTGTTTAAAATTACCTCTGTACTTTGGTAATTTTTGACTCGCCTCTGGCATTACTTTTTTAAACTCCCATTCAACTTCAGAGCACTTATGTTTTCCTAAATTTAATAAACTGTAACTGCCATTTTTTCTTGGTCCACCGTTCATCTGTGGTTCTGGCAATGTGACCCGCCCAGTTCCATTTCAATGATGTTATTCTCTTTACTGCATCGATAACACCCGTTCTTCTTCGTATCTCTACATTTGGGATCCTGTCTCGGAGAGATATTCCCAACATTGACCTTTCCATCGCCCGCTGGGTGACACGTAACTTATTTATAGATTTTTTGGTCAAGGTAAGTGTTTCAGCTCTATATGTCATCACGGGCAAGACGCATTGGTTATAAACTTTGCGCTTCAAACATATAGGGAGGTCTGACTTAAGTATCTCTTTCAGGTTTCCAAAAGCTGCCCAGGTTAAACCTACTCTTCTGAAGATCTCACATGTTTGATTGTCTCGGCCCACTCGGATTTCGTGGCCTAGATATTTGTAAGATGTTACTTGGTGGATTTCATTAGTTCCCACTGTGATGCGCTCGCTTGCTACAAGGTTGGTCATATATTGGGTTTTTGAGACATTGATAATGAGCCCGACTCGTGCTGATTCTTGGTGAAGTCGTTCCAGTATCTTTTTTGCTTTGTCTATACAATCTGAAATGAGGACGATATCGTCGGCGAACCTCAGATGATTCAGGTACTCTCCATTTATGTTAACACCCATGTTGTTCCAGTTTATTTGTTTGCACATATATTCGAGTAGTGCCGTGAATAGCTTCGGCGAGATAGTATCCCCTTGGCGGACGCCCCGCTGTATTTTAAATTTGTTTGTATCGGCATGCAGTCTTACGCATGCTGTGGCGGTGTCATATATGTTCTTTATTATAGTGATATAGCGGTGGTCGATTCGACATTCTGCTAGAGCTTGTAACATTTTTTGCTGGTCTACAGTGTCGAACGCCTTTTCATAGTCAACGAAAATTAGCACGAGGGGTTTGTTGTATTCCACACATTTTTCTATTAAAGTTTTTATGACTTGCAAATGGTCGTTCGTTCCATATCCTTTGCGGAAGCCAGCTTGCTCACAGGGTTGATAGTTGTCTAATTTCTGTGTTAGCCGTTTTGCTATGATTTTCATGAACAGCTTGTAGACATGGGACAGCAGGCTGATAGGTCGATAATTCATCAAATCCGCAATATCTTCCTTTTTGTGCATTATAACGATGACAGCATTGTTCCATTGAGAGGGGGTTGTACCTTTCAGAAGACATGCATTGAAGAGCTTTTGTATTATACGTACTAATGTCGTACCTCCCTCTTTGATGTACTCGCTTACTACATCGTCATCACCCGGTGACTTGTTGTTCTTCATTTCTGAGAGGGCCGCCGTGATTTCATCAATCGTTATGTCTGGGATGTCTTCTGATCCTTCATTCTGGATTTTTGGTATTTGGTGATTTCCGGTAGGTTCTAGGTTCTGTCTATATAGCTCTGCGTAGAAACCTTCTGTGATTTTAAGAATGTCATCTTTGCTTGTTTTGGTAATTCCTTCTTTGTCAGTTAATTTGCAGATGTGTCTTTTGCCTATGGATAATTTTCTTCGCAATACTTTTAAGCTCTTGTTCTCTTCTATCACCCTAGATATTTGTTCTGTATTATATTTTCTAATGTCTTTCTTGATGGCTTTGGAGATGTCTTTATTCAATTGTCTTGATACTGCAGAATTTATCGTATGTTTATCCATCATTTCTCTTCTTCTTTTCATTAGGCTGATTGTGTTTTGGCTGAGTTTCTTGTCTTTGTCTCTTTTATTAGTTTTAATTCTGCACTCCTTTCCAGCTTCTTTAATTGCGTCATTTATTCGGGTATTCAGGTCTTCTATGTTCACTTGCTGTTCATCCAAATTTTCCAGTTCCTTTAACTTCGACGTTATCAGTTCTTTATAAGCGGTGGTGTCTTCGATAGGGATCAATTTCTTTCTCTTGGTTTTTGTTATCATATTAGCCCTCTCGTTATTTGTATTAATAGTAATTTTGGCCATTCTATGATCACTACCTACCGAGAATTTATTTAGTACGGTGACATCATAGACTATGTTCTTTTTGCTATAAATTATGAAGTCGATTTCATTTCTTGTAGATCCGTCAGGACTTGCCCAGGTCCATTTACGCTGGTCACTCTTTTTGAAGAAAGAGTTCATTGCATGTAGTCTATGATGCATCAAGAAGTCTAAGAGCATACTCCCTCTGTTGTTTCTCTCTCCGTACCCATGAGGACCAATGGCGTTCTCCACCTCGTCAAGTTTATGGCCGAGTTTGGCGTTGAAATCACCTATTAGAAAGGTATAGTGTGTTGGATTCTGTTGCATAGCTCTCTGAACGTCTTCGTAGAAGCTTTCAATTTCTTCGTCGCTGTGGTCTGTTGTCGGTGCGTATACTTGAATGATTTTGGCGCTGTATCTTTTATTCATCTTAAGTATCATATAGATGACTCTAGAGCAAATACTTTCAATTTTATGTATTTGTTGTTTGTGTCTTTTATGTATGATGAAACCTACTCCTCCCTCTAGTCTGTCTTCCTCTCCTCTGTAGTGTAACAGGTGGCCTGATTTAAGGTCTATTTGGTTTTCTCCTTTCCTCCTAACTTCACTGATCCCCAAGATGTCCCATTTAATTTGACCGAGCTCTTCTTCTAATTCCAATAGTTTTTGATCCGATGACATTGTTCTAATGTTATAATTGGCGATATGCAAGTTTCGTCTTCTATGGTAGCCTGGTCGATCCCGGTAATTCTTCGCACCCTCCGCTCGTAATCTTGTCTGGCTGCTACCGTAGCCAGGGATCGCTGAGCCGCCGGGGACTAAGGGCCGTTGTGTGCTTTGTATCATATCATATTGATTTACGGGGTTTTTAGCCAATTTCCCTACCACGCTGGCCATTGCGGGTTGGTAGAGTGGATATAGGAAGGATAAAAGGATAAAATAAGATTTGGATAGGATTTGGGTCAGGACATGATTTCCTCCCGGTAAAAGAAGGTGGAAGGCAACCAAGGCTCGCGTGGGCAGGGTCGCTTCCCTGAAGTAGACCTAACCTCCGCCGGGATCGCAGAGGGGTGTCTACCCGCTACCTACCTAAGAAAATAGTCGAATGGAGGCCAAGACAGGAGGCATATAGAAGCAGAGGACGACCCCCAACGAGATGGACCGATGACATTAGACGCATACGAACAAATTGGATTCAAGCGGCACAAAATAGAAATGAGTGGCAAAGTTTACGGGAGGCCTATGTCCAGCAGTGGACGCAACTAGGCTGATTGATGATGATGATGAACTGCCATAGCTATACCTACCTTTCGTTCTGAGAGGTCTTGTCGTGAAGCAAGATATATGAATAATGCAATTGAACAGCGTTTTAAGTGTCACTTGAGGCTTATTTCAACTACGGTTTTCTAGCTTATCCTGAATCGATTCCAAGCGCTTTTTTGGCCGAATTCTACTGTTTGTTTATTGAATTTCTTATAAGAATTTATATAACAATATGGGTTAATTTTGAATGCAACGAAACTAGCGATATCAATCTAACAGTTGTTTGGAGATGTACCTTTTATTAGAAGCCTGTTTGAATAATCGCATTTTGGCTGTAGGCAACGTTACTTCAGTTGGTTCGAGCAATGGAATCTAGTAGTAAATCATACCATGTGCGCTGCAAAGATATTTATCCTTAGACGAATAACTCATCTACCATCAATAATAATTATGCCATTTTATGGAACACCCCCACAGAAGCAGTTAAATACTTGGGTATATACCTGGATATTCGTCGCAACTGGAGATTTTATGTCTTGAAAAGACGAAATGACGGTCACATATGATTGGTACAGTTGTATCCACCAATCCACAAGAAATCCTTTATAAAAACAGAATGCACTACTCTGCCTTGTAACCATCTGATACATTCATGAGTTCCGTACGGATATGTAATTTGGAGACACATATCAAAGGCAAACCTAAATTGAATCCTCCTGGTACGTCACTAATATACTTTATTTTGAACTTGAAATGTCAACCATCGCAGAGCATATTAAGAAGTTAACTAAAACATTCTATTTGAAACGTAATCTACCTCAAGGTATCTACCTAACTAGTACAGATAGTGATTAGCTGTGTCACAAAAATAATCATATTCTGTGACCTAGCTAACAAAGTGCTTTTTTACAGGTGATAATTGCGTTTATGTTATTGTATTTATTTCATTTTTTCCTTTAACACTACCATGAATGACAACTGCTTTGTTGAACTGGTACAAAGCTATAATAAAGAATGCCCTGGTCGTATGTGCGAAAAGCAAAACAGATATAGAGGAGAACACGGATGGAAGAATGGACAGCTGGATGGCAAAAAAGGCTTCATTTAGCATCGCACAAAACAGAAGCAGTTATTCTATCAGGCAGAAGGAGACTTAAAAATTGTAACTGTAAAGGTCAACAGCAAGGGAACCTCAAAGTATCTAAAATAACTGTGGGACATAACATGAATACGGAGACACATATCGGGAAGACAATTAAGAAGGCGATAAAGACAGCAATGCTGCTCAACCGACTGTCAAATGTCGGAGTGGCAAGTGCGAAAAATTATCAGAAGCGTGGTGAACTCCATAACATTATATGATGCAATTACCTGGAGCTACTGGGTACATTCAAGCAAATATAAGAAGACAATAATTAGAATTGCTAGCGCGTATGGTACTCCATCCACAAGGGCCATGCAAGTAGAAGAGGATAGCATACCAATACACTTTCAGGCCTTGGGGCGCACGAACGAGAAGCACTAAAGTAGCAGAGAATAGAAAACCAAGACCAGAAAAGTTACCATGCAATGAAGATAAAGGAATGGGGACAACATCAGGACACCAAAACATGGACACAGCAACCGAAACCTGAAGTTATACAATGACACGCACACATAAAGAAGTGGGATACCTTCTAATCCAATTTCTCACCGGACACGGCTGCTTCGGGGCGTACCTGAACAAATTTCGAATTAAGGGTAATGGAAATGTCACATATTGTGAAGAAAATGACACTGAAACAAACAGCGCTACAGTGCAATAGATGGAACGACATCAGGGCTCAAGCAAAAAGCGAAGCTGGAGTACAGCTAAATGTAGACAATGCAATAACACTCATGTTAGAGAGCAGCAATAAGTGGTCGATCACTAAAAAGGCTATAAATGACACAATTAGAACTAAAGAAATGGAATAACGAGACAGGCACAAGAAAGGATGCGACACGCTGATCTGCTATCGAAAGGTATTTTCAATTTGCTTGATGATAACTAGGAGGGGTTTTTAGTGAGTAGGAGTCTTACACTTCTCGCGTAACGAGGCACGCGGAGGCCCATGAGAGTTTTTCTTCTTCACCACACAAAAAAAGATGGTGACCGGTATCCCGAATTTCTTAGTAGGTATAGGTATGTAAATGTTCAACGTGTTTTAGTGTACAATGGTCAGTTTTCACTAAACATTTATATGGGAATTAAACTTGCTCCAATGAACAATTGCTTTTCTGAAATTTATTAAGCACTTAAATTTTTTATAGCTTATTAAGGTAAGGTATTAAATGTATTACTTCGATCTTAATTAGTTACTACTTCATACGCATAGAAATTTGCTTGCTTTTGTGATTTCATTCAAATACTGATATGGCTTTAAGAGTCGGTGTTGTGCTAATTGTTGGTATAATTATTCAAAAATGCGTTTCAACTGGTAAGTGATCTTTTTAAATTTTTTAGAATACATATTTTAATACAATAACTGTTCAATACAAAACGCTCAAACACAAGGTTCAAAATGTATTTTTTACTGCAAAAATAGTCAACTAACAAAACATATTGATTAAAATAATATATCGTTTTTGGATATCGATCCACATTGCTTTTGAAAATTTCTAGAGTGTAGTCACCGACAGATTTTGTCTCCAAGAAATAATATATTTGCTTACTACAAGGCTGACCTATAGCCACATTGAATCATGAATAATCACTACAACGGTAGCCTAACTATTAACCTGTTTAATCTTTTGTGTGACACTTCTTGTGTTGTGCTAATGCTAAAACGGGTAAGTAGGGGTCGTAAAAAAGTAGTTCTAAATAAGTAGGTATAAGGAAAATATGCTAGGCTTCGTTTTGCTTTACATTTTAAGCCATCTGCAAATGTGACAATTTTAACAATGAATTAGAGCCATTTTTCAATTCTGGATCTAGTATTCACCAAACTTTCAGAAAATAGAGTAGAAGATATATATTACTGTGTAACGGACTTATTTTTGTAATTACTATGAGCATCTTTAGAAGACGAATCTGAAATAAAATTAGAGCATTCTAGATGTGAGGATAACAAAACCGAAGATCAAAAAGCGATGGAGAACAGTTTAGAAAGAAATAGAAAACGGGGACCATGATATGTACATATTATTAACAATTCTCGAATAACGACTCTATAATCACACAATCCCTTGAACAAAAAAATAGTTAACCGAAGGAAAACTACTGATAAAGGTCCAGCTGGGAAGCATATAGATGTTTCAAAGTATAATGACTTTGAACAGCTGCTCAAATAGATACTAGCAGTTATACACTCATTTTGCAATCACTTTAGAACCAAAATTCAACTGTAGCCCAGTTACATTAGACAGAAAATCGCACCATCTGCCGAAAACATCCAAGTGAGCTGAAATTTTGCATACACCTTTATTTTGACATTATAAATAGTGTCTCAAAAGTCCCCATCGATATCGCCCTTGCGTATTGAGTTATTCAAGGTCAAACGTCACAGAAATAAGTTTTTTGCAAATATCTCTCTTTCTATCAGTCGATGACTTTTTCAGCTAGAAGAAATGAAGGCTAGGAAATTCTCTACAAAAAAGGTTATACAGGTTTTTTACGTACAACGAACCATTCAGTAAATAATACACTGTTAAATTTTGCAGACAGGTTTTACTTCCTTTTACGATAAAGAAAGTATTGAATTCACCCCAAAAATTCAAAATTGAATTTTTAACAGATATTCATATTTTAGAGTCCTCTTAACCCAAAAAACATGCATTTGTTCATTGGTCTGTGTGCCTGTGTATCTGTGTGTGTGTCTGTCTGTGAACAGAATATCTGAAAAACGAAAAGAGGTATGGTGTTGAAATTTCGTATATAAGTTTGGTGTATTATCTAAATGCGACAGTCAGCTTTTGAAGAAAATCGCATAACCATACGGTGTTTACTTTTGTGATTTGACAGTTTCCTTAGATTTTTCAAAAACGACTATAACGATTTTTTTCAAACATTAAATTTTTATTACATTTTGAATTTGTATTGATGTGATACAGGTAATTTTCCAGTTGAATACCCCTAAATTTTGTTTTGTTTTTTTATTAACTCCTATTTTACATATATTTTAGAACTGAAAAATCAGAAGATAGTACACAAACTCATATTACATATATGAAGTTTCAACGCCATACCTCTTTTCGTTTAGATATTCTGTTCACATACAGACAGACACACAGACACACAGGCACACAGACCAATGAGCAGAAACATGTTTTTTGGGTTGAGGGGACTCTAAAACGTGAAGATCTGTTGAAAACCCAATTTCGAATTTTTGGGGTGAATCCAATACTTCCTTTATCGTAAAAGAAAGTAAAACCCGTCTGCAAAACTTAACAGTGTATTGGTCTAGAATCGCGGGCAAATGTCGGGGCCCTTTACAGTACATGCGCTACCGACTTGGTTAGTGATCTATTACTAGATACTTGTGCCAGGAAGGTGTGTTAGTTACAAGTGCAAGTTAATAAAATATTTTGACAATTAATTTCTGAATAGTATTTCGATAATTACGTAGAATTATGTTAACAAGCCGATCCAAATTAATAGTGTCACTAGCACTAGCAAATAATCACGAAAATGGTCACTTGCAAGAAGCAGCTACAGAGACGAAAACGTGAGTAAAAAAGTTTTTTGTATTTGGTGACTATTTTTACCTGCACATAATTTATTGTTGTAGTGGGCCCCTAAACACGAATTACTGTAATTTTGAAACTCACAGTAGCCGTTCAGGTTATGTTTTGCACTAACTACAACCTGTGAATTTTCCATCTATTGAAGAATCGGTGAATAATAGAGGTTTTGTAAAATTGGACAGATCCTGCACCATTACTTCGAAACAGAGAGTAATAACCTGGTTGAATAGCTCCTACGCGGCTGAACGGAAACGGAAAGTACAAATGCATCCACCAGCATTTTTTATTTGCAAGTAACTGATCAAGATCAAGGTTTACATATTAACGATGCAAACTTAATGAATTTTTCTGAAGACGCTAATGTACTTTCTCAATTAATACATGGTCCTGTTAAGGACAATGAAATATTAGTAGTAGAGCAAACGGGAACCAGTAGCGATATTCAGTTAAAAAATGGCACACAATTATTCTCATATCTAGAAGAAACAGGTTATGATAGTGATGATATTCCGCTAATTCAGCTCAAAAACAAACAACTGATCTCAAATACAGCTGGTGCAAATTTAGTCCATAATGGTAAAAGTTGGGTATTATTATATAACGTCTGACTTTTTAATTATATCTTGCTTTTAGGAGTAACTTATACAAAATCAGGAACCATTCGTAAACGAAAAAAGTATGACACAGATTTGAAAACCCGAAATTTAATGAAGCAAATAAAGCTCGCTGAAGATCATGTAGTGCTATCCGGATGTAAAACCAGTTGTAAGAAGAAATGCTCTTCGCTAATTTCGGAGCTACTGAGAAAAAACATTAACAAAGAATTTTGGAAAATTTCTAATAAGGAAAGAAGAACCTACCTACTGAATACATGTAAGCGCTTACAAGTAAAGCGAAGAACTACATAGAGTTTAAGGAAACAGAATACTTTTAAATATCTCATAATCAAGGAAGGCGGTAAAGCAGTTGAGGTTTGCAAAACGTTTCCTCTTACAACTTTAGTTTACAAGAAAAACAATGATAGAGTACTGCACGACACTTTATCAAAAACTCCGAAAGGTCAATTAGTAGCACTTCCTCACGGACGCTTAGGAAAGCCGTCTAACAGAAAAATTGATGATGAAGACATAAACTCTCACATTCAGTCCAACCCCTGCGTGTCCCACTATCGTAGATTACACGCTCCAAATACTGGGTACTTTAGCAGTGACGTAACAGTGACGCTTATGTAGCATGATTTTCAAGAAAAATATCCTAACACTAAGCTCCAGTATGAAACAGAAAAAACAAAGCAAAGCGTATATCGTTTAAGAAACTCGGGCATGAAGAGTGCGATATCTGTGAGACATTTGAATTGCACGAACACCATGAAAATAATATCCAAGACTCCTGTGTAATCTGTGTATTCTGGAAAAAACATATGACTCGTGCTAAAGAACCTCGTCGATTATATACAGAGCGAGCAAGAAGTTCATTTGATGCTAATACGGTGTGTGTTTCTGCTGATTTGCAAAAAATAATAATGTTACCTAGAATAGACATGTTCAAACGCGTAATTTAAAAAAAAATGCTAATTGCATACAATGAAACTTTTGTTCCCGTAGGAAAATTATCACGAAAAAGTAAACCATATGCTATTATCTGGCAAAAGGCAATAAGTAAACGGAGTAAAGATTTGATAAGTACCTTTTATGCTTTTTTCAAATACCAGAGGGACATTACAAATATTATAATATGGTTGGATAACTGCGCTGGTCAAAATAGAAATTGGACATTGTTTACATTTTTAATTAGAATGGTGAACTCATATAAAATATCAGCCACAAATGTAACCTTCAATTATTTTGAACCTGGCCACACTTTTATGTCGGCAGACAGCTTCCACCACCAGATCGAGCTGCCTATGAAGAGAAAACAAAAAATCTATGGCTTTGATGATTTTTCCGATGCAGTTGGGAATGCCTGTAAAGGTAACGTGGATATTAAAAAAATGGAACCCGGCGATTTTTATAGTTGGAAAAATTTCATATCACTGCAAAAGTTAAAAAAGGGCAATCGTCCTAATTTATCCGACATTGTGCAAGCTATTGCTGAGCGTGGTCACTACACATTAAAGTATAGAACTTCTTTTACTAAAGAAACAACAGAAACTTTAGATTTTCTCATGAAGAAGGCAATGAAAAAAAGTGAGCTACTTAAGACCGTTGCGTGTGTCGATAGACTTCAGGGGTTCCCAAAAGATAAAAAAGAGACCATTCTTAAAGAATTGACCGGTGTGCTACCAGAAAATCGTAAAGAATTTTGGAAGAATCTACCTTCTACAACCACGCCAAATGAAGATTATGAAGACAATTTCGATGTGATATAAATGTTTTTAAATGTAATAAGAAAGTGGAAGAAACTCTGATTAGTTCGACTTCAATAATGACACGGTCCAATCCCGGGAGTCATTTATTACTTAATGACAATAACCGTGAAAGCCTGCGAAATCAGCTTATGCATTGTTTTTTAAAAACATCGATTTCGAAATTTAAAGCTTGTCGCCATAAGAATATACCAAAACTAAAATGAAAGACAGACATTTCCTAAGAGAGTTGGGTTCGTTTTTTATGCCTTTTTTGCAGAAACGCCTCTTAAACGCAATGCTGATATTCACATACTATCCGCAGTGAATAAAATAGCTATTGTACATTTCTACTTTTCTGTTTCTAGCATCCAAACTAACATGTAGGCAAACGAAAATGAAATCAAGGGTGGCTTTGAAAATTTAAACATAATGTCGACCATTAATTCACATTATGTTAATGTTCTAGAATGAAATACACAATATACACATACATAACCTAAACCATTGCATAACTGTCACCGACTAGCACGACAAAATTTTATTTGAAAATCGTACGACACTCATTAATAACCAACAGAAAAATTAGTTCACGAGCCGTAACCAAGACAGCAACAAAATTTCTTGGAAATGTTTCGTAGGTAGACTAATCTAACTGTGAGGGTTTGTGTCGTTCCATATCCGGAATCTGATTTCCGTGCATTCCAACAACGCTTCCCGCTGGGGCAAATTAATGCCACGTTGTTGGAACGCAGTCAAAAAAATCCGGAAAGAATTAATGCTCTTATGAGATTATAAGTGACAATATTTCGAGGAGCTTTATTTCAGCGACAATTTTTTCTGTAACTATTTTTTAATGAAAAGTTAAATTGTCAAGACGAATAGGACTCTAGGTCGAAATATTGCGGACAATTTTTGCTCTTCAGATTGTCTCGTTTCTTTTGCTTTAGAAAATAACGACTCGTCAAAAGCACTCTTCGCTATTTTCGTCGCTGCAGAAACTCGCATCTGAATCGCAAAAATTATTGTGGGCAATATTTTGACCTCTCATCCTATTATTACTGCAAATTATTTAACATAAAAGCCAATGCTTAAACATGTTACATCTGCTACATTAATCATTCCGATTATAAAAACCTTTTTTCCTTGATTAGAAGTGTTTAATTTAAAATTTGATAATTTAAACAACTGGACACTTCTACTATTATAGTAACTATCATATTCAAATTTAAAAAATCAGAAGTAATAGAGCACATGACTTAATTTTTTCTAAGACAAACTTGATTTCGTTTTCGTTTGCTCACATGGTATTATTCTCTACAGCTTTTCTTTCTTTCGTTAATTTTTTTAAAACTGGCAACGAAAATCGCTAACCATGTCAAATAAAACCAGTCGATCCAACTAGGCTGTTACTAGGTATTTAACTATACAGTATAACGTTTTTGGTTGACTCATCTCTTGGCTGCTATAGATATTTCTACTTTAATTAATCTAGATAATTACGCAAAACACGCGGGGTTTCAAATTAATATCCTTCAACATACACACTTGGTGCATAATATCGAACAGAACATCATCAATATCTTAGCTACTATTTAGCTTTCTTCTCATCTTTCTCCATTTTTCAAAAGAAACTTACATTTTGCACGATATTGTTCGCGAATTTGAACATAAACATATTTGTTTATGAAGAATTGCAGCGATCCGCATCCGTAGGTACAGTCGTGTGCAAATAAATCTGGGACAATGGTTTTTTCATATGTAGGTTAAGTTGAGAATTGAAGAATACCTCCATGGATTTTCTGCTACCAGAAAGAGTTACATATTTCATTTGCCTGTCAAAGTTTAATATAACTCTTTCTGATAGCAGGAATTCCATGGAGATATTCTACAATTCTTAAATCAATTTACATATGAAAAAAACATTGTCCCAGATTTATTTGAACACGACTGTACATCTTTTAAAATCTATTCTTGCTAACGTCGAGAATATACAGGGTGTGCGAGCTAAGATGTGGCAAGCGAATTTCTCGCACAATAAATTGAGGATATATAGGAAAAAATATTATTAACCAAATATATCGGAATTAACGTAGCTATGAATACCAGTTATCAGCATGTCAGTTCCTCTTCCGGTTTTACGTTAAATGATATAAATTTTCGCGTTTCAAATAGCATGATCCATTTTAATTTAACTTATCTTTTATAGGTTATAGACTTTTTTCCATTCATCCACATTACATCATTATACCCCACATTATAAAATTTTTCGTGAGAACGTTAAAAACTGTCATTAATAGAGGACTGTGGTATTTCAGTTCCACTGCTAAGTGACAATGCGAAGCAATTGCTGGGGACAACAAAATCTGTGCAAAACTTAATAGAAATAAAATATCAAGTATGTGTAAGCTATGCTTTTCCAAGAATGGAACTGAAATTCCACAGCCTTCTTAACAGGAGTCTTCGGTTTTTCTTGCCTGCAGTGTTTAAATTCATTTTTAAAAATACAGCCAACTAGTATTTCTACATGATTTCTGTTACTTCTACTTAACACGTGTATATATATAGGTATAAACAAATTGTGCGGATCCGATCCTGTACATATAGCACTTAAATTATTCTGCATGACCTTCCATCGGGAATCTTTCAATCTTAGCGGGTTACTTGGGGCTGTACGTTCCTGCCATTCCAAAGTGTAGTGTGCAAGCTCGCGAAATACATAGTAGCGGGGTGAAGCCTGCGCTAAATAGTTTGTTACTTATAGGTTTTGAGTGCATCAACACAGTAATTGCGAGATCAGCAAACACCATTTTCCGAGTGTCCTGGTAAGTACACAAATCTGCACCACACCCACATACGCATGTGTACCTCCTTTATAAAGCCGTAACGTCAGCCGTCGTTGAAACCTTAAAGACAGCTCCTTTCAGTGTGGTAACTTTCCACGCCACAAGCCGTTCAAAGTTTGGAGGAAGCAATCCAGGCGGCTTCGAGGATTGAAAGGTAATCTGATATCTACAAAAAATGTTGGCAGTTACTCGATTAGGGCCACGTCCAGCTGCGTTGATCTCGCGTTTGAAGAATGCGCTTAGGTGTGTAAAATCCCGTCCGTTAAAACATGCAAACATGAACAAGGTCAGCTTCTGCAACGACCGTCTTTTAAAGGCAATTATTGCAACATTATTTTAATACTTTTTTATGTATGTGTTTAAACGTATATACGAGTAACCCAAGTTATCTCACACGTAGGTTGTTCTAGAATTTAATCCTGTTTCCTGATTTCTTTTATGTTTTTACGTGTGTTTTAAAGTTGATATATTTGTGTGAGTAAATGGGCTCTTCTTGTGCATCGTTTCAGGTCAGTTTTAGCCCCACAACGCTACAAAGGTAAAGTGCTGCCTGTTTTGGCAGATATTGACAGTTTGTAACCAGGAACTGGGGTACTAAGATCGTTTAGGTTTACTGAGCTAGCAAATTCGGCAAACAGGGCAAATTAGTTGTTCAAATATTATGGCGTGGGAGATGTATTATTTAACTGTAACGTAACGACATGAAGGACAACCTCACGGCGCATTAGACTCTCTTACTAAGGGTACAGTGAATTAATATGGTACAATATGGGCACACTGTCCCTACAAAATAAGCTAAATTGTAATGTATGATACTATTTGAAAAATAAAGGTTGATATCATATTGCCTAATACAAAAGCAGTTTTGAATAAAAAACAAAGATTTACATGTTATAATAATCGTAATATGGGTTTTGAAGTGAACATATATAACTATTAAATGAAACAAGATGCATTTAAGATGTCTTGCTCTATTAAATTAATACTTACAGATCAGTATTGCTTTAATGCAGGAGGAATTTACATTTGATTAACTTAAGTATGGCAATGAATTGCAATTTAACGTAAATCTATTATGATATCCATTTTAAAGATGTGCAAATAGTATTAAGACATGTTAAATTTAGTATCGAATTGCAATACGTAGTGATGATAAAGGCGCATACTCAAACGTAAGAGCAAGTTGCAAAGGTTTTCAGAGATACGGAGGTAGACCATGGCTGTGTGGACTAATATTGTGATCGGTAAAGATGTTTCATTTGAACTGTAAAAATATGACAGTTATTAATATGATAATTTAGAAATAAAGTTTGTACATATGAAAATTCATTTAAAATGATGTAAAAATAATGTATAGAAAGTACCAATAATAACATTTTACATAATCGGGAGAGTAAACAGCGTATTGGTAACTACAAAATTATGTTCTTGACCAAGCTCTCCCCGCTCATTTCTTATTCCTGGACACCATGTTTTCGTATTTTAGCACCTTACCCTTTCCAATTTTGGTATTTAGATCTCCCATTATAATGGTGATGTCTTTTTTTTTCGTTGATTTCAATGCGTTGTTTACTTGTTCATAAAACTCTTCAATTTCTTCATCTTCCTTTTCAGTTGTAGGGGCATATACTTGAATCAGGTTTAATTTCCCATTGCTTAATCTTCAATTGTAGTAGCTTTACTTGTTCAAGGGTAAAATTTGTAACTGACTATTATTGGGTTGGACAAGGACATATATACTTTTACATTCCACGTATCAATTTTGATTTTCATTTTCCTTTTGCCGAGCCCTATTCTTTCCATAGCATCATTCAAAACTGCCCCCCGCCCCCAGAGATCCGAGTGGGGGACTTGAGACTCCGGAATAATTTATTCTGGAATTAGCCATGATAATCATACTTGAGATATCTATGTTGATCTTTAATTTAGTGGTTTCTCGTTGCCTTCTGTATTTTCCTGTCATTGACTGCAGATGTAGTAGCTCATCTGCATTCAGGGCCAGTTTCTTAACCTCAGGGCAAGAGAATGTTCAGCTCTTCCATAATCATTGCTTTATTGTGTTGCGTGGTATTGGCATGAGTCGATTTGAGTGCCCCTGCTAGTGATTTGGAGTTGTTTGGAACACTATCCGAATTGGAGACTTTAATGAAAGTTGGTTTGAATATCCTATAGTTACCAGAAAATGCATTATTGAAGCCGTAGGAGTTTGCGACTAGCTCGGAGTTGCATCCCATCCTTGGTGACTTCAGAGGAGGTCGTAAGAAGCTGACAGAAACTTGCAGTAACTGACGGTGGCATTGGTGTGTCTTGCTTTATTTGAATGCAGAAATGTTGTCCTCACAGCGACGAGGATTCACAAGGCTGGAATTGGTAGCTACTGTTGCCATGCTCAATAAATAAAAAAGATGGTTTTCTTACCTGCTTGCGTTTGATTATGTGTATATCAGATAGTTTGTAAAGATCTTTACAAGAGAAAGAAAATCATATGATCTGATTTGAAGGTATGTTGAGGTCGAGTTTTTGTGCTTTGCATTTAACCTAATACTAATTAATAAAGTTATCATAGGAACAATTTTGGTAGAAACCTAACTTGTTGAGATAGTTTTGCAAGTTCCCAGAGTTAGACATTCTACCGGGTGGCCATAAATATCTGAGATCCCGGTATCCATGGAATTAGCTACTTATAAATGTTGCTTAGCATTATATTTCAATTACGATAAGTATTGGTACCTATGTAATGTAATAAAATGCAATAAGGGGACGGAAATGTGCCCCGGATTCTGCAGTTTAGCCTACGACTCGATTATAAAAATCTCCTGTTCTAACTCCATTACTTATTGCAATCTGTAATAATTTTTGACAGATAGGAATTTTAGTTGTGATGACATTAATGACATTTAGTTTAGTTGGATTCATCACTTTAATAAAGCGGTGTTGATTCCAAAGGTAATGTGATGTCAGATATTTTTGGCCGCCCGGTAATTTAGAACAAATTTATGTTTAAATTAATAACAATGGCATTATACCTGGCTGATTAATTAAACAATAAATAAAGAGTCAAATGGCCGAATTTTTGAGTAACCCATAAAATTACACAAGAATAAAATAGTATATTATTATACTAGTTTAATAAGAGGGCCTATTGTAGCACGAGTGCTCCAATGGAACGAGTGCTACAATTCTTCTTATTAAACGATTATAATATACTATTTTTTCTACTTTGCGTCATTTATTTAACAATAATATGGAAATTTGTTGTAAAAATGAACACCTTAATATCTAGGGAGTTTTTATTGTAATGTGTGACAGCACTGACAACCCTTTTTCAATTGTTATAAACAAAATTTAATTGACAGTTTGTAAAAGAACTAGTTTATTGAAAGTATTCAAATACAATTAAATTAGAATGGAAGAAGAGTCGAGTATTTCTTGTACACCTCCAGAAATAAGAGAAGCTGCTATGCAAGCAATAAACAAATTACTCCCAAGTAAATCTAAGCCAATTTATAATAAAGAGTACAATAGATTTAATTCATGGTGTCATAAAAATAGCATTCAAGCTGTAACTGAAAATGTTTTGCTTGCTTATTACGATTAAATCAGCAAAACGAAGAAATCCTCAACGGTATGGGCTTCTTGCAGTATGCTACGGGCTTGCTTAAACGCCAAAACCCGAATATTTCACAATTTGAGAGACTGCAGGGATTTCTCAAAAGGCAATCCGATGGCTACCAGCCTAAAAAGTGAAAAATATTAGAGGGTTTGGAAATAGATAGTTTTATAAAAGAGGCAGATGACCTCTCTTACCTGGGAATTAAGGTACGTTTAATCTACATATAAAATGAATCATTCATGCGATAGCTTTAATTTTTAGGTTATCCTGATTATGGGTTACGCACGTGCTTGTAGATGGGATGAGTTAGTCAATATGTCTATTAATAACCTCGATTTTAAAGATGACATTATTCTTGTAACAGTTTCTAAAACAAAAACGCACTTACCAAGAATGTTTGCCATTAATGAGCGGCAATGGATTGGTCTTATAAAAAATATGCTAACCTTTGTCCTAAAAGCGCAGCTACGAAACGTTTCTTTTTGACTTATCGAAACGGACGCTGCATAACAAGTCCCATCGGTATTACTAAGATTGGTCAGGTTCCAAGAATTATAGCCTCTTTTCTAAAACTTTCCAACCCCGAACGGTACACTGGACATTGTTTTAAGCGGTCAAGTACATCACATTTGGCTAATAGGGGTGGTGATTTGATAACAAACAGCACGGGGGGTGGAAGTCTTTTGCAGTAGCCAAAGGCTACATCGAGACATAACTGCAATACGAGTACTAATAGTGCAGCTGCAAAAAATTGTTAAATGTTGAGTTTTCTTTACCGTTTTTAACAAATTCCATTCGTTTGGGACAGCTTTATTATTTGAGTGGTTCTCGTTTTTCAAATCAAATAAACACTGCTGACTACATTGGCATTTGACAGTTGATGTGATGTTTGATGATTTGACATATGAAGCAAATACTGCCAACTTTAAGATATAACATTTCACCAAAAACAGTTTAATAATAGCTTCATTGTTAAACTGTTTTCAGTGTCACAATAAGTCCATTATAAACGCAAAGTAGAAAATACTATTATTTGATATGCTTCTTCTTCTTCTTTTTCCTCTTAATATAGGCCAGTGGCCTGTTTTAACCACAAAGTGTCCCTTAGGCCAGGTAGGTGGCTAGCCTTACCCGTCAAAAGTGAGGAAAATTTTCCTTGTCTAGGAGTTAACGGCTACCATAGGTGTTAGCGTGGTTGCCGGGGAGCGTACAATTTTTAAAATCCTTCTAGAGTCCGCCGGGATTCGAACCCGGCCCGGCCATTTGAAAGGCGAGCATTCGCTCGCTGATCCATCCATTCACTATTTGATATGCGTTAGGCATAAAAAATTTATTTATGTATCATTATTGCAAATTAATTGAACAATTAAGAATAAGAGTTCATTGTTGATAACAATATATGTATTTATAGATGTAACACTTGTGTAGTAGCGATGGTATTTGAAATGACCTTTTAGAATATTACATTTTTGGCAAAATTTACCCATTTACCCGTTTAGGAGTACAAGCGACACTTTGTGAGGCGAGACCGGACGCGTTTCACTCATATGATATTTTATTTTCCAACGCCCGAACTAATGTAAATAAAAATGTATTTCAAATATTACGATTATCGAAAATTGACGTCTACGTCAGTTTCTGATAATCAAGAAGGCCATGTAAAAAATATTCGAAAGCTAATCAACTTTTGAAGTGCGTTTACTCCGCCCTCAGAAAAGCAGCCTAATCACTTTTATGCCTATGCATTTACCCTGCCAATCAAGTCACGTAAGTTGTCGCTTTCATGGCGTTTAAAACAAAAAACGATTTTTGCATAAACAGAGTGCTAGGCAATTTCCAAAAGGCGACTAAGTTATTTGCCTATTCTTTAAGGGATCCGTGGTTACAAATATTAAGTACTGAAATTGATAATTTAAGTCATATTTCTACTAAAAAGAAATTATGCTTAGTTTTAAGACCCTTAAGCTCTTGTAGCAACGTTTTCAACACATATTTCTTTTGCAGGTGCCTATATAGGTGACGATATGCCATCTTACAATACCAGTTACTCAAAAGGCTTTAATAGTTTACAACGTCAGGAAGTTAGTAGGAATGTAGGAATTCACAATGGAAGACCAATTAAAATTGAAGATTATCCGTTTTTAGTAGGTATAATTGGTGCCTGGTCAGATGTGCTTGGTCAAGGTTCAATTATTGGGACAAGATGGGTTTTGACTGCAGCCCACTGTTTTATTAACAGGAAACAGAATGTAACTGTAAGTACATTTTTAGAAGTATGTCACCTTATTGTCAAATTAAAAAATTACTAGAATGCTTACTAAAAACTTCCACAGCAAGTCGAAACTAAAAATTTCAAAAACATAGAAAGAAAAAGAATTTTGTAAGCTGTCAACTCTGCCAACTTAACTAATAGTTTTTGAGTTAAGGCAAAAATATAAAAAATTTTTGTTTTTAAAGTGCTCACCCTATATATATTTGACCGAAATGCTTTCGGTTTCATGCTAGGTAGACATACAATCCGCATTTAAAATATGGTCAGACGAAATTGCGAAAACGTGTTTTTCGTCATATAGGGCTTGAAACATGAAGATCTGAAGAAACCTCGGAAGGTGATTTTTTTTCGATTACAATAATTCCTTCGGCTTTCAGTAGTAACAAGTATTGAGAATTTGAATTTGAGTTTGAATTTCATATTTAGGGGTTTTTCGCTACTACATCTGATAGTGATTACAAGATTACAAAAAACTGAATTTGTAAAAGTGAGGAAAGGCCTTGATATAATTTAATCAATGCAAAAAGCTGAAGAAAAAGTAGCTCAATCAATTTCGAGCAAATTGCAGACCGATAATCTCGACATTCAAAATTGTAATGGTCAATGCTATGACAATCGCAGAAATATGGCAGCCAAATTTAGTATAATGCAAGCCAGTATTGTCAAAGTAAATAGATTTGCTCATTTTTTACCCTATTGTTCACACTCGTTAAACTTGAGTTCACGCTAGAGCAGCGATTTCAACTTACCAACCATAATTCACATTTCTCTCTGACTGTGGTATCACCTAGTGCCCAGTCAAACCATTTTTCTACAGATACTCAACGTTTTCGAATACGAATGCGATTGCCACCCGTACGGGTTCCGCGTACCGCCACTGGTATAGCTGTCGTCAATAAAATCGGGGACACCTAAATAGATCTAGAGTACGTTTAGCGAATATACAACTCCGGGTTGTTAACGCTGCTAGTTAAGCGTAGCGATGTCAAACTATTTGCTCGCAGTAAAATAAAGACGTATATATCAGGACTAATAAAGCCCTTTATTATTATTACTATTATTATTATATATTTAGGAATGTTCGTCATGCTATCTCCGTTTGACTGATTTCTTCGACGCAGATAGAGAATTACCGGGTTATCGCACTTGAAACTTGCTTCGTCAGTTGATATTAAATCCACCACAAGTCTTTCTCTTGTCAACATGTAAACTACTGCGAGGCATTTTTGTTACCATTCACTGCGCTTGACACCGAATGTTTGGCAAAACTAATTATTTACAATACTCAACATTTGCAGTAATTACCAGTCATTAATCGACTCTTATTATTGGTCTATGTTTAACTTTCACCAAAGATATATTGTAATGAGGTGCTGATGCATGCAGTGGTGAAAACGAAAGGCGGCTCATAGTCTATTAGCTGAGTCATTTCGAAGCTAAATCCATTCCCATGGAATTTTAAGCACTACAGTTGTATATTCTCTGAACATACTCTAATGACATATTTTTATATTTTGGTATTGCTTCAACGGTTCATAAGCTTCTAAATTACAGTTAGATGTAATTTTTTTACAATGTCATGTAAATTACAAAAAAATAGAAACGATGTGGTGAAAATACAAATAATTAAATTTTCCAACAGGGAGTGTATAAAAACATAAATTGAATTAATACTTGTGTCCCGCTGCTGATCATATCAGTCAGCGATACAGCCTTAGTAACAAAACGTGTAAGTCAGTGATTGTATTTATTTGTTCCTCACTTGTAAACATCAATTTATCAAGTCACTGTATTCACCTTGAAAATGTTTCTTAACTGGCTAGCCAGTAAATTTTTTACTGGCTAGCATGTTATATTTTACAAGCGTGCTCATAGATAAATGATAGCGTGCAAAGCCAGAGTTGTCTTCCTTAGTATGTGTCATATTGATTAATTTAGTTGCTTGTCAGTTTGACATTTTGAATAAATGGTGAATTTCTAGTTATTTACAAGTGAGGAACAAATAAAACATTCAACAATACACGCCAGGTAACCATTTTTACTGGCTCAAGGATATGACAGGCTCGCCTAACGGCTCGCCAGTCATCCCAATCCTATCGCCAGTAAAACCTGTTTTACCTGGCTTGTAATGTTAAATACTATTGTTTGCTGCTAACCGTTGACAACGAAACTTAATATTATTATTAAGTTCCTAGGAAAATCGTACGACACTCATTAATGACCAATAGAAAAATTAGTTCACGAGCCGTAACCAAGACAACAAAAAAAATTTCTTGGAAATTTTTTGTAGGTAAATATTACTTCTTTTTAAGGTTTGTGTCGTTACGATTTTCTTACCGAATCTGCATTCGAGCATTAATTCATATCCGGAAATTATTATTCGTGCATTCCAACAACGTCCTAATTTGCCTTCGCATCCCGCTCAGGCAAATTAAGACGACGTTATTGGAACGCACTCAAAAAAATTTCCGGAAAGAATTATTGCTCTTATGAGATTATATGTGATAATAAAATTAGCAACGCAAGATGCAGGCTTAGACGTTTTGTTTATAATTGCAAGTGTTTATGTGACATGTAACACTCACAGGTAATACGACTCCCGAAAATTAATCCTGGTGACAGGTGACAAATCAAACGATTTTTTCAAATATTTAAGAAAATTTCGATAAGCAGCGGAAAAAATATGATAAGATAACTTGGAATGTATCGCCTATTAACATTTTCGGCAGGCAAGAATTCGCTGCTTTGCCTTGGCTTGTATCTACTTGCCTACCTCAAATGCTAATAGGTCCTTACATTCCTTGTTACTTAAATAGCTATTAATGTCGCCACTGTTTCCAATTACAGTTGGAAATTTATCTGGCATGGAAGTTGATGATATTTTCAAAAGATAAATTGTATTTTTACCTATATCAAACTGAGTGACAATCGCTCGTATTTATATGGCTTTCATTAATGTAATAGAATTGTCATATACCACACATGCTCGCAATCAATTTCTAGTGACCAAAATGTCTTGCAAGAGAAATTATGATTACTGTGATATCAAGAACTTTAGAAGATGTTCTAAAGATTTTTTGACGAATGTAAACAACTGATGTAAAATGTGCACCAAATGGCAATAGACAGAACAAATAATTTCTAAGCATTCACGTTATTAAATAAAGTTTTGTATTTTCATATTCGTTAAATTAAATGTAATGTACAATTGTGTAATCGAACTTGTTGTAAGTAATATGTATATAAAAAAATCGGTAACTACATGCAAAATGTTCTTCTGAATATCAAAAAACGCGAATCGAAACTGACTCAGTAACTCAGCCACTCAATACTTTAAACAACATCTTAATCGGAAAAAATGTGAATCGGATTTATCAAGAGAAATTATAATTATAATTCATGCTATAGTAATTCATATATTTAACCAATTTGCTACCTTTCTTTCGATGAAATTTGCATATTTATGTGTTTGATATAGTACGTTTTAACAAACCCCCACACAATTTCAGTAGGATTATTTAGATGAGGAAAGGGGGAAGTCTAAGAGCGGCATGCGTGTTGCTGTTGCAAGACTGATGAAATAGGTTTTCAAAGTTTCTTTCCAGTGTACTCATTTACGAAAGTAATCTCATTATGTGTAATCCATTTCTCCATTTGGCGTTTACGATAACTGGAAATGGGTGGCTTATCAACAAGCATGGAATGGTAAGGAGCATTATCCATGATAACAAGAAACTTATCCTCCGTATCACTTAGAGCTGGAAGTAATTGACCTTCCACCTATTTCTTAAATATGTCTCCATTTCTATTTTTGTCATAATATTTGTGTTGAAGTTGTTATCTAATATGAAGCAATAATGACGGATCGCCTTCCTATTTTGTTATCTAAATTAAATTACAACCTGGTAGGAAGCTTAAAAACGTCCTACATGAGACAATGTATAACGTTTCTCTTCACTTCAAATTTTGCGCGGTTAAGTCCGTGTCATATTCCCACTTGGCTGCCGTTCTGGTAAATCCAGGTTTCGTGCAAAAAACAAAAGTTAATATTTTTATTAGAATCTAGATCCTGTAAATATTTTCTAAGAAAAGGTATCTTCAACGCCTTGACATGAGATATCTCTGATAAAATCTGTTTTCCTTTAGCTTTCTTCTATTTATAACTCAGGCTTTATAAAATTTTATAGAATGTCCTCTTCCCCTCAAATTGTAATTCAATTTTACTAAAATTATACAAATCGCCTAGTGTAAAATGTTCAACTTTTTCGTGATAACTAAAAATTTTGTTTTTGTTTACTTCTTTCTTAACATTTAGGATTTTTTCAAAAGCTGCCAGTTAAATTGTAAAACTGTTTTAAATACGTCAATGGAACTGATCCAGAATAGCATTAAATTCAGTTTACACTAATATCTATATGATTTTAAACATCATACAAAAAACATATTTACAACACCTGTGCAAATATATATTTTTTATATGTTCTGGTAGATACGGTCTACCAGCTTAGCAATGAGGCCGATAGGTAGGTTTTTATGGCCTAGGCCGGTATCACTTAACTACCGTTCTTGACGACGTCCGGTAGCACTTAGCAACGTCTGCGATTCGTATCATACGTTTGGCAGTATAGTATTCCAACCAAAAATTGGAAAGTTATTTAAAATCCAGTACACCATGAAAAGTGTAAGTCATGTCTAAGTTGGTTTCATACAATCAGTAAATAATATTCTAATGTCAATCAGCTTTCAAGTAATAACAGTTCATCTGCAAACTGTACATGTAACTGTTTTGTTAAGGCATTGTAACATTGTGTATAATTTAAGTAGGTACTAGTTGCGTTTTTAAAACCTTATAGTAGCATAAAAAATGTTGAAAAACGTATATGTCTTCCAAACTTCCCAATGCATCTGTCAAATTTGAAGGTTACTGTCGAAGTGTCACTGAATGACAAACAGTAATTTTATGAATTAAATTACGAAGTGACTTACTGATCTCAATGCTGGCCTGATTTTAAATAGCTTTCCAATTTCTGGTTGGAATACTATACTAAAGCATATTGTTGCTGGCACTGTCAGTCGATGTCAAATTCGAGGTTAGTAGGTTAGGTTTTTCATCGGTCTGACACAAACTGTTGCAAAAACTAACCTCGAATTTGACACAGACAGCGTCACCAACAATATACTTCAGTACCACCAAACGTGTAACAAGAATCACAATATTTTTAAAGCAAATAGTTTGAGATAATTCTTAAATAAAATCAAAACTTGTTTAGTATACAAGACAATTGTATACGACACACGGCCGCATTAGCTATATGCCTAATGTGGTAAATAACTATTTTGTTGAATTCAAGCAGCAGTTTTTGGAATTAGGAATAAGACTTAGTCACTGCAAGTTTTTCTTTTTTTTTTCTTTTTCACTATGTAAAGTTTTACTTAAAATGATATTTCAGGATTCGCAAGTTGAAGCAGGACTCCTTCAAATCTATTCAAATACCACAAATTTGACGGGCGACAGTACTGTAAAGCGTACGATTCTTGCGTTTTACAATCACGAGCGATACAACTCGATGACACTCGATTACGATATATCAATTGTGAAGGCTAACAAAGAGTTTGATGGAGTCTACGAAAAAACTACAGCCTTTGCTGACCCTTCATATTATGTAAGCATGTTTTAATATCATACTTTGAAAGAATTGGTTTAGTAGTGAAAATTTTGCCACCAGTTTATCCATATCCACTATATACATATTTATAAATATATCTATTAAATTAATTGGTGCATACTGACGTCACTAAAAATTGATCGCTTATTGAAAAGAAAACGTATTAGAGCTGGTGCAGACTTTTGACAACCACTGGCTGAATTAGTAAGACTACATTAAGTCCTATAGAAAGAAAAACATGGAATAAGGAGGTAGCAAAAGCGACATGATACGTAAAGAGAGGCAACAGTGTTAACGACTGACCTCATACACTGGCACAACTTCTACCACCAATCAAACGACTAACAGCGATAACTAACATTATTAGATTGATCCAAGTGTTTTATCGTAATAAGCATTTTTTAAATTACTTTGAAGCAGAATAGAGGCTTAATAATATACATTTCGATATCAGCCGAAATCATCCAATTCAGTGTGTCACTCCCGAGTGTATTTTCTCAGAACTACATATTGAGAAACAATCTTCTCTACATTGGACGGTTCATTGTAACTTGTTTGCACTATAGTCCATTTTCTAAATGTTAAAGCTTCGCCAAAGTTCTAACTTCGTTGGCTCAAAACCGATTTGAACATTTTTTTTTATCATTTCGCAAAAAGTTTATAGAAAAGTTCCCTATAGGTGAGAAACTGTGCTTTTTATTTTTGAATTGTTATTAACAAATAAGTGTTTTTAATAAACATGGATATCAGCCTTCTTAATTGTGCATGTAGCAAACTATAATTTTTATTCTTTGGTACTTTGGCAACCACTTTTCCTCTATCTGTACGATATGTCTTATTCGTCATAGGGGTAGTATCAATACAAGTATCGGCATTTCCACAACACGGTATAATGCTTCTTAATTTTGCAAGTAGCATACTTAGGCAATCGCTTTTCTTCCATCTGTACGACATGTCTTAACCATCATAGGGGTAGTATCAATACTACGAATATCAGTACTTTCCCAACGTGGGTATCAAGCTTCCTCATTTTTCATGTATCATACCTTACCTTTTTGTCCTTTGGTACTTAGGCAATTGCTTTTCTTCCATTCATACAATTAATTATGTTCTAATCCTCATAGGAGTAGTCTCGATACGAGTATCAGTATTCCTCCAACACGGCCATACCTTGCTGTTTTGTTCTATAGTACTTAGGCAATCGTCTTTCTTAACCGTCATAGGGGTAGCCTCGATATGGGTATCAGTACTTCCACAACATGGCTATCAGGTCCCTTCATTTTTCATGTAGCATACTATGAGTTTTTGCGCTTTGGTACTTAAGCAACCGTTTTACCTCTTTCTGTACGATGTCTTCTTCGTCATATGGGCAGTATCGATACAAGTATCGGTATTTCCTCAAATTGGTATAAGGCTTCTTTATTTTTCAAGTAGCATACCTTACCTTTTTGTTCGTTGGTACTTAGGCAATCGCTTTTCTTCCATCTGTACGATATGTTTTAACCATGATAAGGGTTTTATCGATACGAATATCAGTATTTTACCAACGTGTGTATCAAGCTTCCTCATTTTTCATGTATCATACCTCGCCTTTCCTTCTTTTGGTACTTAGGCAATCGCTTTTCTTCCATTCGTAGAATATGTTCTAATCCCCATAGGGGTAGTCTCGATAAGAGTATCAGTATTTTACCAACATGGCCATACTTAGCTGTTTTGCCCTTTGGTACTTAGGCAATCGCTTTTCTTCCATCTTTAAAATATGTCTCCACAGTCATCGGGGTAGTCTGGATATGGGTTATTAGTACTTCCACGGTGGCTATCAGGTCTCTTCATTTTCCATGCAGCATACCTTGCTGTTTTGTTCTTTGGTGCTTAGGCAATCACGTTGCTTCCATCCGTACAATATGTGATAACCGTCATAGGGGTAGTCTCAATACGAATACCAGTATTTTCCCAAGGTGGCTATCAGGTCTCTTTATTTTTCATGCAGCATATCTTGCTTTGCTGTCATTCGGTACTCAAGCAATCGTTTTTCTTCAATCCGTATGATGTGTTTTAACGGTCATGTAGATAGTCTCGGTACAAGTATCAGTATTTCCAGCGGGCGGATAAGGTAGTCTCGGCAGTCTCGTATCGGCATTTCAACAACAGTATAAGGTCTCTTTATTACATTCGCTTTGGAGATGCGGTGGTAACAAAGAATACACAGAATAACCTGTAATTCTCTATTACAAGTTCTTAAAAGATTGGATATGCAGTCTATAGGTGATCGGGCGTTCACTACCGTAGAGAAAAATTGCCAAGGCCACGGCTCTGTATATGGGAGTTTTTTTGTATATAAATATAATCCTGAAGTTTCCAGAACGCCCTAAAGGCAGCGCATATTTGATTGTATATTTCGCAGTACCTAAACGTTTCCTTTGTGGATCATCACACTTCGATGCATCTAAAAGACTGTAGTGATGAATGTACTTGTATGAATCCTATAAAATTACACGTTGTGGACCTACGCCTACCAAAAGTCTTAGAGGGTTGCCCTTACCATATTTGTCTACTTTGGACAAGCCATGTAGTTAATATGGAAGTGTTTCAGGTAAAAATAACTGCCTTTGTTTCTTTGTAGTAGACTACCTTCTTATTACATAACTCCTTGTCACTTAATTTTTGTGATGTGATGCTTCTTTAGTTCATTATAGTGTTCTCGATCAATTATATTTTTAATAGTCTCTTGCTAATTCACTCGATCACTGTGGCACCACCTTTGCTGGTCCACATTACTACAATATTTTTGTAAATTCTGATTCTATAGAGTTGTTTGTGTGGATCTAGTCATGCTTCCTTTTGTAGGTACTTTTCTTTTCAAATTTGCATGCGCTTCCAGTCAGCAGGAAATTAATTCGAACTTCATACCTGGATAGCTGTTTATACATATCAAACGCTCTCCGACTATCATACCAAGACATTAAGTGGTCACGATCCCTAAGTAAGGACATTCTTCCCCTAATTACGGGTTAGCCTATGCACCTACCCGGGCATTAAGCAAATATAAACATATTTTTGGTAGTAGTTGAATTATGATTTTTGTATCTTTTCGACTCTTTGTTTAACGATATACTAATATATGTGTTTACACGATTCCCGGCTGAGATTTTAGTGTAAATTTGTTTCGGCTTGAAATCGATTGTCATGAATTTTTCGCTTAGCTTGCAGCAGATCCAACAATTCCGAACGCTGGCGTGCATCGGGTTGCCTATTTGATGTAGTAGGCTTTTACTCGAATTAATCGGCGATTATAGCCAAAGTTGTCGTTAGAATTTTATAGATGTATGTATAATCTGTAACCTCATTCACTTTGCAGTGTAGAGGCTGGTGCTTTATGCGCTGGCATCTGGCGGTACAATGCTCAACTTGCCCCGGATTCCTGATACAGAGTTGGACCGCGCTTTTGGTACTTGCGCAGCAACATTTGTGTGAGTTGTATGTCTTGGTGATGTGTTGACTTTGTTAATCTATCTCTTAGGTCTGTGGTTCTGAGTAGACCACAGTTAATTTGGTGCTTAGCTGTGAATGGTCTCACTGAGCCCGATTCTAATCGCCAAGGATACGGAAAAATTCCGACCCCAGCGGGATTCGAACCGAGGACTTGCTTAAAGCAAACCTGGCGCTAACCCATCTGCGCCACGCAACTTCTGAATCTTATGGATAAGATAGCATTATTAGTTTAGGAAATTCAGACTTAGTCTTGTTGGAGCGTTAATCATAGTCCTTTATTTAGGACGAATACTTTCACTAGATCGACTCTGTACGGGATCAGTTTAATCGGATTTTCATGTGTATGTCATTTCATTTATGTTATGCAGGTATTCGTTAGTTCTTTCAGCCTGTTTCATCTTAGTTTACCCGCTTCCCTTGGTTTTATGGAATCCGTTTAGATGAATTATTGAACCGGCTGCCCGTATTTACTCGTAAACATCGAGAAACAAAGCACCTGCTTGGTAGCTTTTTTTTTATTGCCCATAATTACCATTTTCCATTCTCTGCCGGTGTGAAAGATGTACGATTACTCGAATGCCTAACCTTTCGTTCTGTTTTTATTAATAATGTAGCCAATTAATTTTATATCTAGAACACACATTTTTACTTTATAATTGATAGAGATTAATAATGTCAATAATAATGCATGATTTTAAATTATTAGAATAATAAAAAATCATTAGTCGTAACATGTTTAATATAGTAATAAGTTTACAAAACGTTTCGCAATTTATAATTGCTTCATCAGTTGTTAAAAATTTTTTAATTTGGTTTACATTTCTGAAAGGGAATAAAAAACACAGATTAGCGAATACATTCATTTCAAATAAAACCTGTATACTCACTTAGAAATATTATAATATTGAATATTGAAGAAGTGTAGAAACTATTACGACCATTTTTCTTAATTTATGCACATCCCATTTTATTGTAAAGTTAAAACAATGTAATTTTATGACGAAATTTAACATATTAAAATAAAAGACGAAACAGCACCCCAGAAGAAGTGAATACTGTGTTTGGACAATTTAAAATATAGCATAGCACAAGCATTGAGCAATATGGAATGCAGAAAGTAAATGAATTTTTGAGAAAAGCATGCAAGGTTGTTTCCTTAATTTGTTATCATACTGCGCAGTCGGTGTGAGAATATAAAGCTTGCTATTAATTTACGCAGGGTTGTATTAAATTAAATTTTTAAAAGTTGTAATGACAAATATATGAACAAGTTTAAGGGTTGTTTATAAATAAACAGATTTGAGAAGTGCATCGCAAGAAATATTTATTTGAAAAGGTTATGGTTGATTGAACTTATATTGTCGGTGTCAGTTTTATAATTAATTGTTGTAGGGCTTTTTTGCATTTCAATCATTTCTAGGCAAAATCGTTTTTTTAAATTGCTCTCTTTATGTAAGATAGTGGGTGTACTAAAATTAAAAGCATGTAAGTGTTTAATTGCGTGATCAGTTAAGGCTGTTTTATTGGATGAGGGTGAAATGTTGTTATTTTTGACAGAATATTTATGTTGTCTGATTCTATTTTTTAATAATTGCTTAGTTTGACCTATATATGTGGAGTTACAATTGTTACAATTAAGTTGGTAAACTACTTGAAATTCCATGTTAGTTTTAGTTTTATCTTTTAAATTAGTAAAAAACAAATTACCTAGAGTATTGTTGTTGTTAAAAGCAGTTTTGATATTATATTTTTAAGTTCATTTTAAATTTTTTCAGCAAGTATAGGAATATATTGAATTGATACCTGTCTGTTTTGTGACGATGTGTTTGAAATATTAAAATCGTTGCCTATGCAGTTGAATTGTAAAGATATATATTGATTAAGTTTGTTTTGGTTTTTAATTTTATTCATTCGGTAGTTAATGTGTTTTTTGATAAAATCAATAGGATAATCATTTATAACAAGAATATTAGTAATTAATTCTAAATTTTTATTATGAAAATGTTTAGAGGATAATTGAATTGCTCTGTCAACTAAACTGTTTATGACACTAATTTTATATTTGATTGTTGTATTAGAGTTAATATTTAAATATGTATTTGTTTTTATGCTTTTTCGGTACCAATTTCTTAAAATTAATCCATTCGGTTGTCTGAATAATGTGAGGTCTAAAAACTTAAAGGAGGCATTGGAATCCTCATTTTCAATTGTAAAATTTAATCTGGAGTGTGAGTTATTAAAGAGATTAAAAAAGTTTTGTTTGTTTTGAGTGCCTGTTGCCATTATGATGTCGTCCACGTATCTTAAATAAAGAGAGAAGTTGGTATTTTGACTAAGAATTTTTGTCTCGATATCTTCCATTACGAGATTAGCAATTGTTGAAGATATAGGTGACCCCATTGCACAACCAAAATTTTGAGAATAAATTGTATTATTGTATGTAGTACAGGTGGTATTTAAAACAAATTCTACAGCTCGAATAAACTCATTTAGTGGGATATTTGTATGTTTTTAAATTCTATTCCAGTTATTTTTTATAATGTGTAGGACAAGATCGATCGGCATATTTGTGTACAAAGAGACTACATCTAATGAGAAAAGAGTATGGTTATGATTAAGTTTGGTGATATTTATATGTTCTTTGAATTTCCATGAGTCTTGAATGCTGAATTTATTAAGCGATGTTATATTTGTTAAAATGTTTGATAAATATTTTTGCTACAATGGGTCTTAAAGGTATTTTATCTTTATGTAATTTTGGTAGTCCATACATTTTAGGAGGAAGACCGTTATGTGAGATTAAAGTTTTATATGTAAAATCGTCAATGAAGTTTTTCTCAAATAAATTTTTAATTATTGTGTTATTTTTGCTTTGAATAATTAAAGTAGGATCTTTAAGTTCTTTTTTATATTTATTTTTATCCCGTAATAAATTATTCAGTTTATCATAGTAATCAGATTTAGTCATTAAAACTGTCTTTTGTGTTTTATCTGCAGATGTTACAATAAGATCTTCATTATTGTTTAAAAAAAATGTGTTTTATTTATATTTTTAGTGCGTTCTTTGTTATATTGTAATTGTGTGAAAGTAAGATTCTGTTAATTATTTTTATTATGTTTAAAATTAGTTAAAATATTACAAATGTTAGCGCGAATAGAATTTTGTTCAGTTTGTGTTAAATCACGAATTCCGTTTTCAATATTGCAAATTATATTTTCGATGGGTAAATTGTTTTTAGGATTATAATGATTGAATTTTGGACCTAATTTTAAAATATTAATGACATTGTCTGGAATTTTAATGTCTGTTAAGTTATGAATGAAGTTATTTGGGTTTTCATTATTTGATAGATTGGTGTGCAGAGGGTGATTTAGTTTTAAAAAATTTTATATTGTTTGATTGCCTTTACTGGGAACATACTGGTTGTTTTTAACTTTACAATAAAATGGGATGTGCATAAATTAAGAGAAATCGTAGTAATAGTTTTTACACTTCGTCAATATTCAATATTATAATATTTCTAAGTGAGTATACAGGTTTTGTTTGAAATGAATGTATTCGCTAATCTGTGCTTTTTATTCCCTTTCAGAAATGTAAATCAAATTTAAAATTTTTTAACAACTGATGAAGCAATCATAAATTGCGAAACGTTTTGTAAACTTATTACTATATTAAACATGTTACGATTAATTGATTTTTTATTATTCTAATAATTTAAAATCATGCATTATTATTGACATTATTAATCTCCATAAATTATAATTTAAAATTTTAAATGTCATTTCACAATTTGAACACATTTTTACGTTTTGTTTTCGTATTTTGTTACACTTAGGATCCAGTAGGTATTTAGCAAGTATATATGATGATAGATTAAAGTCCGTCTTACATTTGCATGATCTTCAAACTAAAAATCTAATTACTTTCGACATAATGAATAATTGTATTATTAGCCCTCAGCATCCGATACTTTTCTTATAGTTCATAAACTAAGATCGTTTCATAATATATAGTATAAACATATTTTAGACTAACGACTATTTGGTATCTGATTGCAGTATAAAAGCTTTTCGCATGCGGTGATTCTTGGTTGGAGTGACTGGATATTAGCCAGAACTAAAGTGTACATTGTACCTCAGAAATCCTGCAAACGAGTTTATCATAGGTAAGATCTTTATAAGAAAATATATATTTATAAGTTGCTCCTGATAATGGATGTGTTTGAAATGTGTATTGTTGTAGATGACATAAGTAAGTTATATATAAATTTCATATTTGATGTAGGCTTTCACTGCTGAAGAACAACTGACTACATTTAGTTAATTTCGAAGGACAACACGCTATTATTCTAAAGGTTTCCATTTGTTATGGCACGATATGTGTACGTAAAGTACTAGGTACCTTAGGCACCAATTGCTATTGGTCATGTAGTGAAATACCTGCTATAATTAGTTCAATCTTAGAAATAAACCTTTTGCATGTCAAAACGACATTGTAGGCCAACTGCTCTTTAAGGGTGATATTCAGAAAATTTGAAACCCTGCGCTTGACAACAGCCGTATATTCAAAACGAACAGATATAATTCTTAAATGACATAAATGGAAAGAGTGAAAACTGGTTTGACTCCCTACACTCAAGGTGGCTGACTAACTATACCGGTTTGAGGTGAGCAGGCAGTGTCCAGATCCAACTTAAATATCACTGCGTTGCAGTCCCTCTCCCCTAAACCAAATAGGCGTCATAGGTTTGTTCCCTTTTCCTAAACGTTGGCACCGTGGGTGTTTGCAGAAGCCCTGCAGGTTCAAGGTTAATTGGGTTCTAGTTCTGACACCCGCTACACCTTTTCAAATACTCTTCGATGTAGCTTCGTATACCAGTCCAATAACATCGTGATGCAATTCGGTGGATGGTTCGACGTCGTAATGACCGACTCGAGTTCTATCTTAGAAGAAACGACAAACTCTACTTCTTCTAGGTCCTGGTCTAGACGATACCTGTAAAGTACACACTAAAGCCTTAAATAACGGCTACAATTTCACTTAATATAGTCTACTCTATGGTCTCGAGGATGCGTAAAACACTTAATTATGTTTTATTGAAACACTGCAAACCCCGCACGTTTGCGTTGTACTCGTAGTGTGAGGCGAAGGAGGAACAGTACCCGCTTCATTAAGAAATTGTAGAACTACTGCTGCCCGTGTGGTATCTCATTCCTCGATTACCATGTCATTGGGTAGCCTGCCAATTCTTGTTTCATCAGATCCCAGATGGTAATATGTAAGCAGGCACTAAGGTTGGCTCATATGCTCCGACCTTTATACAATTTTCTGCAAAAGGGGTTTCTTTAGCCCTTCGCCGCAGGTACTCCTGCATTTGGAAAGAAACTTACTGAACCGATATCTCTCATCACTTACCAACTCGACCTCTTCATTTTCTCGCAGTTGTAGTTTGGCGTTTTTTTGAAGTTGAACAATAGCATTGTTTCAGTGACACTTGTAACAACATCAGCTATTTCCTGTTTCTAATTCTTCCTTGCAACCACAACTAGGTGTAACTTTGGACTCCCTTATTCCTGTACAGCTATGTCATCTGCAAAGCCGTACTCCCGTTTTGGATTGTGTACAAAACTCCATGTGCGCTGAGGATGATTTATCAGTTTCAAATAATCACACACCTGCCCTTCTGTAATGCTGACTTGAGCATCAGGATCTACATAAGCGGTTCCCTCTCTATCGTTCACTCGCTCGTTGCTCTCGATGCCGAAGTGCGTCTTCGCCTAGTTGAACCGAACGCCATAGGGGCCTGTCACACCTCCGCCGAAAGCTCCGTCAAGCTACTCATTTCTCACAACGCCGTCAACGCCGACCTGCTGTCTGAGAGCACCGATATTCTCCCGAGCTTAGACCCTCCTTGCTGAATCAGCTTGAGTTATTACCTCTTGCTCGTTACGTTTTGTACGTCTAAGTTTGTGAAATTTGCAATCATTTATCGAATATCCTAAATTGTCACAATAATTGCATCGCGGGCGCTCCTTTTTCGAGTTCGGACAACTTTGTCGTGAAAAGTGCTAAGATTCGCATTTTTGAATTTCCTGCAAGGCTTGTTTAACTGTGGTTTAAAATCATAATGCAAATGCTGAAACTGCTGAAGAGACACTTGGCATACGACGACAGCTGGAACAGAGAGCCGCGATTTCCTGGTTCTTTTTGCAAATTTGCTCAGGAATTAAATTCCCTTTTCGTCGTTTTCGGAACTGTTCCCACACGCATAGGCTTTATTGTTCTCACTGGATTTCAAAGCTGTTTTCTCGTTACTTAATAAAATTTTTGGCGCAACTTTGGCTGCCACTTGTTGACCAACTACACTTTAAGAGATTGGCAACAACAAATATAACACTACGCTTGGTGGTGCGGTGCGTCTGTTTCTTCGTGAATATTCAAAGGCCCTTTTACTTCAATTCTCTTTACATTTATCTAAAAACATGCTTAGCGCAAGCACAGATAAGCTCTTCTTCGAATTCGATCTGCAAATTGATCATAGATAAGTATTTAAAAAAATAGAATTATTGTTCTTAAAACAAAATGTTTACTTACTTCTTTTAAATACAATACAAGCCTATATGTGAATGTAGATATCAATATAATTTCAAATTTTGGAGAGCCCCCATTTACTATATGCTGCAGGGAAATTATAGATATACCAAAGGAATACTGAGAAACAAAATGATGGCAGAAATTGAAAAGCAATGAGTGATTCTTTGTTGCTGTATACTTAAAGTTAAAAGAAGTACGGAATTGTAGATTTAAGCCAGCTGCAGCCCTCAAGTGACATAAATGAATTTGATTCTTGAACATGCCTAGGCAATATGTCACATGCTACGTTTTGGGACACATTGCATTTCGGTATTAAGCCCACAATGTAAAGTATAATTCGCAGGAAGTGGCGTCACATACTATCGGTTCGTCCTGACTAAACAACTAATTGTTGCTTACTGTCGTTTGCCTACATCAGTGTCTCTTTTCAGTGCATTTAGTGCATTGCGATGACCTAATGCTTAAATGTCATGAAAATTAATTTAGAAATTTCCTAACACCTACGATAAGGTCAACATTTTCAAATGTAATCACCTTCGCAACAATATTTCGTCCCATGTCTAGTAATAATTCTCATGAGCATTATTCATCTCTATATTTAAATGTAACCTTAATCCTACAGGAACCGTACAATAACTTCCAGAAAAGTATGCGCCAATGGATTTGCGGAAGGTGCTTGTGATTGCGATAATGGTGGTCCTTTATATCAGCGCGGAAGAATAATTGGTAAAGTAAACACCATATTTATTGGACAATAAATACGATAACCGAGCATTTCAGGAATATTATCGTCGTATACTGGCATAAAGTACGATGTATCGATGAACATTTTTACTAGAATTTCACATTTTAACAGCTTCATACTAAGAATTACAAGCGGCACTGGCTAGACATTATGATTGAAGTATAAAACACAACGATGTATTATATCCAATAAAAAATAAAAATTTAAATTAGTAACCGTAGCTACGTTAGCAAATATCCACTTATGAGTCCTTCTACACGAAACCTGGGAGTTCCCTCGCTGCCTTTACACATATTTGTGCTATAATAATTTTATAAAAACATATTTTCTGCCATTTCAGTGATAGAGGATTGATATAGAAAGTATTCGCGACAGCAAGATATGGAGTAAAAAACTTTAAGAGCAAATTCGAGTTTTAATCTTGTTAAAGGTATAAAGCGTAATTAACATTAGAATTCATTTTATGCATAATTCTTGGCCGTGTAAAAGCTCCTTTATTTGAAAGTGGTCGTCGTGCGAATGTAGCTTTAGCGATTAGGTGGTAATCTGCTTTACCGGCAAACTTAGTAGCCGTTTCAGGACGCTCGTTTTGTTTTCATTTGTTTTTCCCTTGCAAAAAGTGGTGTCATATCGGCAGAATTTATGTGCTTGTGCTTCAAGTTTTAATTCTTAGCTTCAGGTATTTTGAAATACTATTTGTGGAAGCTTTGCATTGATGCTGTTTATGGGCCTTGGAGACTTATGTGGGACCACTACGTACGCGCCCTTGAGACGGTTTATTTATCACAGAATTGCTAACCGTCCAATTGCTTGTATTACAGGGTGAGTGAATTACTTCAATTTCAATTTTGGTAACGTAATACGTCCGGTATGTCTAGCGTCACGGGGGAATTTTAAAATATCAGCTATCTTTCTTGCTTGAGAATTTTCGCCAAGCGTCACCCGAGACTGTAAAAACTTCAGAGATTCGTCCTGCTTCGGAGAGCCTCTCTGCTTCTAAGCCTAGTTCGAGTTTAGACGTCGTCGCCTGACTGTTTTGTATGCTATGACGTTTGCAAGCATCCTTCTGATATTGATACCGCGGCCAATATAAAAGAAACTGAAACTGTATGTAGTATGTAGTATGTAGTATGTAATTGTACATTGTACTGGTTTAATTATACGAGGGCCACTAGAAAAGAAATCTACCTAGCCATGAAACAAAAGACATATGATTTTTTTGATATTTTTATTTTTCAACATAATCCCCCCTTACATCAACGCACTTATGCCATTTGTTCTCCAATAAACTTATACCAATGTAAAAAAAGAATTCCTCTTGATTGTCGAAAAAGTGGTCTACGGCATCTTTTAGGCTCTCAGCAGAGTCAAAACGGCGCCATCGAAGGTTTTTCTTTAGTAGTCTAAAGAGGTAAAAGTCAGATGGAGCCAGGTCCGGACTGTAGGGAGGATAATCTATCTCTACAAAGCTGCATTCCTGCATAATTGGTCTGACTTTGGCAGCCTTATGCACAGTTGCATTGTCATACAGCAGAAACACTTCTCGATTGGAAAAATTGGGTGGTTTCTGATCAATTGCTTTACGCAGATTTTTCAAAGTGTTAGCGTAGACATCTGCATTTATTGTGGTCCCTTTTGGCATATATTCGATGAGAAGAATGCCCCTCACATCCCAGAAAACTGTTGCCATCAGTTTCCCAGCAGATGGTTGCGTTCTTGCCTTTTTTGGAGGTGGAGATCCTTTATGAACCCATTGCTTCGATTCTGATTTTGTTTCAGGGTCCCAGTGATGCACCCAAGTCTCGTCGCCCGTTATAATTTGTGATAAAAAGTCACAATTCTGGTCCAAAGTTTTAAAATGACGATGCGAAATTTCCAGCCTACGCAATTTTTGTTCAGGTGTTAATAATCGTGGAACCCACCTGGCTGACACCTTACTCATATTTAAATTGTCATGTAAGATGGTTATTACGCTAGGTTCAGATATTCCCAACGTCATACTAATGGTAGAAACCTTCACACGACGATCCTCGAGCACCAGGGCTACAACTTTTCGCGAAATTTCCTCACTCGTGGCCGTTTTTGGTCTTCCACTTTAGGAGTTGTCTTCGATAGATTCACGGCCCCAGCGAAACTGTTTAGACCAAAATTTTACAACATAATACGATGGTGCATCATGTCCATACACGACGACCATTCTTTCAAGAATGGTTTTTGGGTGGTGCCCCTCTTTTGTAAGAAATTTAATGACGCTGCGATATTCTAATTTCAAGTCACTCATTTTCCCTCACAAACCCCCTTATACAAATCAAACTAATTATCACAAGTAACGCAAATTTTCCACGTAAGGTTAGATTAGACGCCACTATTTGACAAATAAAGCTTGATAGTGTCAATTGTTTTTTTCATGGCCAGGTAGATAACATTGCTAGTGGCCCTCGTAAATTGCGTATTAAATTGTGGTAATTGTTATTATGTTACCGTTATTTTAGGGTGCACCTTTCGAGTTGGTAACGCCTAATCAAAAATTCGCCATTTTGATTTGCTAAGAATAAATATTGGGATAATCATCCCAAGGCTTTTCTCATTGCAGTACCACAGCCATTAAAACTGTTCCAGTCATGCCTGTGCTATTCCAGCGTCGAACCGGTCCAGGATCGTTTCCTCTACGCTTCGGACTGGTACTGGTGGTCGCTACTGCCCTTCACCAGGGATTAAGAAATAGCGGTGGGATGTAAGGAAGAGAGAGTATGATTCAATATTGGGACATGATTTCCTCCGGTATATGGGGATAGAGAAAATCAAGAGCTTGCGTCGGCAGGGTCGCTAGGTTCCTGAGTAGGTCTGATTTCCATCGGGTTAATCGAAATGTACCTACCGCTACCGCAGAAGAACAAGAAGTATAAAAGATTATAGAATTTCTGTACTGGTTACTATATACAGCGTTGTTTATTAAATCTAATGCATTGTTTATACCATTCATTATCTGATTTCGTTACTGCTACCTTCTTTACTTCAAATATTGTGTTATAGCCTGCTGCGATTCAAACTGAGTATAAGCTCTTTGCCTATCTGAGTATATTTGTTGTAATTGCAAAACTCGGTGGGGCCCTTTATATTTGGTAAATAAATCATTAGAGAACTGCACGTCGTCTCCACTGAGTCTAGCTGGACCTCAAATACTTATGTAGCTTTGCAATATTTGAAAATTTTTAGAGAAACTATAGTTAACAAGAAGTGGCGTTAACAATTTGCCACCAATTTCAGAGTACATAATTATTTTCGTGCGAACGGCAAACAATTTTAGATTCAAGCCCAACCCAAAAGTTCTGAGTCAACTCATACCAACAAAAACCGGCAGACCGGTTACACTGAAGAAGACGTGCGCTTCTTTCTTATAATTAACCATGAGTGTTCAACCGATAAGTCTATTACCTTACAATAACTGGGAAATCTATAACCTTTGTAAAATATGTGTAATAGAACTAATAAGCATGTCATTTCTTTTATCTTATGTAGAATTAATACTTGGAAATAGCCTTAACGTGCTTTTAAATATTTTTACTAATACTGGGAAACTAAAATGACACTTATTTCCAACTACTTAATAAATGCAATACCAATGTGATTTAATGCAACTTTTAGAAATATTAAAACTCGCTAAGACGTACACCAAAATACAATTAAAACTTTGTTGGATGAATACGAGCATGTAAAGGAAGCTCTGGATGCTACTTTGAAATAGTAGAGATTTTAAAAGAATTTAAAGAGGCCAAACTAACAATTTTGAGAACTTACAGAAAGGAAATTGCCTTAATTCTGTATTGACATCATAATAAACCGGAATTGTTCCGGTTATTTTTAAATCTTAATTCTTACTAAAATTGCTTATTTTCAGTTTGACCAAAATTAAATATATTTATTTTCAAAATGGTTTGCCTCAGGTAAAGCTCAAATGCTATGGGTTCATACTCAAATGTATAGATACCAGGATAAAACATAGTGTTGTAATAAACTGTATAATGTGTTTAGATATGCAAACAAATTAAATCGTAATTTAATAAAATGCTATGTACACAAATTACTAGAATAAAATATCTTTGGTATTCTGCTATTCCGAGGACTTATTCGGTGACCCACACTGCACACTGGCTTTGTTCGGTTGCTCGGGGACCTGGATTCACTCGTAGGTGTAGTTGTGCAGAGTAGCTCTGATGAACTATGGTCAATGAATCTAAAATCAAACACACGTCACTTATTAATTTTGCGATCATTTAAGTTTAATTGAATTAAAGTGTTTTATAGTGATAAGGAAGTTCACGGCGAGTGTATTACGCTTGGCGGAATGTCATGCTCCCTTTGTGCATAAATTTGTGACAATTCTTACTATTCGCAAAGCCCGGCTTTTGCACCTGGATTTGTCGGGAGGCCGCTGAAGGCTTGGCGGCCTCTGGATTATGTGTACTTGGAGTTCGCTCCCGGTACGTAGGTAAGTCAATTTTATTATTAAATTAGTGCAAAAGGTCGTGATAGAAAGGGGCTGGGGCGGAACGTTAAACGCAGCTTTTAGCAAAGATCGGGGCCGACCGGTACCAGAAGGTTTCGGCGGGTACTGGACGTTCTAGCAAAGATTGGGGTCAACCGGTGCCTGGGGAGAATATTAGAATGAGGAAAGTCCGGGGCCTAAAGTAATTTGAAATAACTGCGGAGTTTCTTTATATACTCTTCTAGCATCTCATTACCTGTGCTTCACGCCAGGCACGTTCAATGTGGGACGGCGCCGTGCGTGTTTGTACGTGACTCGCCGTATCGCTGGTGGACTTGTCCTTATAGTTTTTCGAGCGTAAGGCCGATGCACGTTTGTGATAGTGACGGAAATTAGCCCTGAACAAATTAGCACAAATTAAATGTGAAAAATACATACATTTGTGCTGGAGCTAACGTCACTACATTACTGCGTCTAAAAAGTGCAGATTATGGCTCACCATTTTGCGAAATTCATATGACGATTAACACATTTTGGAAAAAGTCATTTCAGATAGTTTTATGGGAATTATTGGGATGCTGTGAGTGCTATAAATATCTTCCAACGTATTATCGAAATACAATCTGTTCGGGGGTATCTCCCTGCATCAACTAATTAGTAAATAATGAATATTTCTACTTTTTTTCCTTAGTGTAAGCTGAGCGCCTGTTGACAGAATACTAAGTGCGGTTTTATGAGCCATCTTTAGGTGCGGCCCGAACAGGTGGCTAGCCTAACACATGGACAATGAAAAATGCTTTTTCACAGAAGCTACAATCCCCAAAGGTATTGGCATACTGGCTGGAGACTGGAAATCAACCACTACCAAGTAAGTAAGCATGTGTTTTGTTTAACACCATAAACAATTGTTTACATTCACCCAGAACAAGTATAAGTTCTGAATTCTGCATTATAAAGGGAGAATCAACTACGATAACACTCACTTAGGCCTTCAAGTGGGTCCCTTGTGCTACCTCTGTAGTAGAACCCTCTGGTGTCTCACTCACGCCATGCGACTTTTTCAGTATGGATACTAACTAAATGAATATTGCAGATTTCGACCACGTTAGGTCAGAAATTTCCCACATGGATTCTCTTCTTGAAACAGGAACACGTACAATGTGCTCTGCTGTCTCATCCTCAAGCTTGCACTCTCGACAGGTTGGATCGTCAACTAGGCCCATTCCAGTCCGTGCTTGTTCAGTCTGCAGCCAGAATACATTCCTACAAGTTCCAGTTTAGCCATATTCCGCGAGGCTGCTGCAAGAGTCATACTTGCCTGGTGGCATTTGTCCATATTGATCCATCTGTCACCATGGCAATTCGGATTTTTTTTGCCAATTATAGTGTACAGCAGACTGTAAGAAGCCTTAATTTCTGGTTCGCGACCGCAAAAACGTTGTTCTAAGGAGATCGGCTTGTGGGTTGCCATAATTTCTTGTTTGTGTTTTAATCCAAAGTTCTAGAACATTATTTCTGGCTCCTAAATCTAGAGTTCGGCGGCACTAAAGTATCACTCATGAAACAATTTATGTTTGTTTACAGCCAATAGGGAAGCTCTACTGGCGCTAGCTATTGTAATGGTCCTATTCTGGAAATTACTCTCGATTGTTTGAATATTGCATGATAACTATTATTTCCGCTTGAAAAATAGTGCTGTATTTGCCTAATGTTATACTTTCTTGAAGGTCCAAGTCATGTGAAAATACTTACCCCTGTAGATTTTGCAGTTTAAGATCTTTAAGAATGGATATTTCAAATTCATATACAGTTTCAGCTGTTGCGAGGGTGAAATGCTTCTTAAAAGTAAAATTAGGCAAGGGAGCGTCCACCATTGCTTACACTAGATGCCTCCTATGGACAGCTTCTTTCAGGATATTTAGACGTCTCATGTCTCCCTTCAATGATTTTATCGTTTCATATACTCTTTACCCGCAGCCTTAGAGTCACCTTTAGTGCCACTGCTTCTCGTCAAAATTTATTAGAAGGATACCTAGAATAGTTGGCAAAATGGTAATTGGGGTGATAGTTTGATGAAGGCAGTGTACAGCCACAAGGTGGAATTTGGTAAAAGTCTCAATACTCTAGATATTATGTGACGACGATACCAAAAAGCCACACTGTATTTTTAAATCATTACCTGAAGGTATTTCCCCAAATTCAGTTTTTTACCATTTGTAACACTCAGATATTTGACTCTGTCGAAAAGGTTAAGAGCATTTGGAAAAGTCGTGGTGCTCTAAGGGTATCCATTTTCCTCTTTCTTGTGAATAGAACTGTATTAGTTTTAGACGAGTTTATGATAATAGCTAAGAAATAATGCATATGTCCTGCTTTACCTATGAAGACTACCTTTACCTTCCTTCAGCTCTTAATAATATATCTAAAGCATGATCAAAAATTATTTGTATTTAGTATGGCTATGGAATAGTTCGTAATTTATGAATGCAACTATGTTTACACTTAAATGTAAAACTTGACATTTGAATTTTAAGTTACTTGTAGTTGAATTCATACATTAGGAAGTATTCCATAGCCATACTAGATAAAAATAATTTTTGATCATACTATACATATAAGCGATACGGCTCCTGAAGAGTCGTACGAGGTAAGGAAACAACTTAGCTCCACCGTAGGAGTGCTGGAAAGACGCTATTCAGCCCTGACGATTTAAAAGGTTGGAAGATCCCTCTGAACCACACGGTTTTCTAGCTCCCATTCTTCATCGCTAGGGGTGGAATTGGGAGCTTGTACCCATGTGGGACTAGATTAGCATGAGAACGTGAAAAATTCTTGTTCATTGAATCTTCTGCTACTTTCTTAATGTGGTAATAAACCTTTTTTTCCGCTTGAAACTAGCAACTTTCTGATATGAATCTTTTGACAAGATCTCTTTCAGTCGAGTAGTTCAATTGATAGTTTCAATTGCTTTCAAATGGTAGATGTCAGCTTCTCAAGCACCTTGCAACACCGTGAGGTCATGCCTTCTACAGATTCTGTATAGTCGAAATTTTTTCCGAGGCGGGAAGGAAGTCCAGTCGGTTATACTTCTACTTTAAGTACTCAGTTGGTGGACTTTAGATTTCTACATTCTTTCCAAATGGCCTCCACACTTCTTAGTTTAAAACCGATCATTTTGTGGTCAATCTCAGCTCGAGTCTACCACATTTAAAAAAATACTTGAACATGACAATGTAATATCGATTGCTGTTTGACATCGGGACGTGACCAAAGTATATTCAAAACTCTAATTTAACATTTCTAGGTTAGCACTTGAAAGGTATTCAAGTAGTGATATACCTCCTCGGCTCGGGTTGATATCTGCACTGCCCTACATTACATGGTGTACATTGGAGTCACGTCCGATAATGAGGTGCTTACCATTTCAGTCGCAATAGTTGACATCGTCCATCATCTCTGCGGTAGGACGATGGTCATCAGAACCTATTGGGAGATATGCTGCACCTAGAATGGCATAAATTGTATTCCCCACATTGAAATTAGTCAGAATGGCATTTACATTCAAGTGCGGCAGAAGGAGAGCTTGGAAGTGACCCGGTACAAAAAAAAAACAGGAAATTAGTTTATTGTGTTCTTGTTCACAAAACTATTTAATTTAGACTGCCTGTATGTCATTTGTAGTTGCTGCTGTGAAATTGTATGGTACCTAAGTCAGTTGCTTAAGACTGGGTGAAGTTGGTCTTCCTCGGCCCCGAGGAGCTGGTGCACTGTAACAGGAAAATGTAATGCGAGAAGCGGTAATTGGTTAAGTTTTGGATAATACTACTACAAAGATTCTGTGCAGTTAGAATTTTCGCAAAGTTTTGTTTCGTAAACTCAACGTAGGGAGGAATTACATCCTTACCATTATATGGGTGTTCAAGCTCTTTATCCTGGAGATGTCAATCAACATGTAGCTTTTTATCGACTCCAATTTTATTCCATCTATTTTATTGACCGATGTACCCATTTTTACCAATGACTCAATTACAAACTTTTGAAACCTGCAACATCATTAGTTAGAGAACACCCACGTAACAAGATATAGAAGCAGACATACTTGAAGACATCCCCTAACATTAGACAACAGATATTCTTCCAACAAGACTCACAATGTCAGAATCGCTACAGAATGGTTAAATGATTTTATTTCAATGGTAGATGGATTGGTCGGCTTGGTGTGCGATGGAGTACTGACTCCAACCCGCTGGACTCCTTTTCATGGGGTTTTTTAAAACTTCTGTGAGGTAATTTACACAAGGTAACAGTAACAGCAAAGAATTTTCGAGGCTACTATTGAACTATAATATTTAGCTAGTGTATGAATTGCGAGTACGACGGTGCCATGCTTGTATTGCGGCTGGAGGGGAGCATTTTGAACATTTGTTGCAGTTTTCTATTTTTTAGTCATTGTTTTGGTAAATTTGTTGTTAATATTGTGTTTATTATAACGTATTTTCAAATTAATCGCATAATTACCTTCGAAGTTATAGTCACAAATAGAAATCGTTATTTCTAGTAACACCCTGTACCTCTTTAACTGAGCATTTTGATACTTAGGTGTATTAAGTTAATTGCTTTGTTTTAGACTGAAGAAGCTTTGGTTAAATTCCTTACACCTAATTATGACTCACGCTGTATTGTGCTGTTGTGAATATATGTATTCTAGATCCATACTATCACTAAAAACTTAAATAATATGTTTAGTTATGAAACTAATATGACACAATTATGTGTTTCCAAATTAATAACTGTTCTATATTCCCACAGAAAGGCCGGAAAATACTTCCAAGACCAGGTTGCTTGCAAAACTACGAACTAGCAAAGTTAGCTACTGTTACTAATTTAAAGTGTATGTTCTTTATTGGATATAATACACCGGTTTGTATTCCATGTACTTCAAATGTTATATATATCCAGTGTCGCTCGTTATCCTTAGTATAAAGCTGTTAAACTCAGAAATGCGAGTGAAAACGTTTATCGATAACTTTTGATCTGCAGTACAGGAATACGAGGATAATACTCCTGAAATAGTCAGTATAGTATTTATTGACAGATATGGTGTTTACGTTACCAATTATTTTTCCATGTTGATATAAGGCACCGCCATCATCGTAAGTACAACCGCCTTGTCCCCATCCATGAGCGCATACTTTCCTTGAAGTTATTGTATCGTTCCTGTAGAATTATAGTTCTATTTAAATAGAGTCATAAGTATTATTAGTGGTCATGGGTCATGAACAATGTTAGTAGATTCTAAAATACCTAATACTTTGCGTACCTACATCTTGCTCAAAACCAAGAAACGATAGTGAATCAAAATCGAATAGTATCGCTTTTATAAGAATATGTTTATCGAAAAGTCGTGGGTAGTCACTAGTAGTGAAATTTTAAAGCTAAACACACAAATATTAGTCTATCAACGATAATAATACACACCGCAGACATACCTATTATGAGAAGCATATTACATAAATATACATTTTATAAATATCTTACTTATACATTTTTTGGCAGAGTCTCTGGGGTGTAATAAACACTTTGGCAGTGGCTAAAACCCAGTAATTCCAGCCAAGAACGAGTGCAGCCGAATAGCTTTTATACTGCAATCAGATATCAAATGGTTTTTATTAGATTAACATTCTTATAAATGCGTTTATACACGGTTCCAAACATTGAAGGTTCGGAGACGTTTAAATATAAAGACTTTACATATAAACCTTTTATTTCAAATTCATCCCGCTATGGTATACTCTTCTAAAGACGACGATTAAAATAATATTTTTGTCATTTTATTGAAAACTAGAAAACTGTATAAAGTGAAAATTTACAAATATGTTCTACCAATAGTAGACTAGTAGAAATTCAAGAATTTGATTATAAAAGGTATCTGTTGTAAGGCCTGACTTATTTACATAGCTTTCTAGCCCATTTAGTTTTCTCATGAAATTAATAGTTTTTTTGTAGAAAATAAAATACAGGATCATGCCAGACGTTTTGCTGAATAACTGTGCTTTTTACGCAAAAAATGTGAGTTAGTGTTAGAATTTATTTTTTTGCATAAATTTTGCCGCGTGAACACATCTCGTCTGCAATATACACAGATAGTGGTTATCTGCTATACCTACAAATATTCGTGCGATTTTGTTATGCGTTGAATCCTTATCTTGTAGTGCAGGTGTCTTTTGATTTGGTTTGCGAGATCCCAAGCAACTTGTTGCAATTCGAGTAGCGTCCTTTTTTCTTGCGTGGCTGCAGCCTGGCAAGTTGTAGGTAATTTTTGTGTTTCGGATTAACCTGTAGCTTCTTGTATTACAAAATTTACTCATTTTCTGTGAAAGCACCGCTTTGCTGCGGATTCTGAGTCTGGAGCACGTATTTCGGACTCATAAAGTCGACGTCGATAAGACGAATTATTTGTTATAAGTTTTTAGTTGTTCTAGCTATAAAAAGCTAGTATTACAGGGTTGGTGCTTAGTTCAATTTGATTTTGAGAGCGTCTTGTATTTAGCTGATTACATATGACGTTTCTAGCTTTTACGTGAGGTTTTAAAATTCGCCGGTGCAGCTTGTTCTGGGAGGCATGCGTTTCCTTCATTCTCTGACCCTCATTTGACATTGTTTCACATCGCCTGAGCGATCTACTTTGCAGCCATATTTCGCTTGCGACCTGATTTATAAAAACCACACCTTGTGTGGCTATTTACAGGTTCTCAGATATAGTAAATGAAATAAGAAAAACTTAATATTTAATGCATTCAAACAAATAGGTAGGTGTTCAAAAATGAATAAAAAAATTAAAATAAAAGTTTTAGAAATAAATAGCTAAATATTAAGATAACAAAAAAGAAAGCAAATGAAATAATAACCACAACAAAAATATACATAAAACAAAATTCTAATTTTAGAAATCTGTAAAGAACTGTCACGTAATTTCTCTTGCACGTGGGATTTTTGAAACAATAAATTTCAAAAATATTAAACAAAAAAAAAGGTTACCTTGTATTTGTTATTTACCATGGATCTATTGGAACAAAAATGTACCAGTTTTTATAAAGAATAGAAACTTAAGCTATATGCAAAGTATTACTTGTCCCTATCAAATTTGAGATAAAGCAAAAATAAACAATTAATTTTTTCAAAATGTTTACCTTGTATCTTTCTGGTTAAAGCTATGCCTATTTTCGTTAAATTTAAGAATCTAAGTTGTATGCAAAATTAAGATTGTCAGGTGTTAATTACCATAAAATGTTGCAAAATTCGTTCATATTTAATTTCCTTAAGAAATTATATGTAAATAAAAATAATAGTCACTATACTTAGGAACATAAAAACACATTATAAATATTAACCATAGAAGTTTGATTATGATCATCTTAACGAAATGAGTTTGATTGCCAGAACGAGGTGGTGAGTCGAGTTCTGCTACAATAAAACTAGTTTCGTTAAGTGCTATAAGCAAACATGTATTTTTCAATATTTTATTTTCATCTATAAATTTTGGTTTAATGTATTCTTTGTTTTGTAAAAAAGGGTGAGGCAATATCATCTATAACCGCACTAAGTGCGCTAAAGCTCTTAGCTTAGCTCTTAGTTTAGTAAATAGGCTATCTCAACAACAACACCTCATCCTCATTTTCATAATCTATTTCACTATATTTACCTACACTGCTGATTCGTTGTAAACATTTCCTTTAATTTCTTTAAAAAATTTTAAACATGAAATATCGTTATAATTATAAACTCCTCTCAAAATACGTTAGACAGTAGAAGTTTTCAACTTATTAATTTCTTTGGTCCACTGTACGCTGGTTATGGCAAATATTTTTTAGTGGCATTTTGGAAAGTATTGGAAAAAGAATTGACAAACTTAAATAATTCAGGATCATGCTCAACAGTATTTATTTCAAAATAATATAACCACTTGAGACAGGAAATCAAATTTTATTTTTTTATATTGATTTTTTTGCAATAGCCTTTAAATTATATTTACAAGCTTTTATATATGCACCAAGTTTCTGTTTAAAACTTAAATTTGAAATAGTTAAAAATAATCAAACTTGCAAAACAAAATAATCTGAGTATACCGGCTGCCTACTCTCTAAGTCGAACATGGGCAATCAACATTGGGTATTTCAAAAGATAAAGAATAAAAAAATTGTGTTAAAAAAGAGAACACCTTCCCTTTAAAAGGTACCTGCTGGCAATCATATGCAACATATTATTTTACTTCTGAAATTAAAGCAGAAAAAGGCAGAATCCAATTTGTAAAGATGTTTACAATGTGTCTGCTTGGTCTAAAATATACTAATTATTATAAAAGGTTAAACCTAAGCTATGGGCACAATCTAGAAATGTGAAGAAAACTTGGAAGGTGTTTTTTTCATGATTACAATACTTGTTCCGTCGGAGGCGAGAAAAGTAAAAACTACATATTATTATAGAATCCACAGTAATAAATAAACACATGTGAAAAGGTTAAAATAACAAAATAGAAACACAAATAAAACTTAAATTAAAAACGTGAATCGCAATTCGAATAAAAGAGTGCATATTATTATACGTCATAAATAATATTAATGCTACTTATAGGAACTTGATGATTTACCTAGCTATTACTTCTCCTTAAAAGTTTAATTTATTAGTATTTATTTTAGATATATTTTTTTCTTGCTTTATTAAGTTCAAATTTCTGTACCAAATGAGGTAGTCTGTAAAACACCTATCTAGATATTAAGGCTGCATGAGACGGTCTTACATATAATTTTTTTGTAAAATTTCCAGTTTGTTTATTTGTTTTCTCTTCATTAATACAAAAGAAATTCTTTTTTTCTGGTATCATTTCGGCGGCCCTTCATGCTTGCGTGTATAAGCAGGGGCCTCCTCGATCTATACCTAGTTACGGGCCCGTTGAAAACATGTTTTCTTTGAAGATGTTACTTGGTCTCTTTCTTGGCTGGTTAATATTCTGTAGTATTCGATGTTGTTAGTCTACGTTGTTCCATTAAGTTTAGTAGGTTTTGTTCTTCCTTCTTCCTGTAATTGTTGGATATTTTTGACATATACTATTAAAAGTATGTGTTTTAAACATTGCCATTGATGCTGGACACCCTTTTCCGCATTTTCCAATTTTTCTAATTCGCAGTTAAGTTCTTGTTTGACTTTTAGTTTCAGGATGAGGTTATTTAATTTTGGAACATTTAGTTGTCTAGTCGATGCCATACGTTTTGTTTTTTAGATAAAAATGTAGGTCACCAAGCAGTTGGTTATGGTTAGACTCAACGCCAGCACCAGAAAACGAAGTTCCAGGTTTAACACAGTTCCTAAATCGTCTAAGTATCAGTATTATATCACCTGTTTGTTTCCATTATGGTTCTTCTGGGTCTCTTTACATTGCGGACTTAAGACTTGGACGCTTAGGAAGCCTAAACGGTTTCTTGGCAGAATTGGAAGAGCCGGTCCCCTCTTTAGTTAATTGTGCTCAGTCCGTAACCTCCCACTAAATCCAGACGATGTCCTTGTCTTATTTTATAGTTCAAATCCCCTATGATCAACGTCACATTATTTTAATTTAGTCAGTATTCTCTCAAGCATGTCATAGACATAGACTTTGTAGTTGGAGCAAAGCTTTCTGTCTGAGATTGGAGTGTCGCTAGTGACTCATTACTTGTGTTCCTGTGAAACAAAGAATCCCACTCCGTTGTAATGATAATTATCATCGGAATCGCTACCGGTTCAGCTATATCCACTTACTGCGGTGACACCTTGTACACAGTGGAAGAGTCGGAGAGGAAAATATTTACTAATTAAACTGGTCATATTATTGAATTACGGGTAAGTAATATAACATGACAGACATATATAAATTGGGTTTTTGACACATTGACAGTAATTTCACGCCTCTACCGCTAAATTTCCACTACTAAACTAATTGCAGTATTCCGAAGTATGACATTAAAAAATACTTACATAATATGCAGGGTCAGCGAAAGCTACAGTTTTCTCATACACACCATAAAAGTCGCTATCAGCCTTTACAACTGATATGTCGTAATCGAGTGTGTTTAGGTTATACCTCTCGTGATTGTAGAATCTAACAACCTTACGCAGTACTGTACCGTCCATCCCCAATTGTGAGGTGTTAGAAAAGATTAGAAGCATTCCATTTTTAATTTGCGCATCCTAAAACATCATCTTCAGTAAATTGGAATTGCACGTATAATTTAGGTTGGAGAATCCAAGAACAAAATATTATTATTTTGCCACACTGCTATCTTAAACACATTATGGTATCTTGAAGCTGGTCAAACTAATTTTTATTTTACATTTCAAAAGACAAATAGAACAAATTTGTAGTATTGTGAATTTTAAATGTTAAATTTGTGACAAACATGACCATGTAACATGCAACAAATAACAGAAGCAAGAGGGCAAGCGTTAACATAATATATTTTATAAATTACAGAGTTCCTATACCAAATATGTTTTCAATAGCGTCCGTTTTGAACATACTTATAGTTAATAACAATGTCAAGTTGGACCTTGTACCTTTAAGGGGCTGGATTTATTTAAGAAGGCAACTTAGGTATAGCTATGTACGCAGGGCTACAGCTTTTCGAGTTCCTTTAAGAGTTAGTCAATTAAATTGAGACAAAGCTGAAGGTTTAGTACTAGTCTATATTTGGAATTTAAGGAATGCTGTAATTTGCCTAAAAATCTTCTAATTCTAAACAAGCGAAAAAATCGACAATATCATACTTAATCGTCAAAATGAGCTCATTAGGTTTGCTTAAGTCAATGCCAGCATTATTAAAATCAACAACTGCATTTCACATTACATTTTTACCATTAATTAATCACAGATTTATTATGGCTTTAAATAGTCCGAAATATATAAACGTTGTTAATGTACACTTCCTTTCAAAACCTTCGCGTACACATTCAAAATCAAGTAACAACGATTTTGCAAAACTTCAGAGTTGATTAATTACAACCTTAATTTAATACAGCGAAAAATATATGTACGCGGAAGTTTTGAAAGCAAGTGTACCTTATAAATCTAAGCAAAAAGTTACCTGATGTAAGTTTTGAGAGAATTTTATGTTTTTAGAAATAAATACAAAGACAAAACCGAGCTAGGTCACCTTCAAGAATATTGAATAGCACTTAATTCTGCAACTTTGCCCAGATTTAAGCGATAATCTCTTCTCAAGTTATATGAAATCTCGAGACATAAAGTCGGAAAACGGACATCCTGTATAGGTCATTAGCGCTGGATACTATAAATTATTATAATAAGTGAATTGTATAGATTTAAGAAACTGTAATATATTGTCTGTGTTTTCTTCCTTATTTGCCAAAGCCTCTTGCATGGAATCCGGTATGTGGTACTAGGATCTCTGTGCAGTATATTTTGTACATTCCGTGATTATGTGTTTTATGGTTATTTGTTTGTTGCATGTGCCACACATTGTAGGGTTTGATCTTTGAAGAAGAAAGTTGTATATCGGTTGGCTATATCCAATTCGATTTCAGGTAATAACGACATTTTCTTTTTTGTTAAGTTATTGGTTATGATCATTGTTTGGTTTCACTGATCTTTTTATGTTTTGAAGTTTGTTGTCTTGCTCTTCTTCTCATTGGTTTTGCCACTTTTTTAAACAATGCTCTTTGCACATACTTTTAAGATCATTCGGCATGATTATGTTGATGTTTGTAGCTTCTGGTGATTGTACTGCTTCGCGGCCTCTTCGGTCTGCAAGTTCATTACCTTTTATTCCAATATGAGATGGTATCCACACTATCACCACTGATTTGTTTTCACTATTGATTTTTGATACGAGTTGGATGATTTCTTCTATTAAAAAGTTTGTGAACGATATATCCTGTAAGGCCTTTACGGCACTGAGCGAGTCGGTAAGGATTAGAAATTTTGAAGCTTCTTTGTTTTCTTTCATGAATTTCATTGCTTGTAAAATTGCAGTTACCTCTGCTGTAAATATGCTGCTTAATGAAGGTAGTTTAAAGTTGAAGTGCTGGGATGGCGTTACAACGGCAGCTCCCACTCCATTCTCCGTTTTTGAAGCGTCGGTATATTTTTTTTAAACTGGTTACACATTTCATTAAATTCTGATTGAAATATTGTTGGCTTTGTTTCACTCTTCACCTGATGACGGATGTAACACCCAAGGTCGCAGATGGCTTGGTTTATGTTTGGGAACTTGATTAAAGTTAACTTCCACATTTGTTAATGCTTTGTTTAATCTGTGATTGAAGTTTGGGGATAATTTTGGTTTGGATTGGAAAAGCGCTTTGAAATTATGAGAGAAGATAAAACCATGAACCGGATTTTCAGGATGGGCATAGATGTTGACAGCATAATGTAGTGTTAGTTGTTGTCTTCTAATATTTAAGGGGGGTTCTCCGACCCCACATAAAATGCTGGAGGTTAGGCTAGTTCGAAATGCTCCTATCGACATTCTTACTGCTGCATGGTGGATTGGATCAATTAGTTTAAGCGTATGCGATTTTGCTGATGCGTATGCAATGGCACCATAATCAATCTTTGATTGGGTAATTGCTTTGTATAAATTAAGCAGTATTCTCTTATCGCCTCCCCAGTTTGTATTTGAGATAGTTTTTAGTATGTTTAGTCGTCGGTTACTATCACTTTTTAGGTATTTGAGGTGTGGTGCCCAAGAGAGTCTATTGTAAAAATTATACCTAAAATTTTTATATTATCTACGTAATTAATTATCGTGTTGTTTCATAGTAATGATGGGCATCTACTGATTTATGATATCGATGGAAGTGTATACATTTTGTTTTAGATGGTGAGAATTTAAATCCAGCGTGTTCGAACCATTGCGTTATTCTGGAGGAGGTTTCGGATTGACATTAGGTTCTTGCCTTTGACGTAAACGGTCGTATCATCTGCGTAAAGTGTGGCGTTAACTGGTGGTTTAATAACATTTACTATATCGTTCATAGCAAGCAGGAAAAGATTGGAGCTGAGGACTGATCCTTGAGGAACTCCATTGTTATGAACAAAAAAGGAAAATTGGAGCCTATTTAATTTTACTCGAAAAGAGCGTTGTTGGAGGAAATTTGTTATAAATGCAAGGATGAGTCCTTTGATACCCCAGCCATGTAAAATCTGAACTATTCTATGTTTCCATATCATGTCATAGGCGTTCTCAAGGTCAAAGCAGATAGCGACAAGATGTTGTTTATTGGCAAAAGCTAGATTGATTTCACTCTCTAAAGTAACTATACAGTCGTTTGTTGATCGGTTTTTCCTTAAACCGCTTTGAACTGTCTTAAGAAGGTTATTATTTTCAAGATGCCACATTAACTTTCTGTTTATAATTTTTTCGAGCAATTTACACATCGTAGGTACATGTGAGGGAGATAGAACGATAATTTAATGGATTAGTCTTATTCTTTCCAGGTTTGGCTATCGGTACTATTAGTGCTTGAAGCCATTGCTTGGGAACCTGTTTAGTACAAATTTGATTGTAAATTTTGAGTAGATGGGTTTTGCCACTAATGGGTAGATTTTGTAAATACAGAAAATGTATATTATCAGGTCCCGGACTGGAATTGTTTAAGGACAAAATTAAGCTCTGTATAACAGATGTCTTTATTTATAGTGTTATCATTATCTTCATTTTCTATGCGCTTTTTCTCTTCTTCTTCCTTGTATTTTCGAAATTTATCATGGAGGTTAGTATTACTTGAATTTTTTTGAAATGTCCTCCCTAATAGGTCCGTTATTTCTAATGGAGTTGATATTGTGGTGTTCTGTTTTGTCAGCGTTGTTATCAGAGGTTTATAGCTTGAACCTTTAGTTCTCCTTATCTTGTCCCATATCTGTGCCATAGGTGTGTTACGAGACATAGAAGATACGTAGTCATTCCATGATTTTCTTTTGCTCTGTTTGACTATCATTCTAGCTCTGGCTCTAAGCTTTGTGAACATAATTAAGTTTTCTTGTGTTTGATGTTTTTTATATCTGTAAAATGCATTTTTACTATTCTGCCGTGCTTCTTTACATTCTTGGTTCCACCAAGGTACTTGGCAACTACTTGCATTTGTTTGGGTTATTCCGATGGCTATTTCGGCTGCTGAGTGTAATAAGTCTGTGATTGTAAAACGTTTTTGGCTATATCGTTGGTTCTTGTTAAATTCTTTAGTTTAAGTAGGATAAGTTCCGAGTATTTCTCCCAATCGGCTTGTTTTAGTCTCCATTTTGATGTTATGGTTGTTGTTGGGTGGTTTGAGATGTCTCTTATTTTTAGTCTTATAGGGAAATGGTCGCTGCTGTAGAGATATGGATATACTTCCCAAATTATTATTGGGGCTATTTGAGGGCTGCAAAGGGAGAGATCTATGTTGGAAAAATTTTCAGAGGTTGTATTAAATCGAGTTGACTCGCCGGTATTCAGGAGTACAAGTTCTGGTTCATTGATGATTGTTTCTATCATGCGATCTCCGTTATCTATTGTGTTTGATCCCCATAACTTATTTTGGCCATTGAAATCCCCTAGTAGAACGAATGGTTTCGGTAACTGCCTGATTAATTGATTTAGTTCGTTATTGTCAAGAATATGGTTGTTCGGTATGTAGATATTGCAGATACAAATTTTCCTTGGTAGTAAAATAGATATAGCAACGGCTTCCAAAGTTGACGTTAGAGGTATTTCTCTGCTATAGTAAGAGTTGTCAATATATGTAGCTACACCCTCGCTTGCTCTATTGGTTTCTGCTCTGTTTTTATGAAAGCCGGTGTAGCCTCGTATAGCCGCGATAAAACTATTTTTGAAATTTGTTTCCAATAGACAAATGACCAGTGGGTTTTCTTGTAATATTATTAAGTTTAGTTTTTCAAGGCGGGAAAAGAACCCGTTGATATTCCATTGCAGTATGAATGTTACGTATTGTGTTGTCATATTACTTTATTGGTTATTTTTATAGTTAAACAAAAGAGTCGTCTGAACAGATACTAGAAACTGATATCGAATTTTCTTGATCTTCGTGTTGGGCTGTTTTTATTTTTTTGATTATTCGGCTGCACCTGTTTTTTATGCTTAGTGCGGTTAAATATGGGTATATGTTTTTTATCATTATAATTAGGGATTTGATATCGTTGGTGTAAGTTTTGGCGACACTTACCTATAGGATCCGATAAACCTTGTACATTTTCCATAAAGTCTTTAAAGTTTTCGCAGTTTAGTATGTATTGGTTTGGATTTTGCTCTATTTTTTTTTATGGGTTCTAACTGACTTTCAATAGTTTGCTGAAGACTTTCTATTGAACTGCTTTTCTTGAATTTTTTGTTTTTATTCTTTTGGACTGTATTGGTTTTTTCTGGTTGAGATGGGGCTGTAAAGGTTTCTTGGTTTGTCGTAGTTTCTGTAACATGGGCAGTGTTCGTAGTTATTGTTTTATTTCCATGTATGCTAGCTGCTGAACTTAGTGGCCGTTTAGGTGATTTGTTATCAGAGGTGGTATTTTCTTACATTTCTGTTTGAGGGGGTCCTAAATCTTAAATAGGGGGGAATTGCGAAAAAGTTGAAAGCATTGGTGTCTCTTTAGTTAATTTTTTTTGTTTATTTAAATTCGGGCATTTGTTTGCTATGTTACCTTGCTGTGTGCACAGAAAGCATGATATTGTATCTGTTGAAAGGAAGATTCTAAAAGTTGTATCTTCGAAACTTATCAGTAGAGATTCGGGAATTGGGGTATTGTTATCTAACACGAATACATGTCGTCGAAAACTCCTGCTTTTTCTTCTGAAAGTCCTGCTCTTAAAAATCCGATGGAAGATACTATTTTTAGACCACTGTCTTTCAAGGCCGCCTCTATTATAACGTGTGGGATAGAGGGACATGCATTGGATATGATTATTCTTTTTGTAGGAGTAATTAGAGGACGGATTTCATGGTTTATTGCATTTATTTCAATGATTTTATAGTTAGTGATTAACTTATTGACTGTTTCTTTGCTTGAAAGAAAGATACAAAGACGGCCTTGCGACATTCTTGAAACAAATCGTATATTTGAAGGATTAACTATGTTCTGATTGCCTTTAAGTAATCATTTTGTTTTATTCCTTCAACTGTATCTATTACAATAGCTTGATCCCTTTTGGGAAAAACTGCTGTGATATTAAAATTTGTTTTTTTGGGAATTACTCTGTTCTCTTTGTTTTTCTGTAGTCAGAAGCCTCCGCTAATTGAGGATTCATACCTGTTTAATAAGTTTTTCGTTTGTCGTAAGATCCGGTATATTTAAGTAACGTTTCTATTGCTTGGGTGGTAGATAAGCGTATTATCACACTGGTTATCTTAACACTCGCGCACAGTCTGGTATAACGACGATATCGTTTTGGATTCACTGCTACACGACCGCACGGCTCCGACCTTCTCGGTCAGCTCGACTAACAAGTTTTTATTTTCTGGGACTCAATGGTATTTCGCACGAAAGAAAAAGCAATGTTTTTCATACGAAAAACACTTCTTTGTGACAGAATACAAACCTAAACCTTTGTACAGAGTTTCAAATAGCTCAATGTTCTCATTGCATTACATAGTTTTTTGATATAATAATTCACGCAGTTGAGCATTATTATTTTATTTAATGAGTATCAGAATGCAAAAACCGAAACTCTCTTGAAGAGTTTCGCAGCTGGCGTGGTTTACACGTTGAGTTACCGTGCTATTTTGCTTTTCTCCTGATCAAGCCCCTTATGAAAGTGGGGGAAACGTTGAGTTCTTAGACCTCAATAATGACACGGTCTTATCCCGGAAATTGTTTGTTCCATAATACAATGGCCGTGAAAGTGACCGAAATCAAGAAGTGAAAAAAAAACAGGTAATCTGTATGAAAGCTTTTACTATAAAGTAAGCGAAAGAAGGTATTTGGAGCTTTTATTATAATAATGTTGATAAAAACGGCAACATTTCTGCTATCTATCGTTGTAATGAAATAAAATGTCTAGGAGAACAATATGCCTGGGGAGTATATTTAGATTGTCATGCCAATATTGACGATATAGTTACCAACTCCCAAAGAGAAACAGATCCAATAACGTCAAAATTTAGTTCAACGTCTTGGAGAGATGGTAAGAATTTGCATCGGCCACTGTTAGGTGCCAGAAGATAGAGATGAGGCTTTTATATTATCTCATCAAATAGATTAAGGAACCAAATTTGTATCAATCTGTCATTTGACGCCTGCTATGTCCAAGTGAACGCTACAAATAAGTCTATATGGCAAGGTTTTCCCCTATTGGTTTTTGGAACAACAAACCGCAACAGATCATTCCATATTTTTGGAGTGGTGGTTTGCTCTAGCCAGCAAACTGAGGATTGTATTTCCTTATTCAAATTAATTCATCGATCCTAATATGTGATAGGACCACATGCCTTCAAAATTGCGTTTGAACGAAACGATACAATCAAAATGTGTTGAGCCCATATGAAAGTAAACTTAAGAAGAAAAGCTGTTCAACTTGTGAGTTCCAAAAAAACATATGTAAAACTTGCAAGATGTTGCTTGCCTTGAACTATTCAAAAAACAACAAATACTCAATACAACTTCTTTCAAAGTGGGAGTAGGAAAAAGACATGATATTTTTTTTGGAACGTGAATGATTACAAGTGAACGAAACTGGCATAAATAGGTTGGCAGGAAAACGTCAAGTGCCGAACGCCTTACAGTATTTTAACAGAGTATCAAGGACGAAAATACTCTAAAATAAAGTCTTCCTCTATCTAGGTTTTCAGTAGTAGGTACTAAAGGAGTAGCAACCTCCTGGTTTCTAAATTATACGTCAAAATCCCGAAAGTGCAAAATGCTATAATTTTATGTAACATCTATTGTATAAAAATTATAAAGCTTATAAAAGTAATGTTCGGGCCCCATACTCCATGCAGAAATTTTGGGCTGAAACTTGGCAGGCCATGATCGCCATTCATCTCTTTTCAAAGCCAGTGGTGATGTGCTTAGCATCACGTCCTAGACGACTTTAGGACTACAATAATTTTGGTACCCAATTTTACAAAAAAATGGGTGGGGCGGCAGTCCGTTGCCAAGTGCGAGGATTGAACATCTTACCTTGAGCACCGCAACCGAGTTCCTTAACCATTTAACCACGCTGGCGCTTTAATTAAGAAAACAATAACGTGTAATTACATAATCTGCAATTTAGATTTAATTACTTATAAATTAGAAACAACGGTCACCAAACAGTAAAAAATAATATTTGGCGCTCATTTCAGTTTTGTTATCTAGAGTAAAAACTCCGGAACTAATATATTGTATATTGAAGATTCGTGCTATAATTATCTTTAGGAATTTGCGTTTAAGCAAAATCTCCGCTTTTTAAGCTAACAATCGTCACTGATTTCTAGTCAAAGCACATTCGCTTTAAAAAAATGGAGACATATTCAAACAATCTCAAATTAAGTAGGGAAAACCCCATAAACTTGAAATTGATACTCAAAGTTATTTTGTTTGGTATAATTCTTGTTGCATCAATTCTGGAAAGCGCTGTACGATATACAGCAAACCAGGTTTACCTTCTATTTGAAAATACAATTACATATGTTGAAATGTACTTACAGTTATATTCCTTTTCCTGCTAACAAACAAATGAGCTGCAGTTAAGACCCATCTTGTCCCAATAATTGATCCTTGTCCAAGCGTATCTTTGATGTTGCTGATTATACTTGCCATAAACGGATAATCTTCAATTTTAATTGGTTTTCCATTGACAGTTTCGGCATGCTGAGTAACTTCCGGCCGACGCCGAAAATTAGTGAAGGCAGATGGCGTCTCGTCAATTGTGTAAGCAGCTGCAAAAGAAATATTCGCTGAAACCGTAGGGAAGAGTTTAATGGTCGTACAAGAATACATAATGGCTTTTTAGTAGTAATATTAGTTAAATGGTCAACGTCATCACCTATGTATTGTTTGCAATCGGGGAAATTCTATACAATAAGTAAAAAACTAGTGGTAATTTGAAGATGGCGCAGCTCTCGAAACTGGGCTTATCTAGTCATGGATATGTTTTGCACCATATTTAATATTCTACAAAATCAATTATAAGACAATCTATGTTATAAGATTTTTCCAAGAATATCGATTAAAGTCTATTGGCAAAATATTTTTTCCTACAATTGGATGAAAAATTATAACTGTAGTTTAGCAAACTCTGTGCTTCTGGTAGTGATCATCGTTGCTAGACAACAAGAAATAATGGTTGGAAAATAAATTTTCCGAAAAAAAAATTTGGTTTGTTTAGGAACACTACAATTGATAATAAAAGAATTAATTGCTCTGTTTAATTCCACAGTCATCACCACTTTTTGCTTACTCGCCACACAGTTTACTGTTATAAGGTAAGCAAGGAGATATCACTATAGATTTCTATTTATTGTGTTTATTTGCTATGGAGACGCTCCAGAGTCTAGACATGCGGGGTACCAGGTAGCTTAGACACTAACTGCTATGGTCATATGGTCAAAGTCCTAATTTGAAAGACTTCCAACCTTATCAAGAGATCTTTTACATGCTACACATCATAGTAACGTAAGACCCACAGCTTTACATCGCGTCCGAATGACGACATTCTGTAAAAGTTTTCATCGGCTTTTTTTATTTTAAAAAAACTCACCTGAATCTGGTATCGAACTCCTAACTCTTAGATCAATAGTCAGAATGCAAAACCACTGAGTTACCGTGCCCCGCAGGATAGATTTTAAAATAGTTAATTTTTTGTGAAAACCAATTCTATTCTTAAGCTTCCTTCTGCTGACATTTTTAATGCTGAGTGACGCCCAAAATATTTAGCAATGTTAGTGCGGCGAAGAAAGTGATACTTTTTTTAAATTTAAACTCTCCTCTGCAATAGCTCTACACAATAATGTAGATTGCTTTAAATTAGAAGTTTTAGGAAAATGCTTCTTCGTCGAATTAAATGTCTCGTATGTCTTTACTTGTATTCAGAATTAACTGTACATTACTCAAAAGCTGCATCAGCTTAAATTTACTGGTTCTATGTGACATAGTTATCAATTTTCCTTTTCAGAAAAATAGACGAAGGCTATAGAAGAACAGTTTTAATACAAATTTGTTGGAAATAGAAAAATACTACTTTAGAATAGTTATTTTACACATTGTGACTAGTATATGAACATTAGTAGGTATTATAAAACGTTTTGGATCGAACAGTCACGGTATTAGCAAGTGAACTCAAAGAAATTCTCAAAAACAGATTTCACTTACCAGCTGAAGCCTCATTTAAGACGCATTTGCTAAAAATTGCCCCAACAATTAGTAAAAGACCCGCTCTTAAAAGCATAGCAGTATTTGTACAAAATCACAAATGCAGGATTGTAATTGTTATCATACGCTGTTCCTATGGTGAGGCAATAAATTAATCTTAAAAACACATTATTTACTACCTTACTTTAGAAGCTATAAGAAACACAATTGATTAATTAATTTACTCTAAGTTAATTTGCCATTGTGCAGACTTATTTCGATATACATAGTTAAAGTGGCAACTAGCCATTTCATACTAACACCCATTGGATATTTATACTAACAAATATCACACGTTTTGCATTTGCGTTGGAGTTCTTTTAGAACGTGCTAATAATTCTGCAATTTTGTCAGAGACTTTGTTTTTAAAGTTAAATTTCAGTCTTGGACAGTAGTCCGCTGTGATATTTATTAAAATATATGTCACTTAAGATTTAGTTGCTAACAATAAAATATTACAAAAACTATTGCGTTAATAGCATATATAGCTCCTAATTTGCACTCGCAATGATATACTTAAGGTAGTTTTTTCAGTAATCGTTGTATAAAAGCTTAATTTCCAAGCATCAGAATTGGTTAGAGCGCCGCCCAGCACCCCGGAGTCGCTCCTGAAGCAAGTAGCTTGTATGTGCCGACAGTATCTACCGCCTCCGGTGCCCCTCATCACCTGCGCCGTCAGCACCGACGAAGCTACTCCAAATCTCCGCTCTCGCACTCCAGATCTGGAAAACACCTCCACCAGCCTCCTCGCCCTAGACGCCAGCACTCCGGAAAACGACCCTCCATTCAGCCACCACCACAGCCGGATCAACTGCCTTCCCCGGAAGCTGAACCTAAAGCTGGAGGCTGGAGCTACAGCTGGCTTCCGCCGAAAAGGAGTCCAGCAGCCGTGGGAACCAGCCCACGCGGTTTTAGAGCCCCGCGTCTACCCCCGCCTAAGAGAAGTTGGTCCGCCCCCACAACGCGCCGCTGTGGCTACCACCAAATTCGTACGTAGAGATCCACGGCTAAATGCCCATCTCGGCGGCCGACCCGTAGTTCCACTCCGCCAAGTGCCTTGCTGCTATCCCTCTAGTTAACGAAGTCAGCTCCGCTCCTACGCTCTACGTCACCCGTTCGTGGCCTCTCTCCGCCACCCTTAAAGAGGAACGGCTAACTCAGATTGTTCATTGTACATATACTCTTTGTGGTTTTTCTTTGCTCCGTAAATAAATTCAACTCTGTATATATAGCGTAAATAAAACAACAAAACCCACTTATTGCTCTCTGCTCCTTTACGCTTACTTTTCGTGAAAAACCTCTACTGCTGAGCTATTGGGTGAATGGCCTTAAAACGCCATTCTTGGTACTAGTCACGCTCTCGCCCATGCGAGGTCTAGGTCGAGTCAAGTCAAAATTAATAGGGGTTTTAGTGTTTGATATTTCATAACCGACCTCTAGTACAGTAATTAAATTACTGTGCATACCTACATATTTCCCTCAACAAACAAACAAATGTTAATTAAAAACTTTTGAGTACTACTATAATATTTATCCAAAGCTGTTTCTCAACGTTATTCATATTGCCAACTTGTTCCAAAATTATCTAAAGGTCGTCAATCGTTAACAGCAGTAAAATATTAAATCCAACCAAGCGAATATCACATAAATGAGTTATGTCATATACATGATACACACTTTATATCTAGCTATTTTGTTAAAAATCTTACTTATAAATTCGTTATAGAATTTCTGGAGTATAATGTATATTATAGCAGAGGCTAAAGCGTTCTCATTCCAGCCAAGAACCCACTCAGACGCACAACTTGTATAGTGCAATCAGATATTAGGTTAACACTAGCAGTCCAGTGAGACAAATGTCTCATTTAATAAAACAAAAAAGACCGTTTTGCAAATAGAACGCGTATTCACCACACGTACGTATATGACGTCATTGTTGTTAAAAAAACTACCAGTCGCATTCGCCTTGATAAAATTTGCCTAGAATCTAACCTAAAAAGTTCGGATTAAGATAATTAAGATAATAATTAGTGTTAGAGACTGAAATTCGGTCCCTGACCTGACATGACCATTCCAAACATATAACTTTAATAACTTTTTTCTCTATCTCTCACGGTTTGGCTGCTGAAACAGCGTCCCGGACGGACGGACAGACAAGTCTATTATATATATATGGATCCTTATATATGCACATATATTTTTTCATTTACACATATATTGTAGTGATACTAAATATCCAGATCTGTACATAATCATTATTATTTAAGGTGAATTAAATAACTCCAACATTTAAGTCATAAAAATAAAGTGAATTGTACGTATAATATTAATGCCAAGCCCCCTTTTGGTGTTTTTTGTGTTCATTTCTGACGCTGGTATTTATGCTTTATTTTGTTTGCATGCGTATCTTAAGTACTTGCTTTGATAATTAACAGTATTTTTTCTTCACCGACTTGCACTTGTTCGTCTGAAAACTCATACTAAAGCAATATTATGTTCGTTTCTTTTATGAAAAATTACAAAATTAATTTGTTTATGTATTTCCTATTTCTCGGAATAAACATATTTGAACGCGCTTTTCTATTTATTATAAAAATTGTAAGGGAAAATTAGCAACAGTCGTTACACACTGGAGCTGTCATCATTTGACATTTACTGTCTTGCGGGAAGTACAGTCGCGTATATAAAACGACTGCAGCGTAAGAGGGACGTACAACTACAAACAGTATTTACGATGATGAGTTGTTGTATAACCATGCGTACACTACTGTGGTAAGTTTTCCGAAATCATTTATATTATCAACCCTTTCATTTCGAAAGCGGTACAGCAAAGGTCAAAATATAAACCATGATTTACGAAGGAGACAGTTTAGCTATTGCTAATAAAATCAAATAGCTCACTTTATAGACTCAATCCAGTTTCAGGTCAATGTATTAGTAGTAGTTACGTGAATATTAGGCTAAGTTTAAAATCAATAAATAATACAGAAATTCTGCTATCGCAAATGACTTCAGTCGGTACTATTACTTCAGGTAGTTTATAATGTTTTGGAAGCCTTATCTGAAAAACATTTTGTGAAATAACATAACATACATCGGAAATAAATTATGTTGATTACAAGAACGTTTCAAAATTTTTAAAACAAACAAAAATCGGCGGGAATTGGAGGTACCTACATATACCACCTTATATCCTTAATGGTTGTAGTGGATGGCTGGAAAACCTCTATTACATATCTTTAACCTGTCACTTAATACTTCTACTTTCCCAGAAATCTGAAAAGACGTGATTGTTACTTAAATCTGACGACAAATTCCTGATACAGAACTATCGATTTATTGCAATACTTTCAGCACCAGCAAAGCTTTTGGAAGACGTTGCAAAAACTAAGTTGTTGACAAAAAATTAACTGTAACCAATCTCATCGATTTTGCCAGCCACATAAATCAAAGTTTAGAAAAGATATTAAGTAGAGATGGGCGCGTAAGTGAGTATTCACTCACGTCACGCATGTTTCACAATTGATATAAACACTCACGTTCACGCACGCTTACGCTCACGTTTAGTCACGTTCACGGCGTGATCCGCCACTAAGGACGTGATCCGCAGCTTTTATTTCAAAATTAAAATTCAGATAGAACAGAGTGTTCAATTTTAAAAACAATAAAAATCTATAAAGGGCTTTACCCAGCATTTCCCTCGTAGGTGGACAATGTAACACTAAATAATTTTAAAAATAAAATTGTAACGCTCACATCTGTATAAATTTTTAAAACGAACATTAAATAATGTTTTTGAAATTTTGCATCGCCCATCAAAACGTTATCATGGGCTACATCTTGCCGAAGCTCGAACAAGTGATATCGATCTTGGGCCCGCTGTGCGCAAAGCTACGAAGAGTCGATCCTCCATCTAATAACGTGTGAAGTGGCTGCTTTCATAACGCAGTGCCCGGCTCCTGGCCTATTAACTTGAAGACCTCTCCTGAAACTAGATTGAGGCGGCGACTGTTTGCAGTGCCCGGCTTCTAGCTTATTAACCTGAAGCTAGATTGAGGCGGCGACTGTTCGCAGTGCCCGGCTCCTTGCTCTCCGAGACCTTATAAACAACCCGAATTACAATCCGCCCCTATAATAGTCCAAAAACTATTTAATCATAGGATTCCTAAGAATCCAAATTACACCACCCGCCTAAATGTACATTAATCCCTGTAGCTGCATGCATGTACCTACCTGAAGGGTCCCCCTCGGAACATGTAGAGGCGTTTTTCCGAAGTCGAACCGTCGAACTCGCCTGTGGAATCAACCGCTGGGCAAATTCTTCGCGAGCGATCTTGAAGTGAATGTCCGAGGCCCGCTGAAACCAGGCCGAATTTCGCATCTCCGTCACTCCTACGAATACGCTGGGAACTCCTAGGACACCTACCAGACCCGCGAATTCCTAGCTTGACGCTAAAGTGTAGTTATCTCATACATCAGCGAAATTATATATGTGGTTCTAGCACCATAAACGCCAACTAAAACTGAGATTTGGATGCGGTCCACTGCCGCCAAACAGGTGCGTTCTGCAAATGACCGAGGAACTTGTTCAATAACCCATCGTGCCCGCTTGCCATACACCAGTGTCAGGAAGGTTGCAGTTCATCAGAAAGTAACGAAAAGCGACGCCACAGGCAAAACTGTTACTTCCGCAATATGCAATTCATTTTACATTAAGCGATTACTTACTTCTGTAAATATAATATATCTTTCTATTAAGTACCTGGTGTTTCTTCTAATTGCACATATATTTGAGGAAACGTAGATCTCCGATTTGAGTTTAACTCGAGGTATAAATCTTTAACGCCAATATTATAAGAGGTGAAACGTTACAAAATTAAGCTAGAAGTAAAAATATCTTCACGTTTCTAATAAATTACATACATTTTCAACTAAAGAAAAAATTACCGGTGATCGAATTCGAAGGGCAGGCGGCTGTGTATGCGATTCTAGCGTTTTGTGGGATAGTGCAAGCGAATGTGCTATTACTACATGCGCTACAGAGCACTTCTTGTGTCCGTGTGCGCCGGCTGCCTTGAATAGAACCTTAGAATAGCAATAATTACTAATTCCCAGGCAAGACGCCATTGACTGTACACAGTAGGCTACGCACAACACTCACACCACAACACAGATGCGCATGCGTAGCTCCATCTCTAGATCTTCCACTCGGAAGGGCAGAGGGTGGGCGGAGTACCCTGCAATATTTTATTCATTACTAAATATTTAACATAAAATTAACCTGAAAAGTGAATATTTTTAAATATTGGTCACGTTCAGGACGTAACCCGCCGTGACCCGGCGGGACCCGACTGTTTTCACGTCACGCGCCTATCCCTAAAGTAGAGTGTGTAATGCGGATTTGATAAAGAAGGTCATGATATACGTTTGGGAAAACTTAGCACTGTGGTCTGTATAACATCACGTTAAAATTGTTTGCTTCGTATTTATCGGAACTTGGTATTGTGGTGAAATTCTAAGGCAGCACGTCAGGCAAGGTTGCAATAGTTGCATTAGCTTACAAAACCTTAACATTTATTATTAGACAATTATCACAATTTTCTAACGAGCTCACACATTGCTTAGACTTAAACTTCACTATGCCTTAGTATGGTCCCGCAGTTATCGAAAAAAATGAAGAAGAACAAAAATCATTTTTAAGGTTCCTGCATTTTAAGAAACACAAAATGTATCCAAGTTACATAATTGGAACAACAACTCCTTGTCCAGAGTTTAAAATTACATCTCTAAAAGCAGATGAAAATTTTAACTCATTCTATTCTTTTACAAATTGTCGAATTTTAAGATTAAGGATACATATTTACTATCATTATTAAACACAAACGTTCCTTCTAAAGCAAAAAGTTCTGCTAATCTATTTAATACAACCCAGTCACTAGCTCGATACAGACAGGGGCGGCCCTAGCAAGTTTTTCAGGTGGTGCGAAATCTCATTGTGCCCCCCCCCCAATTTTTTTAAAACTTCCCACGTTACTCTCTTTGCTCGCCAGAAGAGTATACTTAGAATGTCCTTATAAATAGGCAACTGACGTAGCACCACCTTAACTTATGTTGCTAACTTATGTAAAAAGTCAAAAGAGGATATGAAATAGTTATTTGTTGTTATATAACTAACAAGTATGGTAATGAGAGCGATTAATACTCGTAAAGATTATTAATCGCCGATTAACATACGAGTTAGTTACAATATTTTTCCGTTGATCGTATATAATTGATTTGAAGAAAATCTAATTTTATCGCATTTCATTTGGAAATGCACTACATTTCTTCTTTCAAAATCGTTAAGAAATGTGGTACTTTACGGCGATTCGTTTTACGTTTGGCAATACTGAAGTGTGTTGTTGATGACACTGTAAGTCTATGTCACGTTGCAGGTTAGTAGGTTAGGTTTTGCGTCAGTTTTGACACAGATTGACGCAAAACTTAACCTGCTAACCTCGAATTTGACATAGACTTACAGTGTCACCAACAACACACTTCAGTACTGCCAAACGAATAACATCAACTGGAGCTGCTTATTGTGCTTTAGTACATAGGAATGAGTTATGCTCATCTTGGTTACGTTTTGACAGTTACCTCGTGTCACTTTTATGTAAAGATTTTATATTTTACATTTCTTATGAAATGCGATAAAATAGTATACTCGACACGTTAGTGGTTTTCGGATTATGCTTTTCAGGTCGACTATTCAAGAGAAATTTCCCAGACGTTATTTTTGGAGAAGTATTCTGGCTAGGAAGCTGTTGAAATTCGTTTTGCACGTAGCTCAGGTTTGGGGTAACTTTATTTAAGCTTCTGTTGTACTGCATGTTTATACGTTTTGTATGCTATCTTGAGAATTCTTATAGCTGCTAGCGTGGGGCCCCAAAATTCACACACTGTAAGCGTAAAGGACATAACACGTGCCGTTCTTGACCCATAATTAAGTCAACGGTTTTGAGGCCCCTGGCTTAGAAATGATTACCTGCAGGCTTCAAGTGCTGGCATTTCTGCAGCCTCCTAGTGACGACTTCCTCATCTTCGGATGTGGCATTTTTGCAGCATTCTGGTGTCGAGTTCTCTTATTTGGTTGCCCTGACCTGGTGTTCTACATTCTGCCGTGCTGTACCTTCAACGTCCTCGACCTAATGGGTGCCTGGAAGCTCAACTAAAAGAACGATGTAATGTTCTGACTTGTTTTCCATTTCAACACTACTTGAATTTTGGTACAGTGTTGCTATGCGCTCGTAGTGAAGCTCGTCACGCCTTTCCGAGGTCTTCTGTGCCTATTTAGTGCTCGTAAACTGTTCTTGCTGCACTGGTTTGCTAGCAAGTCCTGCCTGGGCTTCCTCAGAACCCCGAGGGTTTTGCGTTTGCTATCGAACTCTGGCTGTCAATCGTCGTTTGCTTAACAACCTCAATAGGTACCCTTCAGGGCCCATCTGAAAGCTTCAATTAATACAATCAGTGGTTTTCATCATTGGAGCCTATTTTTAGTCTCCGCAACACCTTTAATTTGTTTGTTAGTTATAATTGACGTAGTCTGTATTTGTACATTTTAGAATATTAATGTAACCTTACTCGCAATGTTATTGAAGTTTATGTATTTTAAGGTGCACCTAATTTTTGTTTATATATATATAGAATAATCACCTGTACACTGTGCTGACTTTGTATGCCATTATTATCTGTGATTATTATATATTGATATTATTACATCGTCTTGTTTACGTTACTGCTACCTGGTTTTGTATCCTTTTTTCAGAGTATTGTGCTACTTTAGAATTTACGAATTCTCTCTGATAACCTGGATAGACTTGCCGTAATTTAAAGATTTGTTGGCGCCCGCTTTCTATTTAAATGACCTGTAGCTTCCAAATAACTGCACGCCATCTTCACTGAGGTAGCCCGCCCGGCAATCGTATCTACGTAGTCACTTGATTGTGAGAGAATTAGCCGATGAATCAAGATCTGGTATTAGAGGTTTATGGATTTTTGTAGTTACTAACCGAAACGCCAGGCGAAATGCTCAGGAATTCAACCCGTACAGCAGCACTGCAACTAGAGCTGCGGCCGCACCAGGCGTTCAGGTACAGGTTCTCGCAGTTCACCGCTGTGTAGTTCCTAACCATACATTTTCAAGTTGAACTGAAAAAGGTTGTTAATAAATAATTTTAACGGACTTTCCCGATCTAATTACTCAAGCAACTCAACAAACTCTGGCTAGCCTTAGATACGAATATGGGCATTGCCAATCAAACCTATTTCGTTGCAAAATAAAATAAAGAAAAAGTAGAAGTTGATGAAAAACTATCAACGAAAAATATTTCCATAATATTTTATTATAAAACATTAAGTACCAAGTGCTATAATAAAAATTTGCATTTAACTCCACTAACAACTTCGCAAATTCTGTCATGATCTGTACTCATAAGTATCACAGCCTACGACAGTGCAATATTAAATTTTAACTTTAAAAAGATAACCAGCTTGTGAATTATTAGCAAGCTATAAAATTCTTCAAAAGTAAATGCAATACGTTTTTACTCTCCGATATTTGTTCGTATGACATAGTATCCAATGGCTGTTGGTGTGCAATGGCTGGTAGCCACTGTAACGATTTATGTCGAAATAAAATTTGCACAACTAAAAATAATTTGCAATAAATTGGTTAAGTATTTGTTTTATATAACCTCAATTAATTATTTCCTTACAATTAGGAAAGCTGTACAATAGCAATTACAGTGTTGCTTGTGTAGTTTCGCTCAAATACTAATGTCTTCAAAAGTAGGTCTTCTACTAGTTGTTGGGGTAATTATTACAAAATGCGTTTTACATAAAGCTTCTGCTGGTAAGTAAAATCTGTTTTTAAGATTCTCATCGAATGCATTTCATAATTCAAAACTGCTACCAAAGCTATTCTTAATTTAAGTAGATCTATACAGTTCATACAGCTTTTTAATAGTGTACAGATAAATCTGACTGCAAGTACACACGTACTAGATATTTAATTAGCGGAAGAAAAATTTTCCTGAAACTAGAGATGATTGAAACGGTTTCCAACAAATCTCTTAATAGTTTTTCATTTGAAATATTCGTTCCTCTAATGTTACTCAACAGGAACTTATATTAATCAATTGCTAAATATGTTGCTTTCCCTTGATATACTTGCCATAAAGAGACAGAATTTTTAAAATTAGAAGTGTGAATGATCCTCATCCTCAGCTCTTATAAAGCGTATATTATTAATGAAAGCCTGCTGTATTAATAACATATTTATGTGGCATGTGCATAAAAAACAGAAGGGTTTAAAGTAGTAGTTAAGTTGTTGCTGTTCAGTTGTTCTTTATAATAAAATGCTAAAATTTCAGTTGCATTATCTATGGTCTTTCGATAGTATATAAAAAATTGTAGTTGAATGTCTTGGCCTAGTATGAAGTGGTGAACAAGCAAAACCGATGTTTTTGTGGCCAATCCGTTATAGTTAGTTTGTTGCAAAATGATTATAGAAAAGACCATTACTGTTAATGCAATTTTGGCGGTATAAAGGCTATTAATACAAATTTGGGTGAAAATGTACCAACTTTGCATAATATTTTATTGTTAGCAACTAAATATCAAGTGATCTAATAAAAATTTGTATTTAATTGGACTAACAATTTGTCAAATTCTGCCATGGCTCTGATATCCTAAGTGTGAAATTTATTAGTATAAATATCCAAAGGTTGTTAGTGTAGATTGGCTGATTGGCATTATAACGTTTTATATCGAAATAATACCTGCACAACAAAAAAATAATTTGCAGTAAATCAATTAAGCCCTTGTGTTTCTTATAGCTTATAAAGTAAGGTATTAAATGTACTTTTATGACCTCAATTAGTTATTACCTCACCGTTATGAAACCTGTATAGTAGCAATTACAGTCCTGATTTTATAGTTTCGCTCAAATACTGATATGTCTTCGAAAGTAGATCTTCTAGTAGTTGTTGCGGTAATTATCATAAAATGCATTTTTCATGAAGCTGCTGCTGGTAAGTGAAAAATATAATATTGGTATTAATACACCATTCACAATGTAGGTATAGAAAAACAATTTAAACTGGCACTTCTCTATTTCTAAAACCTGGTATTAAAACTATTAGTGTCGTCTATAGTTTTCCTTTTTTTCGCATATTTTTCTGGCAACGACAATTAATAACGATGTCAAATAATACCAGGAAATTTAAGTACCTATGTCAATACAAGAATTTTCCTAATATTGGAAAAGATTGCAATTGCAATACTTCAGAACAATGGTTAAGTACTAGAGAGCTTTCCGTTGATTTATTTCTGGGTTGCGCTGGATATTTCTACTTTAAATAATCTACATTACTGTGGAAAGCTCCTGTAGAGACTTCAAATTAATATTTTTTATCACGTTTTCCGCCACACCCGCTTAATGTGTGATATCGGACATGTTCTAACAAATCTCTTAATTGTTTTTCATTTGAAATATTCCTTCTTGCGTTTTTCTATTAAAAAAAACTGACATTAATCCGTTGCTAAATATTTTTCCCACCATTGAGCATGTAGTTTGTAGTGAACAGATTTTTTCTAATTAAAAATTTGAACGATTACCATCCACACCTCGTGTGAAACTGACTATTGCCGGACGTCCACTGTATATAGTAAAGTATTTGGCATGTGCATAATGAGGAGAAGAATGATTAAAGGTAGAATAAGTTTTCCGACAAAATTAGCTGTTTTCAATTTTATACTGGTATCACTTTACTTACCTTAAAATAATAAATTGTGTGACTACTAAGAACAGAGGTGATGACTGTGATTTTGCAGAAGCCCAGGAATACCACTTTTCGTACACGTTCACGTAGTGTATTTTTTCTAATCGCATTAAACATAAAAACCGAACGATACGATTTTCCGGAGTTTTTCGATGTAAATGATGATAACTACGGGCATTTTACATTTTGCTGACCGAAAAGTTGTATTTTTCGTACGATCGAAGAAAAAGTAATTCTACCATTACACTTGATAGCAAATTTTAAAATCAACCTGTAACTTTTCGTTTTGATTTCGGAGGCTTCCACGACTATTGTTATTAAGTAACAGACGACTTCCGTGTCATTATTGAGGTTAAAAAACACAACGTTTCGCCCACTTTCGTAAGGGGCTTCATCAGGAGAAACATAACTCAACGTGTAAACCACGCCAGAGGCGAAACTCTTCCGAGGAGTTCTTCTTCTCATACTTCTATCCCTTACCTTTATAAATAGTTGCGCCTCTGGCGTGATTTACACGTTGAGTTACCGTGCTCTTCTATCCCTTCCCTTGCAAAATAGTTTTACTTCTAGCATGGTTTACACGTTGAGTTACCGTGCTCTTTTGCTTTTCCTCTTAATAAAGCCCTATAAGAAAGTGGGCGAAACGTTGAGTTCTTCTACCTTAATAATGGCACAGTCCAATCGATAGTTTTTTAAAGACTTTCTTGGATACTAAATATGGTGCAAAACGTATCCATGAGCATATAGACCCATTTTTGCACATACAGAGAGTTATCCAAAATTCAAAAGGCGACGAGTGTTTTATGACCTTTGCAGCACTTGTTACGGTTTTAACAAATGTTTTCTTCGCAGCTGCCCACACAATGGACGAGAATGATTCATGGAGTCCGGATAAACTTCCTAAGCATGTCGAAATTCACAATGGAAAGCCTACTCAAATTGCAAAGTATCCGTTTCTGGTAAAAATAACTAGATTTTTGCTTCCGCTAGGTCAAGGTTCAATTATTGGAACAAGATGGGTGTTAACTGCAGCTCACATGTTTATTGACGTGGATGTAAGTACATTTCGAGATCTGTCACTTTATTTTCAAATAAAAAGAAATTTTTTCCCGCAATACACAGCGTATCCCAGGTTCGATGCAACAAAACGATTTTCATAATTAGAAGGATTTTAGGTAATTTGAAATTTGTTGAGTATGTTTTCACTTTCCGTGAATGGAATGGAATGTGATTTGACAGGAAATCAATGACGATTGTTTGTTTAAATATAACAGATTTTGCTAATAAGCAATTTTCTAAAATTTACTAGTCCACGAAACTTTCATATACAGTGTGTCTCACCGACTATGAGACATAGCAAAATTAACATTGGAAAAGTATATAAGGATCAACTAGGGCTATGATCTATAGATGCTGTTTAATTAGGCAAAACAAAAGAAAATATTAATTCTGTCAAATATCTAATCAAAGTCATTTATAATAAGTGATACATTTACCTACAATGAATGTTTACACTACAGATGAAAAATCCAAACGGTTTTTGGAATTAAGCCGGTAACAGCTTGAGAAGAACTTCAGATCTTTTTAGTGTGTACTACAATGATCGGCCAATTCCTTCCAAGGACACAGTAGCGTAAATAGTAAAACGATTCCAAGAAAATGGATGTGTCAAAAATTTATAGTTTGCGATGACATGCAAATTTAGATTTCTTTAAAGACTCTATTACAGAAGCATGTTTTAATATAACACCTCAAATGTTAAATAATGTACGTCGAAACTTTTACGACAGACTAAGTCACTGTTTAGTAGTGAATGAAAACACATTTGAGCATTTAATTAATTAGTTAAATCTCTGTCTTCTGTTATAAACTTCGTAAAACATATTTGTAATTTCTTTCCATTATTTTATTTTAAAAATAGTTTTTGGATATGCCATTGTTTATCTTACTTTAAATTAACACATTTTTCTTGAACAAACCCACAGAATACAATACAAAACTTTTTATTATAAAATACATTGTTTACAGTTATACATAAATACTTAACCTCTCTCGTGTGTCCGTTTACTACATGTCAGGCACCCTGCTTAATTACAATGGCATACGTATTGAAGTAACATTAGAAAAGCATGTAAATTTGTTAGCAAACTAATAATTTCAGCAGTTACCTACATAATTATTTTTCACAGAAATTTCTCAAAATGCATTCGATCATGTTCTAAATACATGTTAACCCTACGTTTAACACATTGGCCAATATTCTTGGTGTGATGGTATTTACTGCAATCACAACAGCTCTTGTGTAGCGGAAATCATCTAATGGTGCATAATATGCAGAATTTTTTGCACACCTTTTTAACAGGACAGGATCTGTACAAAAAACCTACAAAAAATTAATGTACAATAATTTAATTATTAAAGAACACCATTACATGTCAATATACCTGTTTGAGCTGACAAATGTGTTAAAAGATTTATTAGGACTCGTGGTTATTCGATCTTAAATATCTTGCAAAATGTCTTCAGTGACCACAGATTAAGTGGTGCCGTTACTACATGTTCCACGGAACGTGGCACTACGACGTTAGGGAACTGCTTTTCAAATTGTTTATAACAAGATGGAGATAAATATATCCAAACACAATTTTCATCACGTTCTCTAGAATAAAAAACAGCTTCTACGATAAACTTATTGCTTTCATCAGAGAAAACAATTTTTTCAGTTTAACCTAAAAGTAGCAAGGTCGTGCTACAATTATTAAAAAATAAGATATAACAATATGAATTCTTACCAAATAAATTCACCAAGTGTGATGTTATTCTTGAAAATGGCTGATTTTAAATAAGATGTAAACAAATAAGGCGAAAGTTATCGCTTTTCTTTATTTATGGAAAGTTAAACGGGCAAATTTGACAGTGCCAAACTTACTGCGCGCGCATAAAAATTAGAAAGTAATATTAGTGAACGAATTCTAGGCATACCAACAGACAGCAGTTTTGATAACAACAGGAATATTTTGCAGTCCAATGAATATTAATAAAATTTATATTGGGACAGTAAATTTTACAGATATCCGCAATTAGAAACGAAAGCACAGTTGTGACAACAAGATAATTCAATGATTGTTTCACTTTCGACCAATCACAATTCTCGATCTGGCCAAAGCAATAGATGATCTTTACATAATTTCCCAATGTTAATTTTGCTATGTCTCATAGTCGGTGAGACACACTGTATAATAGAATAGCTCCACAAGTTTTACCCTAGCTAACAAAACTTTTCCGCTACGTATATTTTCAATTTATATAACGTGACATTTTAGAACTGGGATATTAAACTTTATCGAATATTATCGAATTACACAACTTTGAAGGACCTGGATTTTATGATGCGACGCATTGTTGCAATCTACAATCACGAGCGGTTTAACCCGAACACTCTCGATTATGACATATCAGTTGTAAAGGCTGAGAGCGACTTTTATGGAATTTATGAGAAACCTACACCTTTTGCTGACCCTTCGTATTATGTAAGTATGTTTTAATGTGATGCTCCTTTTTAATGTTACATGGTTGTTTATATTCTGTTGAAAAAGGAAATAAGACGTAAATGTTATGACTAACAATAGACATGTAGAGACTGATTCTGTGATTCATCTGTTTGCAACTGAAACTAACCATTAGACATTTATGACTTGAAGTAGTAGTGCACATTAAACGGAAGAAATGTGAAATTTGAGATAACAAAAATTACTGCAAGTTTGTCAAAATTCCAATTCTGCTATGCCTGCTGTGTTGCAGTACGTATCCGTAATTCAATACTGTGGATAGTTTATCCAATTATGTTTTTCCACATAGAGCGTATGTTATTCTGGCTTGTTTAATTGAACGCAATTTCTGGAATTTTTTATTTAAGTGCAATAAATCGAACTCAAATATGCTTCTTTACGCCTTTAAAACGATGAACAGTAGCAACAATATTATGCAGGGGACATAGTAAGCAAAATGCCCAATATATTCTCCTTTTTAGTGTAGTATGTCTTTAGTAATCCCAAGAAGAGAACTGAAGGAGTAGCTTTTTTATATCAAACAAACTTAATGAAGCAGTAATAGAATATGAAACCATAAATGAAAGAATAATGAGCATTAAATTAAGCTGTAAACCATTCCCTATCCAAACCTTTTAGTATATGCACCAACTACAACAGCTCCAGACGATGAAATACAACAACTTTACCGAAACTTGGAAACCAACATCAAGACACTTAATAAAGAAATTGCCATGATAATTGGTGCTTTGAAGGCCAAGGTGGGTTCGACGGTAAATTACAGCCGCATTAGAAGGGTAGTTGGAAAGTACGATCTGGGCAAACGCAATGACAGGGTAGAAAGGTTAATACAATTTTGGGTTGAAAACGGTTTTACCATACCTATCCAACACGGTGCCTAAACAACATAAACGCGGGTTTTATACCTGGCGTTCACCAAATGGCAAACACAAAAATCAGGTCGATTATATTCTAATTTGTACAAGATGGCGATCAGCAATACAAAATGCGAAAACCTTACCCTCCGCAAACTCTAGAAGCAATCATCAGTTATTTATATTCGAATTTAAAACTTCTTCTTCTTCTTCTTCGCTAATCCTTATGCCCTTTCAGGCGTCGGATGTGGGTTCCTTGTCCTGTATCCATTTCCTCCATTCTTTCCTGTCTCTTGCTAGGATTTTCATTTCCTCTACCGTCTTTCCTCTATCCATTCCAAATTCAGGGATTTGGTCCATCCATTTTCTTCTTGGTCTTTCCCTTTGCCTCTTCCTTGGTTTTCCCATCTCGATTATTTTTCTTGTAATTCTGTCCGGTTGCATTCTTACTATATGAGCATACCAGTTCAGTTGTTTCGCTTTTATTTTTTCCATTATTGGCTGTTGTTCTCTTATTTCTCTGATCATTTCGTTTCTTACCCTGTCCTATTTAGTTTTTCCAGCAATTTTTCTAAGGTGTTTTATTTCTATAGCATTTACTTTGCTTTCGTCTTTTTTTCTTAAAGTCCAATTTTCACAAGCGTATGTAATTGTTGGTATTTATTTATTTATTTAATTCGCACTCAGCCAACAGCCGTTAGGCCAATTATAGGCGTCGCTGTGCAGTTATGAGGACTTCCAACCCCACTAACGACTGTCATGATGTTTTATGACCGCCGGGACCAACTTTTTTCCGTGATAGCCGTACCACGAAGCGCCGAGAAATGCAGCCGTGGAACTCCCATCCAAGTTCTGACCAGAAACAGCGTTGCTTAACTCTGCTGATCGAACGTGGACGCTTGTTTAAGCTACACCACTCGGGACCTTGTATTGTTATTACATTATGTATTTTTTTTCACCTCTATGTCTATGTCTTTATGGCCTAGTATTGTTTTATTTATTGAGTAATATAATCTTGTTGATTTATTAGCTCTGTTTGTTAACTCAGCATCTATTTTCCCATCCTCCGTTTTTATACTTCCCAAAAATTCGTATGTTGTTACTCTTTCTAATAATTTATTCTTGCATTTGATTTCTTTGTCAATCTGGGTGTCTGTTTCTTTTTCATTTACAATCATTGTTTTTGTTTTGTTTGTATTTATTTCCATTTTCATGTTTTCAATTTCTTTAGTCCAGGCTTTTACTAAATTTTGCATTTTGTTCTTCTTATTTGCTATCAGTAACACATCGTCTGCGTATAGCAGACTGCTCACTTTAACTGCTTCTAGGTTCCTGTACCCTATGACTGTATCTATTCGGTTATATTTTTATTTCGTACTGCATCGTAAAACCCATGTTTAAGTTAATGATTTTAGTCCGGAAAATGAGGCTTTACGGTATCAGGTCCGGTAAAACATTTTACCGGACTCAAATGAAATAAACAGGTCCGGTAAAACATTTTACCGGACTCAAATGAAATAAACAGGTCCGGTAAAACATTTTACCGGACTCAAATGAAATAAATCAATAATCAAACTATTTATTATTTTCAATTAAAAAAAATTTTTTTTGTAGTTTTAAGTAAAAATCTAATAATTACAGTATGAAATAAAACGCATTACGACATACGTCCGGTAAACTTTTACAGTAGCTCGTCTCAACATTCCAGACTCGGCTCCTACGTCGCCTCGTCCCGAAACGTTTGGACTCGCTACTGTAAACTTGCGTTTACCGGACTTATAACGTAAATTACTATTTTTTAATTTGTTTAGTAATTTTGTCCATAATAATGATAAATACTATAGGGCTTAAGCTGTCTCCTGGTTTTATTCCTTTACTCATTTTGAATTCATCTGATCTTTGTCTCACCATTTGCACTCTTGCTCTTACTGTTTCATATGTATTTCTTTCTGCGTTTATCAGCCTGCTAGGTACTTCCAGTTCTCCCAGGGTTTTCCATATTTCCCTTCTATCTACCTTATCGAAAGCTGCCTTTAGATCTATAAATGTTAGGTATACTTCCTCTCCTTCTTCTATCTTTCTCTCTATTATATTTCTTAATATATATATATATGTTATCGTTTGTCTGTCTGTTCGGTCTGAATGCTGCCTGTTCCTCTCCCAATTTCGATTCCACATGTTCTCTTAATCTTTTTTCCAAGATTTTTGTATATAGCTTATAGCTGGTTTGAGCTAAGCAGATTGGTCTATAGTTTTCGTACTGCGTCTGTATTCCTTTCTTGTATATCGGAATTAACAAGTTATTTTCCCAATCCCTCGGGATTTTTTGTTTTTCCCACGCTTCTTTACAGATATCCCATATCCAGTTTATTCCTTTTTCCCCCAGCCATTTAATCATCTCCGGTGCTATGCCGTCTTCTCCACTTGCTTTTCCAATTTTGATTTTTTGTATTGCCTCTTCCACTTCTTCTTTCTTAATTTTTTGTTGCTGTTCCGCTTGTTCTACTCATGTTATTTTATCATCTGGCACTGTCGTGTTATACTTGTTTCTGTAGTGTTCTTTCCAAGTTTCAAGTATTTCTTTTGTGTCTGTTAGTGTTTGCCCCTGCATGTTTTTAATTGCTTTTATTTCTTTCCTTTTATCCCCTCTTAATCTTTTTATTCTCGTCCAGAATTTTCTATAGTCTATTTTGTGTACTTCTGTTATTTCTTCTCCAAACTCCTTCCAGGATTCCTTTTTTGCTCTTTTGACTGCGTTTTTCACAATGTTTCTCTTTCGATTATATTCCTCTTTGTCCTTCTGTGTTTTTGTTTGTATATATTGCTTCCATGTTGTTTTCTTTTCTTTTGTCAGTCTTTGTATGTCGCTATTCTACCACCTCGTCCTTTTGACGTGATTATTATATTTTCTCTTCCCCGAATTTAAAACAAAACTTAAAATATGTAACAGACCGAAGCTTGACAGAGAAATCTACAGTAATGGAACTCAAAATGAAGAACTTAACTACACCTTCCAACAAATGCTACGGTAAAGGATTCCTCAAAATCAGAATCAAACAACCAAGCACATCTGGAAAATCTTAAAATTGCCTTTATAGATGTTGTAAACAAGGCAATATCCAAGCGATAGACCAAAAATCAATTCATGGATGTCTGATGAGCCTTAAACTTTGCATATTTAGAAGAAATATCAAACAATACAGCCTTGATGGTTCTGATAAACAAGAAGCTTACAAATCACTCAAGAGGCGAATACAGAGCGCAGGAAAAATAAACCAACGTACTAAGTAAGCGAGACGGAAATCAACTTACGCCACCGATAATTAGCAACAAAAAATATCACTTTGAACCGTACAAATTAATTACAGGAAATAAATTTTTCTTAACAAACGAAAACACACTAATCGCACAAGAGGTAGTTTATCAGAGTACCCACGCGCAGCTATCACCCAGATGGACACAACTGAACAATTAAACGTTCCAACTTCCAGCTCAGCTAAAAATTCCACCTATATACCTACATTATGCTTCATCACTGAAATACCAAGAAATAATAAAAGACCTTAAAGGCCAAGCAAAACGTAAATTTGAGAAGATACAAAGGATAAGAGATGAGATACGAGTTAATTTAAATACAATGGAAGATTACACAAAAATTACCAAATTTTATAATAAAAATAAAATAAATTATCACACATTTAAAGATCCGGAAAAAATAACTCATCAGCTATCATTCGAAATCTTCCAGTATCTATCACTAAAGAAGAATTGCTGGAGGAGCTCACAACACTAAAATACCCTGTACTAAAAGTAGTAAGGCTCTGTAATAAAGACAAAAAGCCAATACCACTGTGTGCGGTTGATCTTAATAATTCTGATGTGGCCAAAGATATTTTTAAATTAACAAAATTTCGATATAGCATAATAGAAGTAGAGCCTAGAAGAAAATCTAAAGATACTATGCAATGTAAAAGGTGTCAGCGTTATGGGCACACCCGAAACTATTGCCAATCGGAACCAAGATGTATTAAGTGCACAGGAAGCCATGAGTACAGTAACTGTTCAAAAATACCCAAAGTACCACCACAGTGTGTTAATTGCAGGGAACTTTACCCTGCTAACTATAAAGGATGTATAGAGCGGTTAAAAAACAGCTACATCTAGTTGGTTTTAAAATGTGTTTGCTTGTAAATTTGTATGTGCCGTTATATTCTTTGCTATTCTCGAATTAGCCAGAACTGCCACTAATTAAACATCAATTTTTGACAAGAATAATACTCACGTTGAACAATAACTAATTAATTGGTATAAACAACAAAATGTACACCACTTTACAAGAAAATATATTCATTATTGAGGCATATATCCGATCGGGACAGTTTATAAATGGGGAATGGCAATATTCCTATGCTGAATGTAAGCAACAGCTCCGATTGCAGTTTTCCAATAGAATTGTTGAAGATGCTGTTTTGCAACACCATATTCGTCACGTAGTGGAAAAGTTTCAGAGGACAGGAAGCGTAGAAAGAGGCAAATGTGGAGGCTCTTGTCGAACAAAATCCGCAAACATCAGTACGTCGTATATCAGCTCAAACGGGTGTTCCTATTAGTAAGCACAATTAGTCGACATATGTCATAATCAAAGTGAGCGTCAAGCCTACTCGTATATTTGCTACTTTGTTTATTTTTTTCCTACTTAATGTGTTACTTTCTTGTTCATGTTATCTCATTGCTGTAATATACAGTGCGTCCATAAAGTCTTGCAAAAATTTATTTCAAATTCAAATATTTCATTATCGGAAAAACGCGCGAACAGGTCAATTAGTATTTTTAGTTGCGCATTTTTTAAAATGAAAGGTTAATATACAGGGTGTCCCAGGTCAGAGATATGACGTCATGTACGTTTTTTAAATGAAAACCCTCTATATTGTACCATTTTCGTACACTTTTTGTGTAACCAACTCTTCTTCTTCTTCTTCTTCTTTAGCCACTAGACGTCCACTCCTGGACATAGGCCTCTTCCAATGATTTCCATGTCGATCTTTGCTGGGCGGTCTGGATCCAGTTCTTTCCAGCATGTCGTTGGATGTCGTCTCTCCACCTCGCCTGCGGGCGTCCGACACTTCTCTTCGATTCCCTTGGTCTCCATTGCATCAGGGCTGTGGTCCATTTGGAGTTGTTTCTATCCACGTGGCCCGCCCAACGCCACTTCAGTCTCGCTACCCGCTCGATGATGTCGCAGACTCCTGTTTTTCTCCTAATTTCCTCATTCCGTATCCTGTCTCTCAGGCTCACCCTAAGCATTGCTCTCTCCATCGCCCTTTGACAAACTCGGAGACGATTGGCGCTCCTTGCTGTGAGTGTCATTGTTTCCAGTCCATATGTCGCTACTGGCAGGACGCATGCATCGTAGACCTTCCTTTTTAGGTTTGTAGGAACGGTTGGTTGACGGAGGATGTAGCTGAGGTTCCCGAATGCCATCCAGGTGAGACCAATTCGCCGGGTGATCTCTGCTGTTTGATTATCTTTTCCAAGTTGGACGTTATGTCCCAGATAATTGTATTCACTGACCACCTCTAGGGTGTGGTTCTCAATCGTGACTGTCATATCATCTGGACTCATGATTTTTGTTTTCTGAAGGTTCATTCTGTGACCCACAGCTTGCGAAGCGTCCTTGAGTTCTTGGATCATTATTGATACTTCACTTGAGGCATTGCTAAAAAGGACGATATCATCCGCAAAGCGGAGGTGATTGAGACGCTTTCCGTCTATGCTGACGCCTTTCTGTTCCCAAGATAGACTCTTGAACACGTCCTCTACAGCCAAGGTAAACAATTTCGGCGAAATTGTGTCTCCCTGCCTGACTCCCCTTCTCACGGGAACCTTTCCAGTGGTCCAGTCTTCATCGATTCTTACATGTAAGGTGGCGTTCTCGTAAATGTAGAGAATCAGGTTGGTATATCTGGAATCAATGCGGGCATTGGACATCGCCTTCATCACTGTCCAGGTCTCGATCGAGTCAAACGGTTTCTGGTAGTCTATGAAGGCCATGTGAAGTGGGACGTTGTATTCCGTACATTTCTCTATCAGCGTGCGTACTGCTTGAATATGGTCAGTTGTGCTGAAACCCTTTCTGAACCCTGCCTGTTCGACTGGCTGGTAGAAGTCGAATTTCTGGCTCAGGCGATTCGTTACGATTTTCGTTCACAGATTGTAGAAGATAGATAGCAGACTGATGGGCCTATAGTTCTCCATGTTAGTGTTATCACCTTTTTTGTAGAGGAGAATCGCTTCTGCATTCTTCCAGGAATCTGGAATCCTTCCTCCTTCGAGGCATTTATTTAGCAGGATTAGGAGTGCTTCTTTGAGTGTCTCTCCTCCAATTTTCAACATCTCGCTCGTGATCTGATCTTCTCCTGGAGCCTTACAATTTTTTAGTTGTTTCAGAGCTGCCTCCAGTTCGCTCGTATCGATGGGCTCCAATTCTTCTGACCCCACGTTCAAGATTGATTTTCGTGATTCGTCTCGACCGTTTCTGCAATCTTGTCTCTTTCACTGACAACTTCTCCTTGGTCATTCTTCATTTTATGGATGATCAGCTTGCCCCTAGATCGACTGGAACGAAGGACTTTCATGTTCGTATTTCTTCTTATGGTTTCCTCGATCAATCTTGTGTTTTGCGCTCTCTGGTCCCTTCTGATGGCCTTTTTCACTTTTTTGTTGAGGTCTTTGTAACTGGTTGAGTCTTTGTCGGTGTTTCTTCGCTCATCTATAACTATAACCAACTATATCTCTAAATTCAGCTGGAAGCAGAAATTACGTTTTAACTTTTTTAATGTAAGATTCTTGTAAAAAAATTTAAAGGTTTACTTTCATTGTAATTATCTTCACCGAGTGGCGTTTATCCGCAAGCCACATAATGATCAATTCTTTTATACTTGGTCAGTTTCTAGGTATTAATTTAATATCTAGGAAAGTATAAATTATGCCTCAGACAATCAGCAATTTTCATAAATTATATTTCTTTCGTTTCCAAAACATGGCCTCAACCGTCAAGAAGTTATAGGGTATCGTGAAATATAAAACTTTTGCATATAAGTTTTTTCTTTTAAATCTCTCCTCTCCGAGTTACACCCTTCTAAGGAGGTTAGTTATATTACTTAGAATTTTCTAACGGGCATAATTTAAATGTGCAAAAAATATGTACTAAACGCCTTACTTATACATATAAACACATTTGTAGCTCTTTTAATTTTTTCGTAAAACTAAAATTTAAAACATTATGACGCACGACACAGCTATTGAGGAAAATGCTTTTTATTTTTTTAAAAGAACTAGTAATTTTGCGCATAAACCAAATGAGCTAAAAAGGATGGTGAATAAATCGAACTTGTTAGTAGATAGCTTTTATGGTTAACTCTTGTCCGTTAAAAACTTAGAAGAAAAGCATCTATAGGGATTACTAACATCAACCACTTAAAGTAATACCTTAAGATGAAAAAGCATTGATGAATAAGTCTGGTATTAGTACAACGCATCTGAAAATGTTCACCTTAATACCCTTATCTAGTTGTCAGTAAAATGACAAAGATTTAATTTTAACCCCTTCTTTAGGAGGGTGTAAGTCAGCGCGAGGGATTTTAAATATAGTATAAACACATGTATACGAATGGTAAACTAATAACAACAATTTGATATCTGATTGCAGCACAAAAGCTTTACGTCTGGGCGAGTTCTTGGCTGGAACAATGGGCACTTAGCCTACGCTAAAATGTACATTACACCCCAGAAATCCTGTAAACGAATTTTTAGGTAAGATCATTATGAAATATACATTTAGGTAATATTCTTCTTATACTCGTAACAACCATGTTTGAGGTGTGTATTATTGGTGTCGGCCTATTTGCGCCCGTCTCATTTGCGCCCACCGTCATTTTCGGCCCATTTGCGCCCCAGAATAACATCAACAGCAGTTAAGGCCTTATTTGCGCCTATGCTTGCTACTTATTAGTCATCAGGACAACCTAAGTTGGCCGGCTAATGAGGTAGTATCCTCCCTGCAAAATACTTTTTTTTTCGCTTAGCTGCCCAAACTTCTATGCGTTTCTATTGCTACTTTAATTTTTGTGATTATTTGAGATTTATTTTAAAACTAATAAGAGTTGTTACACCGGTGTCAATTTGATTAATAATTCATACTATTGTGCAAATTAGCCCAATTAATTACAGTGTCAGCTACCTACTTTTTGAATATAATGTTATCGAAATTAAACAAAATCCTAACTAAACTAACTAACCGTTTTATATAGCTTTCATCTACTTTAAAAAAATGAGAATTACTGAGTAGCGAACAGGGCGGATAAGTTGCTATCTTAAGAAAGTACAATGGTTGTACCATTTATAACTGATATGCTAAAAATGCGCTAATCTGTACAATAATATGAAAATTAAATTAAAGTACCAACAGAAACGCATAGAAGTTAAAGCAGCTAATCGAAAAATTGTTAAATTTAGTGTTTCCGTAATAACTATTTTACAGGTAGAAGGCCGCCTTACTAGTCGACCAACTTCCGGTGTCCTGGTCGTAAATCAGACCTTAATTAGTATTGATACTTTTTTGGGGAGCAAATGAGCCGAAAATGGCGGTGGGCGCAAATGAGCCGGGCGCAAGTAAGCCTATATCTTATTATTGTCAATGACATAACTCAACTATGTAATATTTGTTTGCTTGAAGTTAGAATTTCGCTACTGCTGACTATTCACGACTTTTAGATAATCATGGCAATGCAAATGATGAAACGTTAAAGAGAAACAACTTGTGATAAATACGATATTATTCCAAATGTTTTGATTCACCGTCTAGTACTAGGTATCTTAGAACCGACTAGTATTGGTCATGCAGTCAAAACCTTCCTATAATTATTCTAGTGAAAACTTTACGACTAACTGGTTCGAACTGAACTATCTGAGTATTAAGTAATACATATGAAATGCCGAAGCTAGTCTGCCGTAAAAAGACAAACAGAAAATTGAGTACATTATCTTTTAGTAAAAATGTACTGCCGCTCTTTATTTGCACATTTTTAAACTAAATCCCCTGTACTGAATTTTATCTATATCTATAATCTTTTAATATGGTGTTCTTTGCATTATTTTTACTTTATATCTATACCTACAGTAAGTAAAGCAAATTACTGCGGTCGGCATATAAAACTTTTGTTCAAACATAATCAAAAATCTGGTAATTGAATATAATAAAAACCCGGTTTTATTTTATTAATGATGCTAACAATAACAGAGTAGACTATTCAGACTTGGTATAAAACCTTCTGAGTTACTCTTCGTGACATTTATAGGAAGACACTAATTGGAATGTGATAACATCCTTTAGTACTTCTAATATAAATATCACTTTTAAGAAGTCAAACCCTTTGCAGCTGACGTCATATATTTTTAATCTGTAATAAATATATTGGGATTTTCTTCTCACTTTAACAACAGATATATAAAAAAAGATAATTTCACCATCAATATCATGTGGGAGCATAAATTTTAGCCGCACAGATAAACTTTGGCCTGTTATCGATCTTTGGGAAATTATTGCAATTGCTGCACCTTGCACACTTCTGGACGACGCTGCCAGTTGGGATGACCTTTAGAAACATTTCAGCACGCTGAATTTTTCTGCACTGGAGGTCTTTTGCCGGCTTCTGAGAGCTGCAGATTATCAGTCGTCGGCCGCGTTACCTGTGTCGATGCGCCCCAGATAGCTGCGCAATAAGTGCAAGCTGTTTGCTTCCTTTCAGTTAACTTATTTGTTGACGATGATTTCATACAACAAAGGAATGTGGTTACCAATCATGCGCCGATAGAGTAACCTTTTAGCTAATCAGTAGCACGGGCGATTTCAAAGAGGGTTCTACTGAAATCGCGCACAAAGCGTGTGCAGGTTACTGTGTATGTTTTTTACTCGGGCTCGTTCACAAGACTTCTAGATTCATAATAAGTACTTTAATAGTTATTTATGTATCTAGGCCGAAAAACTGGGTTTTTATAGATGATGCCTGAAATTGCTGGCCGAGGCGATAACCGAGGCAAGCGATCAGGCAAGGTCCGAATTATAAGAGTTGTTGAGGACGAAAAACGTCTGCGGACAAAAAGCGTTTGCTGGCGAAAAACGTTTGCAGACGAAAAGTGTTTACGGACGAAAAGTGTTTTTGGACGAAAAATTAATAGTGTCCAAAAGAGTGACAGTTTTTTTACGTAAATGCGTCCGTAAAATCACATTTTAAGGTAGGTCAACGAAAATAGTATATTTTAGGCGATCATTACAAAAATGGCGATTCTATGGCCCCTTTTGCCGCCGTAAAGTTTTACTATTTTGTACACATCTGTCAAATGCTACTTTTTTGTACACATTTGTCAAACTCTACTTTTTTGGAACTGATCTGTCAGAAACTACTTCATGAACACTTTTTACCTACCTATATAGGCAGGGTCGCAACACTTGCAGTTTCCAGAATTTCACCTGGGGTGTCTGAACTATCGCTATCACCCATTTTAAAAGGCTCAAAACACACGCGATGATGCTTAATATTAAATTTGACAGGAGATGCTTTTATTTTTAGTTGTCTAAATGCTTTTGTTTTCAGTTGTCTAAGGTAACTATGTTTTTCAAGAAAATGTTTAGAAAAAAAATTATTTTGTGACCAAATGTTTGAATTCAGATGAGGCCAAAAAAGAACTTTTAGCCGAGGTGCACACAACATTTTTTAGGCGATCATCACAAAAGGGGCCATAGAATCGCCATTTTTGTAATGATCGCCTAAAAAAGATTTATTATAGCCTGCGATCGGGCCACTTTAGTCAGCGCAGCCGCTAGGATATTAGCATGGCATTCTAGATTTAAATACTTTGTTTTGACAAAAGTGTTATGGTGGACACAATCATTTACAGATTCGCACCAAATATAATTTGTTACTAATTTTACTGCTATAGTGGGGCAGGTTTTACTTGGAATATTTATAATTGTTACTTCTGGACATTATTGAACCTTCCGCATTTCTTAATAATGCTTAATATTTGTGACACTTCTTAGTGATAATGAAATCTACTTTATACTGCTACTAGTATTTTTTGTTTATCTATTCATATAACCCCTTATGAACTTGCACGTTTTCTTAGTTTAGGATTGTAAAGCAGAAGACGTCCAAGGTATGTGGTGTAGTGAATTGTTAGCTAGACTTTATTTTTTGTTGTGAATAACGACTGGCGCCTTCTTGTTTTTTTTAATATATGTATTTTGTAACCTAAACTGCCGGCTAGTCCTTATTCACGTCTGCCGACGTTTTTACCGAGCTCTGTAGTCTACGTGTTACCACGCCTGCTTAGCATTTGGGAGGTTCCTAGCTCGATTCCCCTGGCCGTCTACTCTGATTCAGGTTTTTAGTTGGTTTTCCTGAGTCAACAGAGTACCTGCTCTGAGGCGAATGCCGGGGCAGTACTTTTTCACTTTTCCTGGCCTCTCTTCCATTCTCCGCCTCTCCTTTCTCTCACCCATTCTATAATTTCCATTCTTGGCTGTGAGCGACGCAAGGTCTTTGTAGCAGCTCGCCCCCAGTTGAGGGAATTCAAATTACCCTGAACCTTCACCTTTTTTCCGAGGTTTTGAGCTAGCCAGGAAAATGTTCACCCATCGTTTAAGGGTGCTACATAATCTTCAGAAAATTAAATATGGCTGCTTTGGATATAAATAACTTTCATTTTTTTCGAATTGATACCACCTTAACGGCGTTGTTAAAATCACAACTAGTCTTTAAATCTCTTCCACTATGTTTTATTCCATAGCGCATTAACGATCACAAAGGTATGATCAGGTTTTACACTTAGCACTACAGGATATAAACGGAAAAGTTGTAGGTACATAAGGAAAAGGCAATGTCAAAATTACGAAAGATAGACTATATCTCTTGTCATGTAACATAGCAACGTTGTTTGATTTACCATGCCAACGGTTAATTAAGCTTTGTTGCATAAAGTAGATTTGAAAAAAACCTTTATAAAGAGTTTTTATTTCATAACAGATTTGCTCAGCGTTAATAATATATAAAAGATAAATTCGGCTAAACGTCAAAACAAAGAGGATATTTCTACTGTTATGTTAACAAACTATTCATAATACTATTTTTGCACTTACGGGACTAAAGTTGATACTTTAGTCCCGGTAAACAGAGACTAAAGTGGGTCATTTATTCCCTAGGGATTAAATATGAACTGAACTTCCTAGCGAGTTCATTGTCAGATGGCACACTTCAAATATTTTTATTTATTTTTTTGCGAAATGATAACGGTAATATTATTACAATTAATAAATATTGGACGATTGTTTTCCGAAACGACACTGCAGGATATAAGGTTGAACGTAATTCCCGATGAAGCAGTGTCAGTCAGCCGTTCAGATTGGCACGAGGGTTCTGGGGGTGAGGTAGCCGGGGTTGTTATTTGATCACCTCCACCTCCAAACATTTTTTCGACGATAAGATTCTTATTATTGAGGGAGTTTTCAACATACCCCAGTTGCAGACTTCCATCCCCCATGTCTTTTTAAAACGTTTACAGTCGCACCTGAATCAGCTAGTAGAGAGGCAGAGGTTCGCCGCCAACAATGTCCTGCATATGACAACGCATCTGGCAGGTTTAAGAATGTTGCAACTTTCTGGGGTAGTTTTTCAAATACATTCTTTCCTACAGGTTGCACTGTACACTGCTTGTTAACGTAACGAACAAAAAATTTTGAATGGGGAGTTTCAGTTTTTCTCAATGACATATATTTCTTGCAGATTTTTGTATAACTAATGATAGTTTTATCTGCGTCTTTTACAGCGAAGTTCCTCTCTGTTCCATTTTTGGTAGCTCTAATGTTAACAAGAAGTGTGTTGCGCAAATCAGTCACATCATTAATTAACAATTCGACTAATTCAAGCCCCTTCAAGCCCCTGCTACGCCCAACATGAGTACTACCTACAAAAAAATTATTTTTACAATGTTTTTTGAAAATATTCACTTTTGTCATCAAAAATGTGTCATCTGAAGCTTCCTTTAGAAACCTATCAATGTGTTCTATAGTTAGTACCTTTGACTTCTTCGGTTTGTAACCAAATTTTTCCTTTTCAGAAGCGTCGTTAATTTGTGGAGTTTACTTATATCAACATTATGTTAACGTTAAGCATAGTTTTTAGCATTGAATACTGAGACCACAACGTAGAAACAGCAAATTTTTTTACCTTTTCATTAAAAAATACCAGCAAAGCATCTTCGTTGAAATCTGTAATTTTTTTTACGTCACCACTTTATTATATTATATGTACTTACTTCTGGTTGGGTTAGTTCCCCTTTCTGCACTGCGGCCTAAAAGACCTTGTTACGATTTGCGTTTTTTAATTTAATGAACTATGTAGGAATATACTGTACTTTAGTTAGCTGTAAGCCATCTGTATAATATTTTAATGTAAAATTCGTAGGAAAATGTCATATTTAAATTACAACAAGCGGATGTTTAGAAACGTGCCTTTCGCTTGGGAAGCTGGAGATATTCCAATCTCACGAATAAGATTAGAGTAAGTTTATGCAGCGTTTACTTCATAAACCGAAATATTGAGTGATGTATATGACCGGTACGTGATTAGAAGAAGCAACGGTTGCAACTCGATCATAAAAACTATTTGCAGCTGGGACCAAATGCTTTAGTAGAATTTTAAATCTTTATAGCGGTAATTTACTAAGGGTCCGAACAGGCCACATTTCACCATGGGAAATCCTCAAGCTTGTAAAAATTCATAGAACTATTATGAACGGTCACGTCCGCGTAATGCCAAATGTCCAAAATTTAGACCAGCTCTGATAGGTTATTGGGAACTTTGTAAACGCCCACCGAGCTTTCTTGGTCAGAATGGACTTAGAATTAAGTTAGTTAATAAGAAGATGTAAATACGTAAACTTAAGGTTTCTGTAAACGGCAGAAAAATAAATGCAAGTATTTGTATCTACTTAAGTGTTCTTATTAATCTCAGTAGCTTTGGTCTTCGTGTCCGAGTGTGTTTCAATTAAAAGGATTGCCAGTTACCCCGACTTTAGGCGTCTCGCAATAGTGGTGATCAAGCGGTGTAATTTATAACTTATTTAAATCGCACGACAGAAGATTTCTTTTATTTCGAAGTCGGTCCAAGTGCAAGCGTTGAAATATACAAGGGGAAGCACGTGAACAGGACGGGAAAAAGCATCTAATAAACTGAGGCGGTACAACGGAAGCGGTCATTCCGGGAACGGCGTAGAGGACTGGGGACGGCGTCACGTAAACGTGGCAACGTTGGAAAACCAGCGAGCGTCGAGGAGGTGACGGCAAGGAATCCGTGGAGGCGGCCAGACAACAGGAGGGCAGTCATTCGAAGGGGCGGCGAGGCAGCATTCTGGGAACAACGTCAGGTAAAACTGACAACGAAGAAAAACCAGTGTAGTGCAGGGAAAGCCAGTAAAAGTGTCGAAGTGAGTGACGGCGGAAACTCCAGAAAAAAAGACAGGGAAGCGGCTTCAGAACAGGGAGGCGACGCGTCCAGATCTGTGGGAATAAGACGACAGCACAGTTGTGGGTAAGTAATACTTGTTGTTTGTTTCGGAATTATATGGTCTTATGCGATTTAGTAAGGTTGTGTATATATTTTTTTGAAATAATAGGATCAGGTATTGCTCGTAGTTGTCAGTTGTCAGGGTCCCGAGTGGTGTAGCTTGAACAAGCGTCCACGTTCGATCAGCAGAGTTAAGCAACGCTGTCTCTGGTCAGAACTTGGATGGGAGTTCCACGACTGCATTTCTCGGCGCCTCGTGGTACGGCTATCACGGAAAAAAGTTGGTCCCGGCGGTCTAACAACATCATGACAGTCGTTAGTGGGGTTGGAAGTCCTCATAACTGCACAGCGACGCCTATAATTGGCCTAACGGCTGTTGGCTGAGTGCGAATTAAATAAATAAATAAATAAATAGTAAATTTTCGACGGGTTGTGAACTAGTTACGTTTTTACAGCAGCGATAGGTAATTTACGAGTTACGCAAAATTCCTGGTTTACAGAATTTAAATTTTTATCAAGTGTTTCATTTAAAAACAAACAATGGTTTCCGAATACAGTATTTTTTCGGTGAACGAATTAAAATATGTTGCTAATCTGTTGGAATTACCGGAGAAAAAGAAAAAGGCAGAGATCATAGAAGAATTGATTAAGGCTCAACATTCGGTAGAGGACATTAAGGTAGAATTAGGTGCCTGGGAGGAAAACCCTCGGAAGGACAAGTGGGAAGAATTAGCTAGCAGGGAACGAGAATTAGCTGAAAGGGAACGAAAAGAAAAATTAGAATTAGCTGAAAGGGAACGAAGAGAAAGGTTAGAATTAGCTGAAAGGAGAGAACGGTTAGAATTAGTGGAAAGGGAGCGAGAAGAAAGATTGGAGGTAGCTAGATTAGATGCTCAAGTGAAAATTGCTCAGGCCCAAGCTCAAACGGCAAATGAAAATAATGTACATGATGTCAATGCAATTAGGAATATGTCCTTGAATATGACAAAACAATTGCAACCTTTCAAGGATGACGGTGACATGGGATTGTATTTAACAAATTTCGAGCGGGTTTGTGTGCAATTGAACTTCTCCAAGGAATCGTGGCCAATTCGATTGACGAGTGTGTTGTCACGAACAGCGAATGAGGTCATGGCTCGATTAACAGAAGAGGACAGCAAAGATTACGACAAAGTCAGGGCTAGTCTGCTCAAGAAATATCAGCTAACAGCAGAAGTTTTTAGAACGAAATTTCGGTACGGGAAACGGAAAACTGACCAGAGTTATGCGGAATTTGCATACCAACTAAAAATCAATTTCCAGGAATGGATCAAGAGCGAAGAAGCGGAAGGAAACTTCGACAAGCTAACTCAACTGATGTGCTTGGAGACATTTTATAGTTCGTTGCCAGGGGAGATGAAATTTTGGGTGGAGGACCGAAACAAGTCCAAGACGATGGAGGAAGCTGCAGAGCATGCAGACACATACGTCACCAAAAGAGGACCAGGTACGGAACGGCAATATAATGGAAACTTCAAGACATCGAAAAATAAGTTCGAAACTAAGCCGACGTCGAACTTGAAAAATGACTTAGGGAAAAGTCAGGTGCAAACGGAAAGTGTTGTCAAGGAAAACTTGGACAAACGCAGTTTCGACAGACGAAGGCCGCGGAAGTGCTTTGGATGTAGTGCAGTAGGTCACTATAAAGGTTCACCGGAATGTCCCAAAACACAAGTCGTTTTAGCAACGATAGGCCAGAGCAAGAACGAGGAAGGTCTGCTAGAACCTTATACCATAATAGCGAAAGTAAATGGAGTGGAAGCAAAATTACTACGAGATAGCGGAACCAGCTATGATATCGTGCACACAAATTTAATAAAAGGAGCCGATTATACAGGGAAATATGTATATGTGCAAGGACTCCTGAATGAAGAATGTGTGGCGTTACCAGTTGCGAAGGTAAAATTAAATTTGCCAGAAATTCAGGTGGAAACTGAAGCAGCTGTAGCGAATCGTTTGCCTCGAGATTATACGTATCTGCTATCGAATAGAACGTGGGAGATGCTGCCGAAGGAAAAGGATGTGGTAATTCAACAAGTGCTCGCATTAACGAGAGCGCAGGCGAAGGCTATAATGGAAAAGGAAAAGGTTCACGATGAAAATAAAGAAACGAATGCCGAAGTAAAGAGTTCAGAAGACGGAAAAGATTCCGACGAACAGGGAGAAGAAGCGGAAAAGAAGATTGGGTATAAATCACCGAACCTAGAAAAGGACGAACAATTTTCAATACCTAAATCGGATGTCGATTACTCGGACATAACACAACTTACACCGACAACCTTAAGAATGCTGCAATTAGAAGATCCAAAATTAAAGGAGTATTTTGAGATGGCAGAATCAAAGAAGGAAAACAATGGAGCAAAATTCTACATTGCTTATGGAATACTGCACAGGAGAATTACGGACAAATTGGGTCGGAGCTTTGAGCAAGTGATGGTGCCAGAAAAATTACAAAGCAAGTTGCTAGATATCGCACATGATAACATGTGGATGGGACACTTGGGTTGTAACAAAACCATTGACAGGATCAAGCAGAATTATTGGTGGAATCAGATGGGACGAGACGTGAAAAACAAGATCAAGTGCTGTGACGTTTGCATGCGCGTAGGGAAGCCCACTGATACGAAAAAAGCTCCAATGTGTAGAGTGCCAGTAATCACCGAACCGTATAAGCGAGTAAACGTGGATATTGTAGGACCTTTAGCGAAAACCGAGAAGGGAAACAGATATCTACTAACGCTAATTTGTAGTGCCACAAAATTTCCTGACGCGATCCCATTAAAAGTAGCAGATTCTGAAGCGGTGGTAAAAGGGTTATTAAATATATTTTCGCGAGTAGGATTTCCATCCGAAATCCAGATGGATTTGGGCACTGTATTTACCAGCAATCTAACGACCGAATTTCTTGACCGATGTGGTATAAAAATCATACACAGTTCAGCATATCATCCGCAATCAAACGCAGTAGAACGATTCCACGGGGTATACAAGCGAATCCTAAGAGCGTTGTGTTACGAAAACGGAAATGAGTGGGATGAATATATCGATCAAGCGCTTTTCGCTTTGAGATGTGCACCGCACGCGGCACACGGATTTAGTCCCGCAGAATTGGTTTATGGACGTCAGATTAGATCTCCATTAAACATGATCAAGGAGTTGTGGGTTGGAAAGGAAACCAACAAACCGGTAGTAGTGTACATATTAAAGTTACTCGATAGGCTAAGGCAAATGCAGGAAATCGCGAAAACGGCGACTTTGGAAGCACAAACCAAATCAAAAGGTTATTATGATTTGAAGGCGAAGGCTTCATATTACGAGGTTGGCGAGAAGGTTATGTTGTATCAGCAAGCCAGGACCAACAAATTGCAGATGCAATGGACTGGACTCAAAGAAATTGTGGAGAAAATTTCCGATACGAATTATATAATTAAAGAAATATCGGAAAAACGTAAACAAACTCTTGTCCACGTCAATTTGTTGAAACCTTATTTTGAAAAGGCTGAAGTTATTGCGATAGTAATCAAACAACCTGGGGAAGAAGGAGCAGAACTCGATCTTCCAGAACTGGAAATAGAAGACACCGAAATCTTAAGTGCTTCGGAAGTGTTGAAACAAGCCAAAGGGGTAGGAAAACTCACGGAAATCCAAATGAAAAGCTTGGAGGAATTAATCCAAGAATTTCCAGGGTTATTTTCAAATCGACCCGGAAGAACCAACTTAGTGGAACACGATATTGCTCTCAAGGAGGAAAAAATTATCCGAACTCGAGCGTATTCACACTCACCGAGGGTACGCGAGATTATCGACAAAGAAATCGATAAAATGTTAAAATTGGGAGTAATTAGGCCCAGTAACAGCGAGTATTCATCGCCTATGATGATTGTGGAGGCTGAAGGGAAGGATCTAAGGCCTGTGATCGACTACAGAGCGTTAAATGCTATTACGGTGCCACAGCAACATCCTGTTCCTAATATAGAAGCATGTGTGTAAAAATGCAGCAAGGCCAGATACCTGAGTTTAATCGATGTAGTAAGAGCCTACTGGCAAATAGAGATGACTGAAAGAGCAAGTAAATATGCTGCTTTCATAACGCATCGTGGAGTTTTCGAACCAGTGACGTTAGCGTTCGGGCTGCAATCTGCTCCATTTTCGTTTCAGCGGCTAATGGACACCATATTGGAGGGAATGGACGATTTCGCAGAACCATTTTTGGACGATGTGGCGGTACATTCGATGACTTGGGAGGAGCATTTAGGACATCTACGTGCGGTATTCAAGGCAATGCATCAAGCAGGCCTAACGATAAAGGCTAAGAAGTGTGAGTGGGGAAAAGCCGAGGTGATATATCTGGGACATAAAATAGGTCAGGGATTTAGACAACCGTCGGAGGTAAAGGTAGCGGCCATACAGGAGTTTCAACGTCCCCAAACCAAACGGGATATTCGATCATTTCTCGGGATCACTGGGTATTATAATCATTACGTCCCGAACTATGCAGACATAGCTAGTCCACTTACAGACGCATTACGGAAAAATGCGAAAACCAGAGTAGAATGGGATGATCAGGAAGAAGTTGCCTTCCAAAGATTGAAGGACGAATTAATGAGCGGTAAGGTGTTCAGAGCTCCAGATTATTCCCGTGAATTTATAGTACAAACCGATTGTTCGAAGCGAGGAATGGGGGTGACTTTATCGCAACGAGATGCTAATCAAGAAGAGCATCCGGTGCTGTATCTGAGCAAAAAACTCACGGATAGGGAGCAAGCTTATAGCGCAAGTGAACTCGAATGTGCAGCTTTAGTCTGGGCAGTCGGAAAATTAAAGCCTTATTTGTTTCTGAGCCATTTTACCGTAGAAACGGATCACTGTCCTTTGACCTGGTTACGGCAGATGAGCAATAAGAATGGCAGATTACTGCGGTGGTCATTAATTTTACAAATGTTAAATTTCACTGTTCTCTATAAACCGGGAAAGAAATGCGGAAACGTGGATTCCTTATCTAGGTATTTTGTTTAGTTAAGTCACCGAGAACCAAAGTAGTACTGACAATTACACCAGATAACTGATGTTAATTCACGTAGGTTAGTTAAATTAGGGTAAGCATAATGAGACCATATAGTTCTGAGATTTATGACTGGTATTGCTTAAGTGCGAAAGAAGAACGTCTTGAGGTATAAAAATCGATAGATTTAAACCCCAAAGACTATCTTAATCAGGGGGCAACTGTTACGATTTGCGTTCTTTAATTTAATGAACTATGTAGGAATATACTGTACTTTAGTTAGCTGTAAGCCATCTGTATAATATTTTAAGGTAAAATTCGTAGGAAAATGTCATATTTAAATTACAACAAGCGGATGTTTAGAAACGTGCCTTTCGCTTGGGAAGCTGGAGATATTCCAATCTCACGAATAAGATTAGAGTAAGTTTATGCAGCGTTTACTTCATAAACCGAAATATTGAGTGATGTATATGACCGGTACGTGATTAGAAGAAGCAACGGTTGCAACTCGATCATAAAAACTATTTGCAGCTGGGACCAAATGCTTTAGTAGAATTTTAAATCTTTATAGCGGTAATTTACTAAGGGTCCGAACAGGCCACATTTCACCGTGGGAAATCCTCAAGCTTGTAAAAATTCATAGAACTATTATGAACGGTCACGTCCGCGTAATGCCAAATGTCCAAAATTTAGACCAGTTCTGATAGGTTATTGGGAACTTTGTAAACGCCCACCGAGCTTTCTTGGTCAGAATGGACTTAGAATTAAGTTAGTTAATAAGAAGATGTAAATACGTAAACTTAAGGTTTCTGTAAACGGCAGAAAATTAAATGCAAGTATTTGTATCTACTTAAGTGTTCTTATTAATTTCAGTAGCTTTGGTCTTCGTGTCCGAGTGTGTTTCAATTAAAAGGATTGCCAGTTACCCCGACTTTAGGCGTCTCGCAATAACCTATTGTTCACATCCCAGTGCTTCACCTAGCCTCACAGATGTATTCCGATGTCCGCAAAAAAGCTTACTAGTGAGTTTAGTGAGGTGTTTATCAGCAGTTCGGGTTCGATTGTTGTTTCCCCAAAGTGTTTATGTCGCAGAGTTATGAGTTCCTCGCACTCGCCTATCCAGTGGATTGGAGTCTCGTCCTCCTCTTCACAGAATCTACAGTCTGTGTTTGTTGCCACTCCTTTTGTGTGCGTATGTTTGTTCATATAACAGTGTTCTGTAGTTATCCTTGTTATGTGTTTTATTTTCTCCCTTCCATTTTCCAGGAGTGCCAGCGTTGCTTTCTTGGACGGTTCCCCTATGAAGTTTCTAGAGTGCCTTGCTTTAGGGTAGTCGTGCCAGAATTTGCGATGTTTATCTCGTAACCAGCTTCTAGTTTGCTCCCTGATCATGCTATAAGCTATGTTACAGGTAGGCTCCACGGCACCACTTGAAAAATATTTCATACTCTTTCTCGTAAATGTTACGAGATTTTGAAGGCAGTAAGTTTTCTAAAGTTTCTTCAGCGGTTGCTTCTAGATCAAATTCGTCGTACATATTGCCTTTTTGTACAAATTTTTAAATATGACTACCGCTGTTTACTAATTGCTATGCTAACCAAGTGGTTTTTGTTTTTTGTTTTTTGGAATAGCAGGAATTATATATAATTTTATACAAATTTGTCACATTGACAGGAACAAATTTGGAATTATTTTATATAAAAAATAAATGCTTTTGAAGTGCAAAAAATACCGTATATACCTCGGGACTAAAGTGCCTAAATCCCTTGAGTGGTTGTTGCCCTCGGGTTTCGCCCTCGAGGCAACAAACTCCACTCGCGGGATTAAATGGTGCACTTTAGTCCCTCTATATATAATATACTATTATTCCGGTTAAAACTAAAGTTCACATTGTAATATTTAACGTTGCTTTCTCTCTATGTACCACATTTCATTTACACCCTGTATATCTCCTGTTGCCAATGAGTTTAAAGTTAGTAGTATAACTAATACAGTAAAGGGGAGCCATATTCTCTTCTGTGCTAAACGCTGAAGCTAGTAGGTCATGCGACGAATACCTTTCTATGCCATCTAACTTTATAGTAAGTAGGTATTATGTTTTTTGATAATGCTCCAAGAAGAGCGATTGAACGAAAAATAGAAGAAGACATCTCAATTTTGTTTTTGTCGATCTGAATTGTAATTATAAATCTTTAAAGTTTTCAAATAAAAAGATTTGAATTTTAATATTGTCTTGATATGTGAAATTTTGAAAAATATTTGAAAAATTGAAAAATTAATTTTTAGGTAAAGTTTAAAAATGTTAGAGGTTTTCTGGCCTTGAGATTGTTCAGTTAGCTAAAAATAAAAGACTAAAAAAATCTCACTGAAATCTTACTTAATTTCCGATAAATAGCACTTTTCGTATTTTGGCAATTTCGAAAAACTCCATTTTCTAATTAAGTAAAAATCACTCGGTATATATGATAGGTGCTAAATAGGTTTTTAGACAAGCGCAAATTATTGACGTAAATTTTTTTTGAAAAATATAAAATAATTTTTTTTTCTATATTATGCCGACTTTTTGGCGGACACTGTATACAACAAAGTAGAGTTAAGGCGGCAAGAATGAAATACCTCGGAAGGGTAGTGGAAAGATCAAACCGACAACAGGCATAGAATAGAAATGTGGTGACTAGCAAAGAACTAAAACTGGAAATTCTAAAAAGAAAACGACTGAGGTGGTCTGGGTATGTGGTTCGAATGGCTAAAGAGAAAATACCAAAGACAATAATGGAAACACTAAAAGAAAGAAACAAAGAAAAAAAAAGACGAAGGTTAACATAGATCGATAACATCAAGAATAGCGGAAAGGAAAAGGAAATACGCAGAAGAATTTAAAGGATTGGCACGAAGTATGAGGGAATTCCAGAAGTGGGCAGAGGACCCTATACCTTAAGGTATAGGAGATGAAAAAAAAGCAGAAGAAGAAAATTCTGTATAAAACCAAACCGAAATGTATTGCTTTTTACTTTATTTGACTTCTCTATTAATTAATTAATAGTGTACATTGTAAGGTATCGGCAATAGCATAATAATTCTGAAGACTTAGCAACCATTCTAATGTCTTTTCTACAATTTTTTTCCTATTTAAATGTATGTATAATTACAAAATTGCTAAATCACTAACAATTTTTTAAAATCACTGTGTAAAGGTGTGGGTATAGAGCTAGAACATACGACCATCTATACATTGCAATTCACCGACGACGAGACTTACTGCTGGAGATAAAGAAGATATGTAATATATGACCAGAACTTAAAACAAACATATAAAGAGTGGTGCCTCGACATGAATCTACAAAAGGCAAAATATTTGTGTATGGGTATAAATCAAACTAATCTAATGCTTGAAGGATCAAACAAAGTAGAATGCTGTGGCGAATACAAATATCTACGAATAATATTTGACGCAAGTGGGAAAGAGCAAAAAAATTAAATCAAGAATAGTACAAGCAAGGAAAACAATAGCATACCTAAGTGGCATCCTATGGAATAATAACATAACAAAACACAGAAAGTATAACATCTACCTTACATCATCAGTCGTAATAAGACGCTGGATGAACTCTGGAACGCCGCGACCAACAATCACGCAGAAATGGTGCAGCTAAGTATTCCAACCCACAACTATTTTACGAAGGGGTATGTCGACCAACTTAAAGCCATCTACGGCGAAGCAAAAAACTATTGGCAACTGAAATTCACAACACTTTCGGAATTAGGAGGCAAGAAGAAATCGTTGAAATGGTGCATCATCTTTTGGAGTAGAGAAAACAAATCGAATGGATTAAAAATGGTATGGACGAAATTATAACTGGGCGAGAGAAATGTACTGACGTCATTTTTCGGAGTAAACGATAAAGTCTATCAAGATATCGGCAGACTAGATAAGAATCAACAAGAATTAATAAAAATAGACAATCAACAATCTAAATTCTTGCTGTCAACACTTTCAGGATTCAATGAAACCGAAAACGAATTGACAAGAAGCTTGAGCACTTTCAAGAAAAGCTAAATCAAGAAATCCGGGCAAACAACAACATGGACAAATGGTGCAAGGCCACTGAGTCCAATCGTCTGAACATTCACATCATCAGTGTGTACCAAGTCGCAGCAAAAGTAATCAGCGAGCTGCGCAATTACCACACACGTTCATTTTCATCAAGGTAACTTGTACCAACTAATCTCGCCTTCCCAAATTAAACAAATTCTTGCAAATGCAACCAGTAAGCTTTCACCAAACTTAGAAATCTTACAGACCCCGATTCTAAAAGTCAACATTGAACATGACAACACCCTTATAAATGTTCAAGGATACTTCATCATAGTGGAGAAGACAGAATACTCGTTAATCAAAGTAACACCAATTCCTCTACAAATTAGTAATGGATCCTACTGCGTGATCGATATGCCAAGAAGCATTTTCGCTGTGGATTACGACCTCCAGATGTACTTTCAAGAAACAGATGAAGAATTCAACTAAAACCTCCAAATTTCTACAAATACTTATATTTGCAGCCCACCTGTCATAAAAGGTATCAAAAACAACCCAAGTTGCGTTATCGATGACATATATAATCGTATGGAGGTTAGTCAATGTAGCCTTCGAAGACATCATATCCAGTCAGTTCTTTGGAAACAACTATATAGGTATAGAAAACACCTGGATGTTCCTAGTCAACAAGCCAACCCGCATAGCTATCACCTGCAGTAGTAATAGGGAAGAAGTCACTGTCAATACTACAGGTGTCATTTAGATTTCGTCAGCCTTCATCATGCAAACTACTAGAGACACGTTAACTCCAAGGCACAACAAAAATTCAAAATTCTGGGAGGATATTCCAAATCCGTCAGCATCAACTTCAACCATACAATTACACCAAACACTTTTATAGAAATCGCAGAGGAGCCAGTAATAAAACAATCAGACCAGTTTGAGGATCTACAAGTTTCTTAATTGGACTTCCAACAGCATCTAAAAGACATGACATGGGAAACCACCCGACATAATATCTATCTCTCCAGCGGGATAACCAGCAGCATATTGGGAGCCGCTGCTATAATAGGAGTTGTCTATTGTATCCGGAGAAAAATACTCCGAAGGAAGCTTCCACCCAACAACGCTAGCAAGCAGTAGAAGAATATCTCCTAAAGACAATTAACGTGGTGGAAACAGTGTAATGTATTTATACGTAGAGTATTTACGGAGACATTCTTCTTTCTTTCTTTTGTTGTGCTTAACTTGGAATTTGGCAATATGTTTAATCTCGAATTAAACAGACCTACATTTCAGTTCCAAAATTTACGAAATCCAGTTCATAGATTTGAAATGCAATTCTGATTTCATATGCACGAAGTTTAAATGCCGCAACTGCAAGTAAGCAACTTGCGTAACTAAACGTCAGAGTTCAGTGTAACATACTTCCAGATATAAGCGGAAATAAACTGGCTTAACGCTGACATATGTTATGAAAAGTTATCGCGACGCAGTAAATTTAAAACACTTTGCCCTTTGAATCGTAATTCCTAAGCAAATATACCTGTATAAATAAAACTTTATTATTATAAAAAACCAATCGACATTTACTGTTTGATTCATTCACGTCGGTGCTATCCTTTCAAGCCTAAACTTATGAAGCGTGAGGCTGCGCTTCAGGGTAGCCACCAATAATTATCGTCCCTTTGAATGACCTGACTACATTGTCTTAAAAAAAGGGTACAAACACATTAGGGTCAGAATCAGCGCAAGAAACGAATTCCTGGATCAGCCCCCAGGCAATTCTGTTCAAACACTTGGGCTAAAAAAACTACGCTCGCGCACTTACTTATCTTCCCATTGTGAAGCACGCGGTGGCGACAGAGCCGATCGAAGACGAAGTGCGTTTGATCGGTGCCGACAAATAAGTGCCACACGCATCCAGACAGATAAAACACGCGTTTCTCTATAAGCATACCAACAGAAGCACGTTGAAAATAATCGCACGACATAGGAAGACTGCTGAATATTAATTGGCGCCATTTTGAAAATAAGATTGGTGATTTTTGCACTCACCTATAACACCCAAACAACGTGTATTAGTTTTTTTTCTTGCATTGTGCCTATGTTGTTGCTGTCATTTGAAGTGTTTCTATTATTCCACGTACTATGTCTACATTGTAATAATCGAGAGTGTCTTTTGAATTTTTCGATCACATATACTTTTGAAGTTTCTTCTGGTATTCAGTAGATTTAATTTTCAGCTATTCTACATTAATTTGGTAGGTATTAATTGTAGACTAATTTTCTTTGTTTTTGTACTATGTTAGTATACATCTTTGCTCGAACTATACAATGATAGCTATCTAGATTAGCTGTATTAAATTACACTGGTGTCCATAACTAGGTCTTTGTTATGAGACATAATATAATCTATTTCATTTCTTGCTTGTTCATCTGGGCTCTAGCAAGTCAATAGTATTTTTTCTAGTTTACTGAAGAATGAATTCATTCTGTGAAAGCACAGAACAATTTTAAGAAATAGTAGAGGTATTTAAAATAAGATCTAAGAAAAACGCCAGGGAAACTAAATACATGGCCAACGACAAAGTAGAACAAAACCATAATCCAAGTCTTGTGATGAAAAATCATCAACAAATAGAGTATCCGCCATTTTATTTGCAGTATTTTGAATCAGCTACCTGGAAAATTCTTAAAGACCAATTTTTACATGTGGCTGCCATACTGAATTCGCCATTTTGTTTATAGTAATTTTTATCTCACATTTGTATTTAGCGACCTAAAATCCCCCTGTACACTACTTTTTGCTTGAGTCTAAGTCTATTTGTAGTTTTGACCAGCTTTTCGCAATGTGAACTAACTGTATGGAGTCGTTTGCTTGTTTGCGCATCGCCCCCTCTTTTATCTATGTTAGTTTAAGGTTATGACAGTAACATAATTTTAACAGATCCAAAAATTTTTGTTAAATACATAAAACATGTAATAACAAAAACAACTGCAGTTGTTCAAAGTCCATTTTCCATACACAGCGCCACTTTGTGTTCAGTATTCAACACTCTGTCAAAATTAAGTGATTCTGTCAAAGCTGTATAGGTTATATTATTAAGTAAAGTACTCACCAGTACTCACCAGTGCAACATAATTAAATTTTTTAAAAGTCCATAGCCCTATAGAAGACACAAATTTTCGATTATACGGTATTACATACTCAACACAAATTTGCAAAGGAAGATCGTTTTCACAAGTTTGCAGCAAGGAATTATTAGATCTGACATTATCTTTTACAGTTTGGTTGAGAAAGATATGATTCAATATTATTTTATGCCCAATATATTTTTTATTTATTTAAATTATGCAACTTGGCATCAATTTGTCTGTTTGATTTTCACCATATTTTGATTTTGGAGTGTTCATATATTTCTAAGCAACCTTTTCAAATACATTTTTTCGATTAAAAAATATCTATTGCCAATTTCAGTAGTACTGCTTTTGGAAGCTTTCACGGCCATTTTTATTATGTAACGAACGATTTTCGGAATAGAACCGCGTCAGTATTGAGATTGAAAAACCCATTCTATAGGAAAAACTCTTTTGTACATCGCTCTGGCGTAGTTGCTTAACTCCTGATGAAGCTCTTTATGAAAGTGGGCGAGACGTTGAGTTCTTCAATCTTTATGTGATACGGTCCAATTTCAGAAGTAGTTCGTTACATTTAGGAGTACTTTTCTTATCTCATCGGGCTTAGTAATCAGATTAGAAAAGTGAGGAACGCAAGTAATTAAGTTTGATAAATAACAAAGACTAAAGTGTATCCATCTTAAATAGCACACTCTATATACCTCAAGTATATTTTTGGTTTACTCCCACCTATTTGAATAACCGGTAAATATGAAATTCTAGAATTGAGATCAGCAAAAGTTCTCTTGCAATTGATAAATTGTCATTCTTGCAAACAAAGTTTGTCACTCTGAAACTACAAGTGGCGGCACTACAAGATATTTTACTTTTGCAAAATTGTTATTTGCTTACATTTGTCCTTTTACAGCAGTGCTAGGATATACCCCAGGCATTTTTCCGTATGTAATGACAATTAATTTCAAAACTTTATTTCTTAAAATAAACATTTTGAAATGTAAACATTTGCAGTTCTATGAACAGTGTTAATTCTTATGACCACTTATAACTTTACTCCTGCAGGAAAAATGCGAGTACAATAACTTCAAGAAAATTATGCGCCCATGGATGGGGGCAAGGCGGTTGTGATTATGATGATGGCGGTCCCTTATATCAACATGGAAGGATAATTGGTAACGTAAACACCTATCTGTTAATAAATACTATACTGATCATTTCAGGAATATTATCTTCGTACGCCTGCAATCACCATGCTATAATGATAAACGTTTTTACTAGAATTTCTGAATTTAATAGCTTTATACAAAGAATAATGAGTGGCACTGGCTAGAGATAAGAATAGTAGAACATAAAATACAAAACGATGTATTACATACAATAAAGAATATACATAAATTACTAACAGTATCTAAGTTTGCAAGTTTGTAGGCGTTTTTCAGGCAACCTGGTCTTGAGAGCCAACCTCTTTATGGAAATCGAGTGTAGTTATTTTGAAATACATATCTGTGCGATAGAAATTTTATAGATAAATAGATTTTCCCCATTTTAGTGGTAGTGGACAGATATGAAATGTTTTCACAACAGCACTGCATGAAGGCAGAAACTTTAAGAGCAAATTCGTTCTAGCGGGAAAATATCTGACTAAGATAAAACGAGAAGCAGTTATTTGACATAAGGAAATAACAGGGCGAAAAAAGATGTTTTTTATATTTTTTTCTAATGAAGTTGCATTACGAAATTTTAACAAACCGTAATGGGCAATAAAATTTGTGTTCAAGTGTGAAATGCAAACTACTAATAATGAAGCTATGGTATTCAAGGGTTAAAGCAATGCATATGAGTTATGTAACATGTGAAAGAGCATATGTAGCAACCTGGTAGCTAGGAAAGACAACGTTTGTAACGTTTCTCCCAGCATGAACGCGATTTTGGGTAATTAAAAATTAATTCACGCATTCTTCCATGGCTTAAAGCACGTTAGAAATCTGATCTTTCACATCACCTAGTTCTGTTCGTCAGGAGGGCGCTTTAGTGCTCTTCGATTGAACTCCTGCCAGATAATCCTCACCTAGTTCTGCTCGTCAGGAGGGCGCTTTACTACTCTTCGATTGAACTCCTGAAAATAATTCAATAAGTCTCATTCACTCGGAGGCTTTAGTGCTCTTCAGTGAATGTTCCCAGCCGAAACACCTGAGCCTAAGTTATCAAAACCACTACTTGCATCCCTAACGACATAACACAAGCGCCGCGCAAAGCTCGCATATTGAGCACCAACCTGTATCTATCCTCAAACGAAAGCCCCCATCGGAGCAATGCCGGCGCTCGCAAATTCGCCAAATCAATTTTGAGGCCGCTTTACCACAATCGCAATGCACGAGGTCCGGCATTAAACTAAATGCACTCGCTTTCCTTTCCCCGCCTTTCCCGAAGCTCCCGAAGGCCCCATCGAAGTTGCAAATGTAAACAAGAATAACCTCTACAGGTTTACATATTATAATTCTGCCTTAATTTTGGAAGTAAACGAATTGAATTTATTCATGCACTGTAGCCGTACTCACGGCGGCTACTAACCTGTCAAGTTTTATGCAAGTAGTTTGAACGTACGCCAGGACGTTAGGCCGACTCCGAACCGAGGGTGGTCCAATAATTACTAGCATCGTCTTGGGACAACGGACAGCGACCTTAGCCGAAAAAAATTACATTTAGTTTTATTATAAACATTGTTACATTTTATTTTGTTTTACGAATTAAACATTATTTTATTTTATGTATTAATAGTAAATCAATTATGCGTTTATAAAGTTATTCTGAGTGCTTACTGTGTTACAAAACTTGACTGTAAGAATGATACATTTGGCAATCTGAGCTGCCTGGAGCCAGTATCAGTCTATCAATTTGTAGCAACCATCTAAATTAAATTAAACTAGCCAGTACAGGCTATACGTTGAAGTGTTAGAAGCCTGTGACAAGTGATTTAACCTAATTTATTTGCAAGAATACAAATGAGGTTAACGTTACAAAATATGACAATTATTAACGATCATAGTATTGTACGGTATGTAGTAGGTATTTAAGGTGAGATCTTAGCAACAACAATATAATAAAAGAGAGAGGCAATTGTTACTTTGGAGGAAGCCAACCTGTTTGGGCTTGCTCCCTATTAAAATCTGCAATTTTTGGCGAAAAGTAAGTCATTTTGCCCCCAGTGTTGTTCATCATTGTCTTCCAAGTGTGGGGCTATCTGGGGATAAAAAATTAGTGTTTCGGAGAGTTGTGCAGGCGTTTTTGGTGTAGCAAAGCCGGGAAAACACCACAGCATTAAGAGAAATTCTACATTTTGAAGTGACAGCAAAGGGCAGGTAGTTGGAAAACAGCATAGCAGCAGCACAAAGCAGGCAGAGCAGTGAGAGAGGTATCCTGAGAGATATACAAAGAGAAGCCTTGGCAGAATCAAAGAGAAAAGTCGGGCGTTCTACTGGTAACATTTTAATACAGCGCTGTGGCAGAGTATCGGTGTTGACCTGGAGTCAAATAACAGGTATCGCTTAAGTTACGTAATTAAAGAAAGAGATTTGTTTTATTTGTTTGTCGTAGTGGAGTTACTAATAGTTAGCTTATTTCAAATTAATTTGAATGGCATTTGTGTACGCTTCCACGCTTGATTTGAAGGTTATTATGTAGATTTGGTCATATGTGATATAGATGCATTTGACAAACAAAGTACTAGTCTCAACCGTGTACAGACTCAACCTTGCAGATTAATATTTGACACTTGACCTAACTTTTTGAGCGATAGATAAAGTATATGAAGAGCAACATACCTGGTATCAAAATATTTAATTCGAGCAATCTTCAACTTGCCAGATGTTTAATAGCACCTTAATTAATCAATTAGGTAACACGTAGAGTAACGATGAGTTACGATTCTGCGTTTGCGATTTAAGAGCAAATATTATACACATTGTTGGGATAATTGTGAGACAATACGTGTTACATGAAGTTTCCGCTGGTATGTGAAATATGTTTTTGGAAATATAATTTATAATGTATAATTACTGATTAATTCAAAACGTTTGAACACAGGGATTAAATATAATATTGATATTTGTAAAACTTTCCAAGGTGTATACAACTATTTTAAATTTGCACTTGTCTAGTTCTGAAGAACTGGTATCAAAACTATTACTATTCTCTATAATTTTCCTACATTTCGTTAGTTTTCCTAACACAGGCACAACAATTTATAACATGAGGATAAGCCAACAAGTTTTTCCAATTACAACAAATAAACTCGAAGAGATCAAGAACTTATAAACTCAGAGTAAATCGCAGCATTCCATAACACATCTGAAATATAGAGGGTAGCAGTAACGAACTTAGATGCTGAAATATATAGGGCTGTGCATTAAATTTATTAAACAACGCTGATATAATAACCAGTACAGAAATATTATATATTGTTATCATGCTTTCCTTACTCCAAATGTGTACCCAAATTAAGGTTATCATAGCAATATATAGTACGCTACATTTACAAAAATAAGTACCCAACCAATAAAAGGTGCCGTTCCCTATTCGACACAATTACTGTTTCTTTTATTAAATATGTGGTACGAAAATCATTAAACCTTATTGATTAAATTGCACTACTATCTGAGAGTGTTTACGTTTGTGCCTGAGGTGATGATCTATGGCCCCCACAGGGCTAGAAGGATCGGTGTCAAGATGTAAACCGGAGAGCCCCAAACAGCTTGCAACAGCTGCTGCAGGCAGCCAACGCCAGCCAAAGTCATTCAGGAAGACCTCCGGGGATGAAGTTACAAGTGCAACCTAAACTCTCCTAGTGCGGTTTTGATTGCAGAAACCCCTACAGCCTCGGGTGACGTTTGAAGTAGTAAACTGTACCAATCAACCGGAGCCGTTAGTAATCTTGTACCATCAATATCAGAAGTCAGCTTATTGAAATTACATTTGTTACAATTTGAAATCTGGGAAATTACACTCAGCGTGTCTAGTTACCTGCGAAGCAATGAATGATTTTGCAAAAATCAGGAGCGATTTAACAGGAAAAAAATTATCTGGCAATACTCGGTAAGAATATCGCCCTACGTACTACTCGTATTTCTTCAAGAAATGAAAATTCTGTAACGTTCACGTGACACAAATTATCGCTGAAATTCCGCTAGCATAAAATAATGACTATGAGTATTCAAAGTTAAGTCGACTATTGTTGTGGCGGTATTCCAATCAGAAGCGCAGTGTACACAAGTGGTAGTACTACCGCAAAAATAAACTACGTAACTTTTTGACTAAGAATGGTATTGGAGGGGCTATTCAATGCACAAAACCAATTTTTTAAATAATTTTTTGTTGGATCTAGTAACAAGCTACGTAATTTCTATAGTAACAGAAATCAGCTACTGTTTTTTTATTGGTCAAGAAATATCAAAATCTGGTTTTCCATCGATCAACTTTTGACAAATGAGAGCTAGGCTAAAAAAATATTTAAAACGGCACACGATATGCCAAAATAATTCCAATAATTTACAATGTTAATAATCAAGAGTGTTAAATTTAAAAAAAAATGTGTGAGTAGAAATTACTATGCTGAATTTTAATTAAGAAAATAACAACAAAATTTTTATTAAAAATATGTGAATGTAAAAATTTTGTAATAAGAAAAACAATTAAATTAACCGTTATAAAAGATGATTTTACTGGCTTAAAATATTATACAAAGGCAAAAGTGATTAATGGTGACACATTACACATACATAGTTAAAGATTTCAACATAACAAAATTTTAAAAAATGGAATCGTTGTTTGATGTTGAGGGTGAAGAGCTGGTCTTCAGTATTCCAGTGTAGGCCATCATTGTGATTAGATTGAGGATCATAGGAAACACATCTACAGTTGAGGTCGATTTGGATATTTACTGAGGTGAAGCTGTTTCCTGAGTTCCTGTGTTGATTTGGATACGGATTCTGGTTGTAGTAAATTATTGCTATTAGAAAAAGAGAGCTGGTATCCTGTATTTCGGTTGGAATTATCTTAGCGGTTTGGTTATTGATTGAAACCTTCGCCGCGGCTTTGAATGGAGCTGTTCTTGTAATGCAGTGAGTCATAGAGTTAGATCATCATTAATTAGTAATAGCTGCCCTTATAAATGGTTGAGATAAACATTTTACTTACCTAACGTTCCAGAATAGAGTATAATAAGGCCGCTTGTACATGACTGGACCGGGGCATCTGAGTGACGCACTTACGTGGAAGTTATAACAGGTATATGTAAATAAACATTAAGAAATCATAAAAGTGAGCGTATAAGATATTGATAAAAAAGGACTTACCATTTTGTATTATTTAAAGCAATATCAAAAGTAACATTTTAGTCTGCCTTTCAAGTCTTTTTAGTTTGACATTGATAATCACAAAAGTGTCATTTGACATAGTTCTTATATTACCAAATAATTATGAGGTCTAATTATTTTTACAACTCATAGCAATTTAGAACAGTAACATAAATTAAAATACAAATAATTAATTATTATTTAATACAAATTGAACCTAACCTGAGTTGAGAATGAAATGTTCTACCGGAGCTAGTAAAAAACACAAATTAATGAATAATTAACTAAAAAGGACATATATATGAATAAAATTCATACTAGATAGAGTTAACAATAAAAAAGTAAAGCAAAGTAAAAAGCGAGTAGCTATAAAATAAATTTATATTTTCAACAATAGTAAGGGATACTATAAAATAAATTTTTCTCAACCAAATAAAGTAGTACACGGTACTATAGCAATCTTCTTCTTCTTCTCTCTAGCCCTCATTCGTCTATTGTTGGACAAAGGCTTCCCCCATTCGTTTCCAGTTTTCCCGGTCCTGTGTGCCCTTTCTCCATCCCAGTCCTGCCGATCGCTTGATACCGTCTGCCCATCTGCGCTGTGGTCGTCCTCCACTTCGCTTAGTTTCGTATGGTCTCCAGAGCTGTATTTTTTATTCCATCTGTTATCAGTTCGCCTCATAGTGTGACCGCAAAATTTCCATTTGAGTGAGGCTACATGTTCTGCTACGTCTATAACTTTAGTTTTCTGTCTTATACATTGTTTCCTTTTTCGGTTTGTTAATTTGATATTTAGCATTTAACGTTCCATTCCTTTTTGTGCTTTGACCACTTTATCTATATTTGTTTTTGTTAGTGTCCAGGTTCAGGCGCCGTATGTCATTATCGGAAGAAGACATTGGTTGAATACTTTACTGAGTGATTCTTTAATACATGTGATGTTTTTCTAAAAGCAGCCCATCCTAACCTAACCCTCCTGTTTATTTCTTCCGTTTGATTTTCTTTGATGATGTTTATCACTTGTCCAAGATATATTCATCGACCCTCTCCGTCTTCTCTAATAAGTATTTCCTCGTCGCTGTTTGACATTATTTTTGTTTTTGCCCTATTCATTTTCAAGCCCATCTTTTCCGATTCGTTCTTTAGGTCTCCAAACATTTTTCTTATGTCTTAAAGGTTATCGGATATTAGAACTATATCGTCTGCGAATCTCAAGTTGTTTAATCGTTCGCCGTTGATGTTGATTCCTCTGTTTTCCCAATTCATTTTTTTAAGTTATCTTCTAGAACCGTAACGAATAGCTGATTGTATCCCTTTGTCTCACCCCTCGCTCAATAGGAATTGGATTTGTTTCTTGGTGTAGTTCTATTGTACAGCTTGCTTCTTCATATATATTGTGTAACAACTTTATACAGTGAAATTATTTTAATGGTTAACATAGCAGTTTCGTTTCTATGCCAGCATTTAATCATACAGGTCACTTCCATAGTTACCAATGAAATCAGTAGATTAGAGCGTTTATTTTACGAGTTAACGTACGAATTAGAATTAGGTACTTGCTAATAAGAAACTTTAATTTTGTTACCGGAATGTAGGTATGCAACTAAAAAGTAGATACGTAGGAACAACTTGTGTGTTGTATTTTTGTCTTTTTGACAAGTAATAATTCTTATGTTAACTCATAAAATACACGCTCTAATCTATTGGTCTCATTTTTAACTATGGAAATGACCTGTATGATTAAATGGTGGCATAGAAACAAAACGCTTATGTTAACTATTAAAATAAATTCCCTGTATATCTAGAGTCAATCGGACTATTTTGTAGGATTTTTTCGATCGCTCATCTTTCTATTGTATCGAAAGCCTTTTCGTAATCAACATAAGATATAAGAGTAAATTATACTCATTAGCCTTTTTAATTAGGGTTCTAGTGGTTACAAGGTGGTCGTTTGTAGAGTATCCATCCAGCTCGAAATCCAGCTTGTTCTACAGGTTGATAGTTATCTAATTTTTTCTCCAGCCTGTCTGTTATGATTTTTGTCAAGAGTTTATATAGCAGCGATAAGAGGGTTATTGGACGAGAATTTTCTAGCAGTTTTCTATCGCTTTTTTTGATAAGTAGCACGGTCTTCGCTATATTCCACTCCGATGGTATTTGTGCTTTATGCAAGCATACATTGAACAATATTTTGAGGGATGTCATTGACGTTTTGTCTCCGTTTTTTTATCATCTTACCGATTATATTATCTTTTCCTGGTGCTTTATTGCTTTTGCATTTTCTTATTGCTTCTTCAATTTCATCTTCCTGAATGTCTGCTAATTCTTCGGAGTTAATATTTATGATTTTTCTTTTTGATTACTGTTTTGTTTCTGTTGTTAGGTTCTTTGTTGGTCTATATAGGGTTCTATAGAATTCTTCCGTTGCGGAAATAATTTTACCTCTTTGTCTTATTCCTTTTCCATTGTGTTTAATTGAAATTATTTGCGTGCGCCCATTTTCGCTTCTTAGGCATTTTATTCTCTTGTGTTCTATAAATGTTATTATTTTTTTTCACTTTTCTTATATTTGTCGTCTTTTACTTTCTTTCGAATCAGTTTATTCAAATCCGCAAATTCTATAGTTCCACGTTTGTCTTTTCTAATTAATTTTCTTCTTTCTTCAAATAGTTTCTTTGTGTTGTCACGTAGCCAATTTGTTTTGGTTTGTTGCTTTTCAGCAACTTATTTTCCTGCTTCTAATAATGATATTGTTAGAATTGTGTTTATTTCGTCTATATTCTTATCTTCTGATATATTTGGTTGTTGTAATTTATAGGATAACTTTTGTTCGTACGTGTGGGTTCTTTCTTGTAGTCGGGAGGTATCTATCTTTGTTATATTTCTTTTTAGCATTTTAACGCGTCCTATTTTTGCATTTAGTTTTATGTTTTCTCTTACTAGTCGGTGGTCGCTTCCAGTAAAAAAAGGTGTTTAGAACGGACACATCTGTCACTATTTCTTTGTGAGAAGATAGAATGTAGTCGATTTCGTTCTTAGTAGTCAGGTCTACTAAGAACGAAATCGGTGATACCCATGTCCACTTTCTCTCTGACCTTTTGTTAAAGAAAGTGTTTATTGCGAACAGTTTGTTTTGTTTTAAGTATTGTATTAGTGTGTGTCCTCTATTATTTCTTTTCCCTAGGCCAAATTTTCCAATTTTCTCTTCATTAGTTTTTTAATTTTTCTCCTATTTTGGCGTTAAAGTCTCCTATAATCAAACCATATCGGCTGTTATCTTCTTTTAGTGCCTGTGTGATTTGTTCATAGAATAGTTCTATCGCTTCCTCAGGATGTGCTGATGTTTGGGCGTATACCTGTATGATTTTTAAATTCAGTTTGTCATTAATCTTAAGCGTTAGGTATGCTACTCTATTAGATATTCTTACATATTTCCCAATGTTGTTAGCGATATTTCTCTTTACTATAAAATCGACGCCTCCTTGTGTTGTGTTGCCTTTTCCTTTGTAGTATAAGGTTTCTCCAGATGGCAATTCTGTTAGTTTCTCGACTTTCCTTCTCAGTTCGCTGATACCTAAAATATCCCACTTTATCTTTTTTAGTTCTTCCTGTAGTTCATACAGTTTTTTGTCTCGTAACATAGATTATACTTGGTCCTAACATCTTTGTCGCTGTACATTTTATGGGGACCTCCAACTCCACTAACGACTGTCATGATGTTATTATGACATCCGGGATCAACTATTTCCGTGGCAGCCGTACCACGAGGCGCCGATAGAAGCAGCCGTGAAACTCCCATCTTAGTTCAGACCAGAAAGAGCGTTGTTTAACTCTACTGACCGTACGTGGACGCTTGTTCCAGCTACACCACCCGAGACCTAGGTTATATTTGTCGGTTTTTTGGCCCAAACGTGATTTCACTAAATATTTATTGTAAAATTGCGTGCTATTGAGTAACACGATATTTAAAATGAAATAACTATTATATCAACGTGTTTTGGCTCAAATTTTTTTACCGTTTTTTTTCCTATGTAGACTAGGTGTCGGCACCTATGCTCTGATTGACATTTCCCTACCCTGTGAGCACTCCTCAGTCACAACACATTGAAATCGCCGGTTAATCCAAACTCAACAATAAAACTGTTACTGATTTGTCCGCTTTCTGACAATCACTTCACTACATTGGTGACCCGTACAACCGAAACATGGCCACAACAGTGACCTCATGTCCGATTATTCTTCTCCCGATACAGTGGCCATAGAACGGCGCCGTTTACTGTCACTGACCTTCTCTTCCGTGCCGTCGTCCACATGTCGTCACACACCCCTTTGTCTCAACAATCTGAGTATTCAAAGCCCTTCTTGTGATTCAAGACATACTTATTACTCAAGTCTCTCAATGCTGGTATACCTGATTCTGAGATATATTTCTTCTAATCCTATTTATTTACATATTCATATAGTGAATGATATTAGGTTTTATTAAGGAAGAAATTGACTCGATCATAGAACTAGTCATCAATGAGAAGCCATCAATAGGGTCGACAGTTGGCCTCCAATATACACAACTGAACGGCGCTGTTCAGTTGTCCATTTGCATAGAAACCGATGGTACTACCGGTGATTTGTTTTATCGTGACTTTTTTTTATCTATTTTTCACTGTTTTGACGTGATTTCCAATAAAAAAAAATTTGATTTATCTGACTTTTATAAGTTATTTGCCACCATTTGAACAACTAGTAACGAAGAAATTGTTGCGTTTTCCCTAACAAAAACAATAAAATTCACGTTGAATTCATATGAAATTCACCTTAATTTCGTAGTGATTTCCCTTTGTCTATCGATGGAATTTTTTTGTGTTTTCACGATTAATTTCTTGGAAAATGAAACACAAAGAATTCGTCAGGAAAGCACAGAGACGTTGTGAAAATTTATATCAGTGGAGTGCTGTTTGTCTTTGCACTCCAATTCTTGGCACTCTGTTTGCCATAAATGATGTGTTTTTGATTGGATATTTTGGTATTGAATAATTAACAAGATTATTCCAATTTTCTTCTTCATCTTTGACATGGACAGGCAACTGGGCCCAATTGGGCCAATCTGGATGATCGTCTGCTCTTAAAACTGACATATTATTACTTTATACGGTGCGACAAGATAGTACGAGGATATTTTTCAAGCTGCTTTTTGAGTTGCCCGTCGCAGATCATTGATAATAAACTCCAATAACCGAATAGTTTCTGAAAGTAGACGTCATTCACGTTAACGAGCAGTCAGTCGAACGAACGCCGCTATGAGGTGCCGATCCCTGTCCTCGACCTTCGGTACAAGAAGTCGATCGACAAACCACTCTATAGAGTAAAGATCACATAAAACGGATTTCTTATTAGATTTCAACAAATATTCTATTCTTCTTGTTCGATACGCCCGTATCCGGGCATCGTGACAGCATCTATGTTAGACAGTTATTTACTTTGTTTCTCCATAAGTCTCTGTCCATTGCATTGTGTGTGCATTCGTGGGCTGAGGAACTGGTCAGCTTTTTTATCTGGTTTATGTATCGGGAAGGCGAACGACCCCTCGGTCTTTTGCCTTCTATCGTACTTTGGACGATAAGTCTCTCAAGAGCATCATCACTTCGTCGCATAATATGGCCAAAGTATCTCAATATGGATTTATTTATGGAGGTACTTAGTCTTTCGTTGATATTTAGTTCTTTTAGGATTGAGATATTTGTACGTTTTTCGGTCCACGACACCCTTAGCATTCTCCGCCAACAAAACATCTCAAAGGCGTCAATACGGCGTCTATCTGCTGCCTTGATGTTCCAGCTCTCTGAGGCATACGCCATTATAGGGAAAACTAGAGATCGAACAAGTCGTAATTTAGTGGACTTCGATATTCCTCTATCCTCCCATATGCGTGTCAGCTTGGCTACTGCCGTCTTGGCAAGTGTGATTCTTCGTCGAATTTCGCCTTCGCAGTCGCCGGTGCTAGTTATTCGAGCACCTAAGTATATTATATTTTCTACGACCTCGATCCCGTTAATGCTTTTGTAATTGTCGTTTCGATTTTCATTTGCTCGGTCAACAACTAATATTTTGCTTTTTGTCGCATTTATTTCGAGTCCAAATTCTTCACTTGTCACTTTTATTCGCCTCAGGAGCTCTATCATTTCCTCTTCGGATGCTGCCAGTAGTGTCGTGTCGTCTGCGTATCTCAAATTTGAGATTTTTCTTCCGCCGATAGAGATTCCACCATCCCATCCTCCCACAGCTGTGCGTATTATCCATTCTCCGTAGATATTGAACAAAATTGGTGAGATGATACAACCTTGTCTCACTCCTTTTCCAACCTTAAAAGGTCCTGTTAACTGTTGTCCCACTCTGACTTGGGCTTCGTTGGAGGAGTAGAGGTTATGGATTAAGGAAGTTAGATGTGGGGGTACGCCAATTGTTGTCATGATGTCCCAGAGTACTCCACTTAACGCAGTCAAATGCTTTCCGGTAGTACAGGAAGCAGAGATAACCAGGTGTGTTGAATTCTCTCAGATTTTCAATAATCTGACGGATGTTTAAGATTTGTTCCCTTGTGCCTTTGCCAGGCATAAATCCAGCCTGTTCTTCTGGGATCTGTGGATGGATGAATTTAGTTTATTTTATTGAAAATGAATACCAAGATACTTTTATCCGGTTTTTAGATTCCAAAAGTAATTGAATAGAGAATAGAAAATAAGCTTGATTCAAAAGTGATCAAATGGACTAATTCATTAATTTTTAAATTCCTATTAAAGATATAATAAGTGTTTCATAAATATTGATAATCCTGTAATAATTATTGTCTTTTAATACGAGTTTTAAAAATTAATTTCATGTATTATCATGATCATTTCAATCAATTCAAACATTTCTTTTATAATTCAACAACTAAATTCTCAGACATTGGTTCTCATTCTAAAGAAGTGCTGAATCGAGACCTCGATCAAAATCATGATGTTTTGCCAATAAAACAGTTGTATAAACAATTGCCTGTAAATGGTATCAAGATAAACTTTGGTGACATTCAGGGATCAAATGATAGTAAATAATATAATTTTCCAAAAATTGCCAAAGGTTTTAAAATCAGTATTTGATCGTGGTAATCTACAAAAACAAATTTTCGATCAAAACAAAGTGTTAGTTAATCAAAGAAATTTTAAAATAGTAAACTGGCAGGATAAATTAGTGCACGATAAACTTGAAGGAAAATTAACTAATAAATTGTTTGGCCTTGTGGCATGCACATCTATTAATACGTGGTCATAAACTTGCTAAGTAGGCTACGTAAACAAGCACCACTTTGCCAAGTTCATACGTGATTCCAAAATTAATCTCCTCGTAATTTATCAAGACAATAAAATTGGAAATCGAGCAAGTTTAATAATAGGGAACCAGTTTTAGTACACAAAAATCGGAGTTAATGGCCAGTGTGTGTGCACTCATCATGAACTATTTTTATCACTACTGTTATTCGACTATAAATATCATTTACATCTGGATTCTTGGCAGTTGCAGCACATCTTGCGCAATGATTTTGTGAATGACAACAATGGATTCGTAACTTAGGTCACGTCTGCATAGAATATCTGTCGGTATATATGGAGTTCCCAACTTATCCCTCAAAAAATCAGTGAGGAAGTTCTTCAGCTAACAAGTCTTAAGTCTACAAGTAATCCACTCTTCAGTACTCACCCGAAACCCTGGTTAAGAAACACGACCACGATGTCATCGGTCGACCGGGCTTTGTCTTCAAGGGTGTCCGTCGGCCCTCTCAGGATCAGACGATTCTGGAGCCGTCGGGTCTGAAAGACGCATTCGCAGTGCAGACAGGAGTCAACTCAGTGAAGATACTGACTGACGTCCAACGGTGAGCCATTAATAGATTATCATTAAGTAACAAACGACTTCCGTGTCATGATTGAGATCGAAGAACCCAACATTTCGCCCACTTTCGTAAGAGGCTTCATCAGGAGGAAAAAGCAAGAGAGCACGGTAACTCTACGTATGAACCACGTCAGAGGCGAAATTCGGCTCAGTTGAGTTACCGTGCTTGTTTGTTTTTTCCTCTTGATGAAGCCCCTTACGAAAATGGGCAAAACGTTGAGTTCTTTGATCTCAATCATGACACGGTCCAATCCCGGAAGTCGTTTGTTACTCAATTATAAACAATTAAATTGGATTTTTTGTTCAAATATGTAAATTTAATGCGAGTTGTTTATATTTTGTATCTATTAATATTATCGTGTTACCATCACAACAACTTGTAGTGGTCAAAGATCACTACATTACTCTCCCCTATTAAAAAATTCAGCGTTGATATATGTAACATTGACATACGATATATAAATAGTATTGATATGATGTATTCTAGAAGGTTTGGAATTATCTAAATGTAAAGACGGAATGTACTCATTTAATCGTCAGGAAAGTAGTTCCTAAGCCGCAGTTTAAAATTGTCTTGATGCCAGGTACTGGGTGGAGATGCTCCCAGTACCTGGCAAAATAAGCCCAGAGTCCTTCCTTCAAAGTTTGAAATTGGATAAGCAATTTTGAGGGCCGTAATGCTGTGACAATTAATATTGTGACATATAATGTCATATGAAGCTGTACGAAACCATAAAGTTAACTTATCTTAGCAATGTGCAAGTCGAATGCCCAACGACCATTCTTCGTACGGTGCGTAAGGGGGGCAAGGTAAAAAGGAAGTTGACTCTGGTGGTTGACGTTGAAGCAGGACTGTCTTGCTATGTAGTTTTCAGTTTTCAGTTGAAGTTGTGAATTTAATAGTTTATTCTTCTTTCGGGGTCACTACATATATAAATAAAGAATTGTAGAAATAAAACGGGTCAAATACAAATATGTAAATTTAATGCGAGTTGTTTACATTTTGTATCTATTAATAATATTAATTTAATATTATTGTTTTACCATCACAAAAACTTGCAGTGGTCAATGGTCACTACAGTACAGACATGTTTGTAAATTTATTGATGTTAATAATGAAATATTATACTTCATAATTAAATTAAGGAACAGCACAAGCAGAAATCGAACCAAATAATAGGTCACCATGGTATTTAAGGCCTCATTTCAACGGTATGTCGATCTCGAGCACACCATTAACGCCGTATTGCTTCTTCATGTTCTTTAGGTTGGCGTTGGCCGGCATTGGAAACGCCTTTTTGAACTCTTGGCCACTAATTAACTCATGAGTGTGAGGGTCGCGTCTCTTTCCCGACACGACTAGCATTTCTGTGGTCCGGTCTTCAGATACAGTGATCTCCTCCGGTTCGTAACTAGAGATTAGAATGACTTACAATAATAAATGAAAATGGTGATTATGAGTGGGCTTACTGTTGGGTGTCGATCAGGATCTTCATAGAGTCGCTGGTTTCCTTGACCTCAAAGGCGTCTTTCATACCCGACGGCTCCACAATCACCTGGACCTGAGAGGGCCGACGGCCACACTTGAAGACAAACCCCGGGCGACCGAGGACATCGTCGTCGTGTTCTTTAACCATTGTTAAGGGTGAGCACTGAAAAGTGGATTACTTGTAAACGTAACACTCGTTCACTGAAGAACTTTTTCACTAATTTGTTCAGTACTGAAAACTTGAATGAAAGAAAGTTAAGACTTATTCTTCGAAGGAGTAGTGCAGTTATGATGAGGTCTGAGATGCAAACACTTTATATACCGACAAATATTCCAATCGAACGCGACTTTCAAGACTTGGATAGCAAACGTGTTATGACTGCCAAGAATTGTATGCAAACAACAAGTTATTTATAGAACAATAACAGACGTTAATTATAGTCATGAAGGTAAATATCTCATCTGGGCTCTAATTTACGGCTAAGATGCTTTGAGCTATCAAACAGCTTGATAGATTGGAATAATTTGCATTAAGAATCATATTAAACTCCATATATTCAAATATTAACTGTATTATAACTGGAATATTAACTGGATTAAATGTAAATACAATTGTTTCTAATATAAAAGTTGCTGACATTCGCAAGATAATTAAAATGATGAAATTAGTTCTGTTGTTTTCAAACCTATTACTGAAGCTCAAAATAATTGCCAGATTTTATGTTCAGACTTGGAATTTGATAAATAACCTGATGTACTTTTTATGGGATAATTTTGTATTTGATAATTAGAGGAAGATTGCCTATTCTTAATCCATTCAGTAAAGATGCATTTTTATCTAAATGAAATATTTGCCTTCTATTTCCGGAGTGTGATTTCAGTCTGGGAACACGCGAAATAGTTGGCACTGAATCGTATTTACCACGAATTAGAATAGTATATTACAGCCCGAGATGGAAAGTGTTTCATTACTGTCGAGAGATTAGTTAGCTGATTGAGACGCGAAGCGTCGAAATCAGCTATTATCTCGAGACTAAGGAAACTTCCTGTCGAGGTTTGTATACTATTTTATTCGCAACCACTTTATTCTAAACAATAATTAGAAAAATTGTTATATTATGATACAACAGGTTATGACGCGCATGAATGAATGAACGAGATTCCCAGTGTCCCTACCTACACAGCGGTCGAGAATGTACTTCCCGCACTCACTTCCCGCTCAAGTGTGGGAAGTGAGTGCGGGAAGTAGCGGGCGGATATGTACGACTTCCCACACTCAAATGAGGTCAGTAATGTTAACATTACATATATGGTTGCGAATAAGGATATTTTCCCTCAAAACGTGAATATCACCAGTCTCCGGCAAATTCCTCGAATGAAATTGCTCGAAATCAATTTGTTCGAAATCAGTTGCTCGAAAATCAAATTGCTCGAATGTAACTTTTCTCGAAATACAAGTTCCTTGAATCGCAATTTCTCGATAATGTTTTGCTCGAATTTATGTGGTCTTAACATCTGGAAATTTAATTCGGCATTAAAGAGGGAGCAGAGTTTGAACGAATTACGGATAGAACAGTATGTCAGCGGTCAACAACACACCATAAGTCGAAGAATATATCGTGATAGTGCACAGAGACTTTTAATATTAGTGAATAACATTATGGACATGACAGAAATATATATGATTATGTCCGTGGAATAGCACATAATATATCATATTAAATACATATAATATTTGATTTTTATCATTTTTAACTTAATCACATACCTATACCTATTCTTTATTCATAAAGATTATAATTTGTAACTTGTGTTTTTTTTATATTTGATATTAACTGATTCGAGTTAAAGCTATTTCACAACTTTTTCGAGCAATTGCATTCGAGCAATTTACCTAGAACCAATATCACCCAAGTATAAACAAAGCAAATATTTATTCCCAAGATCTGTTAATTAAAAATATATTTACAAAAATTTTAATAACAATTGTTTAGAAACTATTGATATTTCCTAGGATATGCATGATGAAATTAACGTATGTAATAAATGACTGACAAAATCGATGGGTTTGTTTTTAAACAATCAATAAATATTATTTCAAAGTTTTAGGATTTTAGTAATAATGCAAAGAAATATAACATCATATCACTTTTGAAAACGCTATTTAATGGTTATATCAACTAGACTTATGAAACTTGCAGGATACAATTTTTAATCAATAATCTGCATAATGTGCAAAGAATGATCAATCAGATCAGTTCATATTGGAATATCAGCAAGGTTAAATAACGCTTTATATTTAACCAGTATGTACGTGTTAACTCGTCTGGCAATTATAACGAATTTCACACACTGATTTTGCTCGTTTGATTTGGGCAGAGACAAGTGAACCTCTTATTTGCATTATTTATTGCTGTTTACAACTCAAAAAGCATGAGCTGGATTGTAACGTAAGTTAAATAGCCATTACTCAAGTAAAATTCAATTTCAATTTCGAATTTTGACTTTAAAACTATCAATTATAATCAATAAAAACAAGATTAAATCGTACCCAGGCTTCACTTCGCAGAGCTCCGCTCGGATCAAAGGGGCAGCCTAATTAGCAACTGATTACAAATAATTTTACTTAAATTTATTTATGCTTTTAATGTGGATTCTTACAAGATAATTTTTATTATAATTTGCAATTTATCATGCTATTTTGCTTTCTTAGCCTATTAAATATTTAATGTTCCTGTATGCAACTGTGCCAATTGATATTGTGACTGAAATTAAATATTTATTGTAATCAAAACCATCGCATTTCAAGCCAAACATTGTTAACCACAGTGGTATTGAGCAAGCTATTGCTGCATAAACCAATTCGAAATAGTAAAAATAAATCAAGGTCACATGTATATATTGAGATGGAATGCTCTAATTGAGTCTCTAATGTTATTATTTAATTAGAATATTGTATATTTTGCTTGATATAAAATTGTTAGACTTATTCAAAATAAATGGTTATATGCCCGTTTATGTTTTATCTATCTGCAATTAATTATAAAACGCTAGCACTCAGTAAAGCAATAACTCTATTAATCTCAGTTGGGTTCCCAGTTGATTCAGTATTACAAATTATCTAATACGGTCCTGTTTACCGCATTTCGTTCAATGCTCGGTCGCTAAATGTTTGCAATTCGGTCAAAAGCTCTACAAAATGGAGTACGTATGCAAGTCAGCGGTATATGACGCTTAAAATGAGTGTAATTATGAGATTTCTCAGGGTAAATATTTAAATCTTTGCACTTTGGCGGTAAATAATCATGTTTTGTTTCAGGCAATTGATTGTCCATTACGTCATAGGGACGCCGCGCCGCCGGAAATTTTAGCAATTGTTGCACCTTCGCCTAACCTCAAATTTGGGAAATCGCTTATTTTTCGAACTGCACCTTCGCTATGGGCGTGGAAATACTCGAGTTTTCTTCGGTAAGGCCTCCTCTTATTATGCACGTCGAAATTCGACCGCCCACTCTTACATTTTTAGCTAAAATGTGGGTACCTTGTAACGGCGACTCCTCCGATGCTCGAAGACTAGTGCCTGCGGTGTTTCTGGACTTGGAGCGGCTTTCCTCGCTGCAGATGTTGTCGGAGGGACTCCTACAGTGCTGCCCCCGTTGTTGCAATACAGGCCCCTGGCTTAGGATGCTTATTTTGGCTGGACGCAGTGATCTTAATTTCTAGCTGGATCGGCTGGCAAAATTTCTTCGGAGAGGCACTTGTAAAAATTTTATTTTTGGTTGCGGAAACTTTCACAAACGTTGCCATATGAAATATGACACTTGCACAATAAAATAATATACTTTTTAGCTCTGAAAATTTGCATTTATTGTATAAAAACTGTAATTGAAGTGGAGTGCAAATCTAACGCTGTGAATCTTAATTCATTTCATTTGTCTCTTTCGTTATTAAAACAAATTATATCTATCTCTATGGTAACAATACAAACGGAAATAGGTTTTGGTTAATTTAAATACATAATGGTAATAAGTTTGATAACATATTTTTAAATTTACAAATTTCTTATAAACTAAAATGTTGTCTGTATCTTATAATTAAAATCGTCGCTTTGCGCCACATTCACAAACACGTTTTATTTATTTGTTATGCTTTTCACTCACGATAAATTGCACTGACTATTCAATTCACTTGTCGTCTGTCAAAAAGTGACCAATGAAAATCCAGAATTTTGACGTTTCTTGACCAATCAAAAAAATATCAGCGGATATATCTTCATAGAGTGGCTATTTTAAACAAATGTGATTTTTATTAGAAAAAGTCAATATTAGTGTTCTGTTACTATAGAAATTGCGTAGTTTGTTGCTAGATTTACTGAAAACTAATTTGAAAAAGTAGTTTGGTTCATTGACTAGCCTCTCGAATGCTATTCTTAGTCAAAGTTAAGTAGAATATTTTGCCGTGGTATCACTACTCATGTCCATTGCGCTTAGGTTCGATTAGGACGTGCGCGCTAGCACGAGTCCTAATCCTAAGCGCAATGGACATACGTGATACCACAACAAAAACATTCGACATAACTTTGACTACTCATGGTATTATAAGTGATTATTTTTAAGAGTTCCTTGCTTCTTACTTGCTTTCCTTACAATATATTTTCTTTCTGCCATCTTTCTCATATGCTCTTTCGCAATATGCTGTTTTCTTATTCTGTCTGTTTTTACCTTTTTAGAATTCTCACAAAATTTCACTGTCTAATTTAATTGAATTCTACGCTTCATTTACTTGCACATAGCCAACCTTTTTGTGATTAATAATTTCTTTCGGTTCGGCTATTTATTCTGCACCAAGCTATTATTTAATTGATCTGAAAGTCAACTTCGACTCCTGTGAAGAATAAGCTTTGCCTTTTGCGTTTCTTGTTCAATTGCTATACTATTGCTGGGATCTCTTTACTAATGCATTTATTATGTGGAATTTAAGTTTAGCCTTGCAGTTATATAAAACACATCAACTCTGTGCTTATTGAAATGCTCTATATTTGGGTACCTAGCTCAGAAGTTTTTCATTGAAACACTCATCATTTTTATATAAAGTTGTATGAGTCTAACGTCAACTATTTTGGAGATATTAACGATTTTATGCAAAAGATTCTGAATTTCAGGCAGCTGCTGTAAGCAACAGAAAACAATTGAATGAAGGAAAGCCATACCAAAAAAACTATAATTTTCGTGAACTACCTTTCAAGGGTAAAATGGTCGATCTGGGTATTAATGCTATACAGGGTGCTCAACATTTGCAAATTTAATGATTTCGATTTTTTTATCAAATGGAACGCCTTGTATAACTTAGTATTTTTGAAAAGCCCTTTTAATGAGCTTTCTTTTGATATGTTACTTCATACCTCTAAGTTTAACTGTTTTTCAGATATGCGTGTTTGAACATAGCAAACGCTTTATTTCAAACAATAAAAAACAAACGCCGTTAAAATAATTATTTAAACACATGATCAAATAAAAACACAAAACCGATAAAAATATTTTTTATTCTTTTACTATTTTTGACATAGTGGTTTGATATTTGTTCCTATTTTATGTTAATTAATTTAAGTAAAAATCTTGATTTTTGTCTATATATTTTACGTTCGTATTTTTTGTGAGTAATTAAAACCTGGTATAAAAAATTTTGTGGCTACCACAGCCCCCCCCCCCCCACCCTCTACAAAATCTATTTATCTACGCCAGTGTAAGAGCTTTTAGCTTATTTGTGTATTATAAGCGCTTGTATTGTGTACAATGGAATTTTGTAGATACAGTAGTAGAGGCCCATAAACCAACTCAGCCGTTAGCGTAAGTGCGAAGGGTTGGGTGTCTTTAGTTAGATCTGGCCCAGATGTGCTAAATGGCAACTGCTTTCCAGTTAACTGATTATGAGAAACGTACAACCCCAATTATCCCAAAGGAATGTAATACTTTAATGTTATTCACAAATACAACGCAACTATTTTACCGTTAAAATATAACTTGATAAACTTGAACGCAGGTTGCTATTGATATGCAGGTAAGTACATCTTTTCAAACGAAATTATACAACAAAGAGTATCTACAGAAACTGCTGTCAAAATTTAGAATGTTATATTTTTAGGTTATAAAAATATTTGGCGGGCATACGACCAGCGGGATTAAGTAGTGGGGGCCAATTGACCAGCGGGCATTTAACCCCTCGAGCATTTCACCTCGCGGGCATTTGACCGGCGATCAAATGTCCGACGGGCTTTTGACGGCGGGCATTTGACCGGACCCCGACGAAAACAATGTCATAAAATAGAATCACTTTTGACCAAGTGAACAATATGCCACAAATTCTCAAATCTGGTTCCATTTCTTCAGATGAAACTCAACAATAAATAATATATTTAATACGATTTTCTCTATATTCTTGGTATATTGTTGGAGAGAGGTATATAATCATGATATATACCACTGTCTTACGGTGTTATTACAAATAATAGCAAATTAAATAACCCTTTTTCTAACTATTAAAAAGAAACACTATCAGTTATAGCTCACTTATGTACTTACCTTACTTCTTAATACAATAATTAGGATTTGACGTATCTCACAAATCAATTTGATATTTAGAATTACATCATGTGATTATAGTTTTTTAAAACCTCGGCTAGTCAGTTTACAAGCAATGGTATTCCCGACTCCCAGCTGAATGGGTAAATTTTCAACTAACAACTTTTCCTTGTAGCTAAAGACTGAATTATTTTTAAAATATAATAATTATTTGACCTTGTAAATCAACTACACGTTTCAGGTACTTCACAACGTTAAATTCATACTTTCAGTTTGTTAGTAGCACATCGAAGTTTGATCTGACATCACAAAAATAAATATATATTGTCAAAAATAGTTTAATCAAATGTTAAATGTCCAAATTTAATTTAAATGAAGATTCTAAAAGATAACGTAATCACAAAATGTAAATTTCAAATTATAATGATCGAAAAACGTCAAGTACTAGAATCACTATCGCAATTTAGAAAATTAATTCTTCTAAATTGATTTCTAAACATATTAACAAGTATATTAATGATTTTCTGCACCAAACTTGCTATATAACTTCTTAATATTTAATAACAAATGGGCACTAACTTTCCGATTATCTATCTTGTACCTTCATGTGTCATCTTAGCTCCTAACTGGATAAATTCTAGCCATCAAACACCTCCTTGGGTTGTTTCCGACCAAATCAAAGCTCGTTGTAGCTCTTTTAAACCCCTATTATGTGGATAGACAGTTCAACAGCATACCACAGCACTCACTTTCACTAGTTTTACTGGCTTTGTAGTAATATATCACGTGAAATATAATCAAACAATCTTGAATTTTACATTTGAATAATATTTGTGACTTATAGTCAAATTTGATTGTAGAGAATGCTATATTGCTATTACATATCAAATCTTCAATTATTATTCTTCACAATTAATGTGAGTTTATCGTAGAATATCAATTCAAGTTATGTTTTACTACTTGATAGAAACAACCCTCTGGTTGCCCTTTATAACACCACCAGTTTAAATATACAACTGTTATCACATGATGTAACTTGGATATCTGGATATTATTTAAATTAAATGTATCATTCATACGGTATGCTGCATTATATGGTCCAGTGAAATATCCCAACTAATAAGTCCCAAATGCAAAGAATTTTTTTTAAATACAGTCTTTTTTTATTTTTTTTTTAGTATTTCAAGCAATACATGAAGAATATGGAGCATAAAGATAAATATATTAAAACTTGTCTATTATCAATTATATGATTTTCCAAAATGTCCAACTAATATTCAGAATCTGAAGGGTACATTGTTATCGGAAAATAAACAAATATTGTTGGACAAGAAAGAATATACTGAATAGTTTATTCAATTAGTAATTTGTTTAATAAAAATTAATTTAGATTCTCTAAACAATCAAAGATTAAATAGGGATAGGCAATTACATATCTGAAAATATTCGGAGAAATGTCATTGGATTGAAGTGAAAAGTGCTAGAAACTAATGAAGAGTAATGTAAAATTCTGTGAAGCTGTATCAATAATTTCTTAGATCTAGAAATATCATCAAAATCAGTGGACATACTAATTGAAATTTCAGCAAATTCGTCATGTTCCAGTAATACTTGACTATTAAGGAGTATTCCAGAGTTTCAAAACAAACTCAAAATAGCATTAGTTTTCGCAATTTGAATCTATTTCATTTGCCATATTTGATGACATTATAAGATTGAAACTTCAATTGTTGTGAATTTCACAAGTTCTAAGACAATTTGTAACAAATTTTCACTTCAAATATATAGATTTCACTGAAATGAAATGCAAGACATATGAAATGTTCACACCTGAAACGCAATTTCCAATTTAGTTCAATTGTTGGAACAATACATGAATGACTGAATTCAATGTTCTTCAAAGTGGTAATGATATTTTTTTATTTTTATGTAGGGCTGCCAGACGTCCAGGTCTGATCTGAATTGTCCAGGTTTTGGGGTTGCAATCCAGGTAAAATTTAGAACTCTAAAAACTAAAATTTATATCCATGTTTTCGACAATTGTGCAGGCAAATTTTTCCGATTTTTTTGTAAAAATGTAGGGTATAACGAAGACCATCTGGCAGCCTTAATTTCAAGGTAAAACGAATTAAGAGTAAAGGATCCTTATTCCTTATTCTTGAAGCCTTAAATACATTAAGTGTATATTAAGTTTATTTTTGGCAAGAGATGCGTTCCCAAAGGGGACATCCAGTAGGAAGAAATAACTTGTTCATCTTGCCATCAATTTGCAAATATCATTTTCAATTCACAATGAATTGGTGTTATTTTCAGCTCAAAACTTCCTTACTGACAATAGACACCACCATTGATCCAATCACCCCAACATAATTAAGAAGTTTAGAAACATGTGTCTGACGCTTAAATGACTTAAGCCTAGAGCAGGAATGACCGTAACAGAGCAACTGGGGGCTATTAGCTCTCAGCTACATAGTCTACAAAAATTTAATTCAGATTGTACATTGTAAAGTGCTATAATAAGACAGTTGCGTACCTCAAAAATATTAGTTGCGCGGGTGTGGGGATGACCAAACGGCTGCTAAAATCTGGTTTTATCAACTTGCTGAGTTTAGGCGTTGTCCAATAAACTCAATGACTGCCTTGACTACACCGTTAATCTAATGGTGAAGAACGAGGGAATAAATAAGACTACAGAATCAAAATTAAACGAAAAAAGCAGCAATTAAATTGTGAATTAACTTCTATTCAAATTAATTGCAGTCACAGGTCGAAGTGACACAACTTTTGTGTGCCATTGGTTTCAATAACAATTAAATCACAATTTAAATGCAATTTGATCACATTAAACTTTTTGTTCGTCAAATTTGATTGCCTTTATTATTCTAAATGATCATGGTTAATCGAACAGTGCCAAGACTAAGTCAATAAAATTACAGTCTGACCTCGATTCTGGCTAATTGACCGTGCTCGGCCTGAATCGGGGTTGAGCTTAATCGAGCTATTAATCCACTATATCATATTTTTTAACAATATTTGAGCTTTTAACAAGATATTCTATGTCATGCAAACATGTTTTATTTATGTATACTTCATTATCTTCATGCCTAGATTACATCACTACATTTAAAATTAACCGAAATCAGTTTATCAGCAATAATGTCAAATAGATTGATACTGTGGGATCATTTGCCAAAATCGAGCTAAAGACAAAGCTATGGGTGCACTGAATATCATTAGCTAGAATCGAATTTTGGCCAGAATCGAATTTGCCTAAATCTAGGTAGTTTAGCATTAGGGCTCCCATAGGAGCTGCCGGGGATTTCACAATTTTTAGCCACAATCGCAATTAGTCAGAATCGCAGGGACTAAAATCGAGGTCACTGTAGATGTAAAATAAGAGTTTCGTTAAGTGAATGCACTTAATTGTTAATGTAATCTACGCAATATTAAACGACATTTATTGGTATTAATTTTCTTTGGCCACTGAACCCATTTCACCAATCACAACATGGTAGTCACAGAGATGAACTTGCTAATCGTATGTTAATCGCTTAGCATTATCTGCTGCTCTGGTTTAGTATTGTTTTGATCATAAATATCCTTAGAACAAGGTACATACATTCACAATCTTGACCGATATCACCAATCAAATGCAGCGATGGTCAAGTTTCGCCTTAAAAATTTCCAATTTACAAATAGAAGGGGTATTTTTATTATGATATTGAGATTCCTCATCAAAAAATACATAAGACTAAACATTTTCAGGTTGTGTCAGCTTGTGTAAAATGATATGGGTCAAATCCGACACCTACGTTTAAGTGAATGTGAGGTAAATTATTAACAATTTACTGGTCCCGAGTGGTGTAGCTTGAACAAGCGTCCACGTTCGATCAGCAGAGTTAAGCAACGCTGTCTCTGGTCAGAACTTGGATGGGAGTTCCACGGCTGCATCTCTCGGCGCCTCGTGGTACGGCTATCACGGAAAAAAGTTGGTCCCGGCGGTCATACAACATCATGACAGTCGTTAGTGGGGTTGGAAGTCCTCATAACTGCACAGCGACGCCTATAATTGGCCTAACGGCTGTTGGCTGAGTGCAAATAAAATAAAATTAAAACATTTTTCTGACTACAGCGAGATCATAGGATGCTTTTGGATGCACTAAATTGAACTTTCAAGAATGAGAAGATAAATGTAGTGCACATGATTGAACTACAGAAATGACTCTCTAAATAATCTAAATGCATAAAATTGGAATCGAGAGTTTTGGTCTATGCAAATATAAGTTTAGCCTAATATGCAATTAAAAGACAGAATTTAGCTTGATGGTTCTTAAAAATCTCTATGCCATTAGTGAATTTATACAATTATATCCTATTCAATTAGACAGACATTTCTTTATTAATAGAAATTGATTTATTTAATATTGAAACTAAATATTTTAATACAGCCATTGTACTGTGGCTCCAAGATATGTAACCTATTTGAAACATCAGTTGTCATCAAGGCTAATTAGACATGCATATAATTCTAATAAAACAACTCTACAATTCTATCAGTGAAGAGTTTATCATTCAAGCTTTTTCATTCAAAGGTATAATAAATAAAAGCCAATAAAAAGAAGATGAAACTGTTAATATTAAAAATAAAATGAACGAATTTTGATTTTCTGGCATATAAAGTTTTCCTTTTGGGACCGGGGCCCTTTTAACACATATGCAACAGAATTTTCAAATCGCAAAGGACAAGATGCGATATTCCCTACATTTGCAAGGCAAATGCGACAATGAAATATCCAACATTGGATTTTCAAGGTTTCAAATTTTTAAAATTCGATTGTTTCAAGTTTTCCAGGCACTAACCGCGTGTCGTTTTCGCATTTTCTGGGAGAGGGTGCCCATTATATCCTATGGAGGCGTGAGCCCATGATAAGGCTATGGGACTATCCTACAATGGATTTTCAAACTTTCAGACACGAGGAATTACCCCAATCCTAGGGAGGGATTTTATAACGGGAAATAATGTTAATCTTAATTAAACTTAAATTGAACTAAACTAAGGTTAAATTCATTTGATTAAAGGTTGAAACTTGATTCAGTAAAATTTGGGAATTTTAAGAGGGAAAATTTAAGTAAACTTCCGTTGAGACATTAGTTATGAAATGCACCTTCACCTTCTCCTTAAAACTAGGAAAAAATTTACGTTATTTACTATGGTATTACCACCTCCGGGAGGGACACTCCCTAAAATCTAAATCATTCCCCATGCCTCGTTTTACGGGCTAGGGTTTTAAGGGGTTAGTGGTATAAGGGCTAATGGTAGTGGCCCGTTATTCGATGTACTGAACTTGAATTAAGATATTTCGTTTAAACATAGCTTAAAATATGAAAACATGCTATAGCAATAAAAGGACTTTTCAAAAAACTGCTTGGATTTTTTTTAAATTAACATTATCACTATGCTCAATTAGACATTTGAGAAGAACCAATAATTATCAAAGAATTCACAGGAATAGACGTTTTATGACCATGGTTTCAGCATGGTAATGAAATCGAACCGAAGATAATAATTGAAGAATTCTTTTTGAACATTGTTAAGACAATTATTTAGTAGTGCTAGGACAATTTTCCAAGAAATGTAGTCCCATAGACGGCACTGTAATCCAATATGTACAATATGTCCAAATTTCTTGAATCCTGAATGTTCTAAAGAGATTTTCTTGTCTAGAAATTTGTTTATAACATGAATATCTTGCTAAAACTCCAATGCATCATCAGGCTAACTCAACCCATTGTGCACATAAGACACATAAGGAACATGATGCACATTTGATGGATATCTTTTATTTTAGCCAGAAGTCAAAGCGAATTTTCGAATCTTTGAAATTCCCGGCAGTATTCAGGGAAGGTCGGAAAGCACTTGACAACACTGAAAAGCACAAGTGTTTTTCAAATATTGTCATAGACTCAGTCAAAGAACAGGTGCTAGGAAAAATTATACTTTGAATAATCACAATAATATAGCTATGGATAGGAACTCTATCACTTTGAATGTTACGTTGACTTTCCTAGCCAGAAAAAGATACTAGAACAATAATTGGTTGGAAATGAAATCAGTTCCAAGAAGGTAAACAGTCTATTCTTCATTAGTACCGCTTGCCCAATTTTGACTATATAAAAACCAAAATATTCACTACCGAACTTTAAAAATTATTTAACTAAGTAATCGTAGGTAAGTTTTCTTTATGGTATTTGATTATGTATGCTTTGTAACCGGTTGAGTTTTATATCCTATTGAATGTTCCTGATGTACGTAATAATTAAATTAAAATTTCTTATCTACATTTTAGCTTTGAAACTTGCCAACATGGTGGCTTATAAATGGTCCTCGTCTTTCAACTTTGGAATTTTCCTTTTTGGATTTTAACGTAACACCAGGTGAATTATAAAACTTACTTAATTTTATCAAATGTTCTTAATAAATTTAAATTACAGATTCTCATCCCAAATAAGCAGAAACCCTTCTGTTTTTTTGCGACATTATAAAGAAATAGGGAGGAAAATGATATACTCGTAATTCATAATGTAACAACTGTCCTTTTAAATTTTGCAAGGTAAAAATAGAGACTTGAGTAAATGATGTTTGTTCATTAACCTATTTTTTCTCTTACAGATTTTAACGTGTTGTTTTAAGCATTTTATGCTATGTGGAATAAAGAAGGCACTAGATTGCTGAAATATATTTCTACTTTACAATTTTGACCTGTTCTTTTACCTCAGGATGAATTTCTACTGTAAATAGCTGCTAATTGTCCTTAACATGTTTGAAATTGGACATAATTACATTGAAATATATGTTTTCGAAGACGCTGAAAACGAATATTGCAATTGGAATTTTGTAGCATGTCTAGTTTCAGAGTTACCATATAAAATATCTACATTTTTTAAACTAATTTCTTGAGCCAAATTTGAATGTCATATTCGTTGTCATCGTTTTTTAAAACAGGTAATTACAACTTCAGATTTTGAAAATTCCAAATTTTTAGGCCCCTGGCGGCTCAACTATGATTCCTATCGCAAAATCTTCGACATATTCTTGTTCAACACGAAAACCTCTATCCAATCACGAATTAAAAATCCGAGGTCAAAAATGTGAACCAATGTACATAATTTAATCATATATTCTTTCCGCCACAATACTTTGAGATGGCGTTTTTGCTTCACTGCATGGTAGGTTCGATAAGAGAATGCCGTTTGTCAGTTTCGAAAGAAATTACAGCCTTTTTCTTAGGTGGAGAAGATGGTAACAGGCTAACATACAGTTATTCCTATATAAGCTCAATAAATTACTAGAAATTAGCTAGGTTAATATAAAAAAAGATAATTTCATTCCACACTTTAATTCAACTAAATGTAGTTGAAAAAGGTGGCGCCGACCAAATTCGCTTTTCCCTCCTTTAATCGCCCTCCTAGAAACTATTTTCAAATACACCCCTGATCCCCCTAAGTACGCATATGCTTGTTGACTCCTGCTCTTATGTGTGAGATCAGGGACAGACTGAATCCACCGCAAAACCTCAACCACCCCAAAACCTCAACAACCCCAAAACCTCAACAACCCCAACCACCCGAACAACTCCAATTTGATTCTTACGTGAAAAATGTTATTATCTACATTACGTGGTGTGCACTCGGAGACGTGCACATCGTGTAAAATCGTTCCAATAAACAATTGCAAAAATACTAACTTTGTTACCGAATATTTATTTGATTTTTGAACTAAAATATTAGTTAAGGTTAGGTGCAGTTTTGTGGCATTGAAGATTACACTTTAGTGAAAGAGATCAGTGTAAAATATAATATTGAAATAATGACTATTTGCAGATATTGTACCAAAGCGATAACAAAAACATCGTCTGGCATTCACTGCCGAGCTCAATGTTGTGCATCATATCATTCGAACGGAAGTTGCTCGGATGTATAAAAAAATCAACTGGCTATGATAGAAAGCCTACCCGGCGCCCACTGGTTGTGTCGCACCTGTCGTTGACTAATGAGCCGGACTAAGTCCAACTACGACGTCGACGACAATGTTGCTTCCGCCAACACAGGCGCAGCTACCGATAGGACTCCACAAGAAATGATGAAATTTATGCTGTCAATGAAGACTAATATGCAACGGCTCCGCAAAGCAGTGGATTTTTGCTCTAATAAAACATCGGGTTTCGAAGTAAATCTTATAAAAATAAATGAATACGTTAAGACAGAAAATAGCAAACTGAAACAAGATATTCATGAAAACAACAAAACATGTAATACTCTCGAGCAATCGCTTAGCTCTAGCAACATTGAGATACAAGACATCCCAGAAAAAAACCACGAAAACCTAATGTCCGTCAGCAACGAAATTAGCGGGTTTCTTAACTTCAAAATTCAAAGTAACATGATAGATACAGTATATAGAGTAACAGTAACAACTCAATCGAAAAGTAAATCTAAAAAACTATTATTAAATTTATATCAAAGTTGCAAAAGATGGGTTCTTGGAGGCTTCAAAAGTTTCTAGAAAAAAACCGGAAAACCAGCGAGGATTCAAAATTGCTGAACTTTCCGATAAGTATTTTATAAACGAGCATTTGGCTCCTCAACCAAAATTTATTTTAAAGTAAGTACGCCAAGAAGCGCAACAAAAACAATACAAATTCGTGTGGGTTCAAAACGGCAACGTAATTGTGCGTCAAGCTGAAAAAACAAAAATAATTCATATTGTAAACGCAGAAAACCTGTACAAACTATAATTTAGCAAACTAAGGTTAAAGTTGTTTATCAGAATGTCCGGGGGCTAAGAGCAAAATTAAATATTTTTAAACAAACCGCTTATTTAATTTATCACGGAGTCATGTCTAAATAATTCAACTATAGACTACGAGATTCTAGATCTTAATCAATATACTATCTTCCGAAGAAACCGCAAAAGCACTGTTAAGTCATTTTGCTGTTTCAGATGCTTAATTGCATTTCACGCCGTTAGTTAGGTCATTTTGGTATTTTGAATAGCCGCCTAAGCTTAGAGCAGCGTGCCCGTATGCTAAGCCCTTTTAGCTCTTTATTTGGCTCCATCGCCTAATTCCAGAATCACGATTTCGCACATATTTAGCCTCAAAAGCAGTATTTGTCGTCGGTTGGAGCTCTCCTCTGATGGCGTTTTTCTGAATTCTGAATAGCACGCTGTGGCGGCGTGATACCAGCGTGGCCCGCATTGGTTTGTTTCATTTAGCACGCTGTGGCGGCGTGATACCAGCGTGGCCCGCATTGGTTGGTTTCATTTCATCGCCTTGCGATTCGCTGTGGTTTAGTCACGTGGGGGACGCGGCCAAGGTGACCTTTTGCCAACGCTTCCCTCGGGCATTCAGCCGAGAGCCGTCGATCAAGCAAGTGGTCGGATAGTGTGTGCTTCGTGCGGCGCTCCCGCCATTATGGCGGGGGCGTCAGTCTTTTTCCCGTCAAGTGCTGCTTCAGCAATTTTGTTACAAACGTTTTCGCCTTAAGTGGGAGTCGTCCGGAGCCCATTGCAGAGAGCGCTTGTGTGGTGGTTGTGAGTCGGAATTTGTCGAGTGGTCTTCGGCGTAACGTGGGTGTTTTTGGAGCCCAGTTCCTGCTACTGTTAGTGAGGGGTCGTGCCCCCTTCATCTCGACCTACGAGGATTTGGTTCAGCAGAACGAGTGAGGCCCCCATTCTTTTCGTCGTCCCGTTGTACGCGTCCTGACGCGTCTCCCGTCGCCATTGAGGCGGTTATGCATTCACCCCCTTTCGCCGTTGTAACACCGAAGGTACCTGCCACCTACGATTGCAGCTCGTCGCAACTCAACTGTACCAGGCTCCCTCGCCGCCTACGCATTAAGGTATGTGCCTTTAACCTGATTACCGCTGTGAACGCGAGTGTTACTCATTACTACTCATTACTACGCTAGTGTATTCATTTAGACTTGCAGACTGTTCATGCCGTGAAGGCAAATGTAAATCGTCGCTGCCCTTGCATAAGGCAACGTGTATCTTTGTACCTACTCATTACTACGCTAGTGTATTCATTTAGACTTGCAGACTGTTCATGCCGTGAAGGCAAATGTAAATCGTCGCTGCCCTTGCATAAGGCAACGTGTATCTTTGTACCTACTCGTTACTACCTATTATTGCTGTTCACTAATGTTCAACATCTGTCGTTAAGTTTAGAGCGCGCGTGCCAGCTGGTGCCCTTAATTATAGATTAAGGTTAGATACAGGGCGACGCATTCTGCTACCCCATTGTAACCCGAAGTGAAATATATGATTGGTTAGTTAAGGGAACTATTGTTTGTTTCGGCTTGTGCATGTTCTGTTACAGATAGACGCCCCTTTATTGTACGGATTATTGTACGACGGAACGAGGAAGCTGTGAGCGTGCAGGTGAGTGAGACAGCTGCGTAGTCGTGGTCGGATTGACACCTAATCACAATCCTTGCTTAAGGCAATCCCGAAATGGTTATTTGACCTTGCAACTCTTGAGTAATCTTATTGGCGGAGTATTTTTGCATGCTTCGCTCCCGTCTAACCGTCCAGGCCCGGTTAGCCGGGTTAAGACAGGCTTGGTGGCGCCCTCATAATTTCGACATACCCTGTATATATTATGCCACAACGCGCTTGCCCAGAACGTATCGTGTGACTCACGCCCGACTCCCTGAGCGTTCCAGCCGTGGCCTATTAGCCTATTTCGAACCGATTTCAGGGCAAGTGTGTCAGGTTTTCAGGACTGATTCCGTGGTGCGATGCTCACCTTGGGTGGGTGTCGTAAAGTCCTTTTAATACCGTAACAGCACTGCAAGTAAAAAAAAATATGATGGTAGTAGTGAGTTTATTGCGGTGAAAAATAAGTTTGGTGCTATTTTGCTGCCAGACTTCTAGAGTAGTGCCGAAGATGTTTGGGTGTCAATAAAATTGAGCAATAATAGATTCTTGTTAGTTTGTTGGGTTTATTTGCCTCCTGAAGACACTGATGCGTATACATTTTTTCCTCAAAACTAACAGAGGAAAATGCTTCAGTGTTAATCTCTGGTGATTTTAACTGTTCGACCACCAAGTGATTACAAGTTTCAGAAAAAAAGTATTTAGATCCATACGACATATATCAAAAATATTCCATTTTACTTCTTAATCTGTCTTCCCATAACTGTATGCAATTTAACACTGCCTTTAATAGCGATAAGAAACTACTAGATTTAATTTTTTCGAACAAAGATAACGTTTCTGAGCTCAGTCATTGCTCGAATGCTTTTGTGCCGGAAAACTCTTTTCATTCCTGTATTGAGTTTTTATATCACGTTACGGAATTTAAAAGGAATTCTCGTTCTGGCAGTTCAAGAACTGGATGATCCAGTTGTTCACTACCGGAGATATTGTGTAAGGTATTTGGTGGCCCCTGCTGTTCCTTTCATTCAGATGCTCGTCGGCACCGATGCACGAGCTGTCCTGATATCGGTCGCTGACCCCTAGACGTTTCTTATAGTGGTCTAAGGCCTGCCTCTCGTCAGACAATATGTAATTATCATTGAAAAACACACAGAAATACATTGTTGAGGTCACTCTACTCTGAGTATACTTGGTTCTAACATCTTTGTTCTTCTTCATTGGCTTCTCCCGACACTGATAAAACAGTTACGCTATATTTTTCGGGTTTCTTGGCCCAAACGTGATTTTATTATTGTGAGTAACACGATATTTAAAATAAAATCACTAATATTTCAACGTTTTTTGGGCACAATTGTTTGACCTTTAATTCGCTCCTATGTAGACTGGATGTCAGCACCTATGCCCTGATTGACATTTTCCTATCCTGTGAGCACTGTTCAGTAACAGCACATTGAAATCGCCGTTGAATCCAAACTGACCAATAAAACTGCTAGTAATTTGTCCGCTTTCTGGCAATCACTTCACTACACTGGTGACCCGTACAACCGAAACACGGCCACAACAGTAACCTCATGTCCGGCCATTCTTCTCCCGATACAGTGGCCAGAGAACGGCGCCGTTCACTGTCACTGACTAGCTCTTCCGTGACGTCGTCCACATGTCGTCACACATCCCTTTGTCTCAACAGCCGGAGAATTCAAAGCCATTCTTGTGATTCAAGACATACTCAAGTCTCTCAATGATGGTTTGCCTGATTCTGAGATGTATTGATTCTGATCCTGTTTATTTACATATTCATATAGTGAATGGTATTAGGTCTTATTACAGAAGACATTGACGCGATTATCGAACTGCTCATCAATGAGAAGCCATGAATACAGTTGGCCTCCAATATAGGAAACTGAATGGCGCTGTTCAGTGGTCGATTTGCATAGAAACTGATGGCCCTACCGATGATTTGTTTTAACGTAATTTTTTTATCTATTTTTCACTATGTTTTTGACGTGATTTCCAATATAAAAGTTAATGATTTACCTCAGTTTTATAAGTTGTATGCCACCATTTAAACAACTAATAACGAAAAAATTGTTGCCTTTTCCCTAACAAAAACAATCGAATTCACGTTGAATTCATATGCAATTCACGTTAATTTCGTAGTGATCTCCCTTTATCTATCGATGCAATTTTTTTGTGTTTCCACGATTAATTCCTTGGAAAATGAAACATAAAGAACTCGCCAGGAAAGCACAAAGATCTTGTGGAAATTTATATGGGTGGAGTGCTGTTTGCCTTTGCACTCGAATTTATAACACTCTTTTTGCCATAAATGATGTGGTTTTGATTGGATATTTTGATATTTAAAATAAAATCACTACTATTACAACGTGTTTTCGGCCCAAATTGTTTTACCTTTAATTCGCTCTTATGTAGTGGGTGTCAGAACCTATGTCGTGATTGACATTTCCCTATTCTGTGAGCACTCAGTACATCGCCGTTTAATCCAAACTCAACAATAAAACTGCTAGTGATTTGTTCCCTTTCTGACAATCACTTCACTACATTGGTGACCCGTATAACCGAAACACGGCCACAACAGTGACCTCACGTCCGGCCATTCTTCTCCCAATACAGTGGCCAGAGAACGGCTCCGTTCACTGTCACTGACCAGCTCTTCCGTACCGTCGTCCACATGTCGTCACACATCCCTTTGTCTCAACAACCGGAGCATTCAAAGCCATTCTTGTGATTCAAGACATACTCAAGGCTCTCAATGATGGTATGCTTGATTCGAGATATATTGATTCTGATCCTATTTATTTATATATCCATATAATATTAGGTCATTCAGTAGTCCATTTGATCGAAACCGATGGCCCTTCCGATGATTTGTCTTACCGTGATTTTTTTTAAATTTATATCTTACTATGTTTTTGATGTGATTTCCAATAAAACATTTTTTAATTTATCTCAATTTTATAAGTTATTTGCCTGCATTTAAACAACTATTAAAGAAGAAATTCTTGCCTTTTCCATAACAAAAACAATCGAATTCACGTTGAATTCATATGCACTTCACGTTTATTTCGTAGTGATTTCCCTTTGTCTTTTGATGCAATTTTTGTGTGTTTTCACGATTAATTCCTTGGAAAATAAAACACAAAGGATTCGTCAGGAAAGCACCAAGATCTTGTGAGAATTTATATCAGTGGAGTGCTGTTTGTGTTTGCACTCGAATTCTTGGCACTCCCTTTGCCATAAATGATGTTTTTTTAATTGGATATTTTGATATTGAATAATTAACAAGATTATTCCAATTTCCTTCTTGATCATTGACAGGGACGGGCAACTGGTTCCAATTGGGCCAATCTTGAATCTTTCAAGTTCATTCTCAGTTCAAACTCGTATATAAGTTGTTTTTGATTCATGTTGTACATTCACATATAACGAATAGGGTTTTATCTATTTATTAGATGAATCTTTAATTTCAATTACTAACAAGATGAGTCAACTTTATGTCTTTGGGGCAGACGAGCAAGCTAATCTGTAATAGACTGACTGGATGATCATCTGCTCTTAAAACTGACATATCATTACTTTATACGGTGCGAAAAAATAGTACGAGGATATTTTTTCAAGCTGCTTTTTGAGTTGTCCGTCGCAGATCGTCGATAATAATGTCAAATAACCGAATAGTTTCTGAAGTAGAGGTCATTCACGTTAACGAGCAGTCAGTCCGCGTCCGGCTCTACGACCCAAACGAACGCCGCTATGAAGTGCCGATTTCTGTCCTCGACCTTCGGTCCAAGAAGTCGATCGACAAATCACTCTATAGAGTGAAGATCACAAAAAATGGATTTCTTATTAACTTGCAACAAATATTCTATAATTTCTATAAAATTGAGTTTATTTTATTGAAAATTAATACAAACATAGTTTTACCCGGTTTGTAAATTCCAAAAGTAGTTGAATAGAGAATGTTTGATAGAAAATAAGCTTGATTTAAAAGTGATCAAATGGACTAATTTATTAATTTTGAACTTCCTATTAAAAATATAATTAGTGTTTTATGAATATTGATAATCCTGTAATAATTATTGTATTTTAATATGAGTTTTACAAATTTATTTCATGTATTATCATGATCATTTCAATCAATTCAAAAATTTGTTTTATAATTCAAAATATACGGTACCCCCTACCCAAGAAAAGCGCCCTTCCGTGCTTTCCAAGAATACTTCGATACTCAGCATCACTCCGTTTCATTAATACAATGAAATGCTATGAACCAGTTATTTATCAAAAAAAAAAAAAAACAAAAAAATTTTTTTTGCCGACGACCATAGCTCAAAAGTTGATGTTGCCTTCATTTTCGGAGGACCTATCGTATGAAAACGATCCAAGACTTCAGGAAGGTTGTTGGCGACCGGAAACGTGTACACATACAAACATACATCCCCCGCACAGCACGTTTAGGCACCCCCCAGTACGGGGGGATTGATCTAGTGGGCTGGGATCTTCACCAAAAGGTCCGCACCCCCGAGACGGAGATTTGATATAGTGGGTTCATTAGTCGGTTAGCTCGAATTTTAGAGATATTTGACTCAGAGTGGTTTTCGATATGAGGAAATTTCAATACTTCGTACACTTCGTGTCGAAGTAAAACTAAATTCTCAGACATTAGTTTTCATTCTAAAGAAGTGCTGAATCGAGACCTCGATCAAAATCATGATGCTGTGCCAATAAAACAGTTGTATAAACAATAAATTACCTGTAAATGGTATCCAGATAAACTTTGGTGACATTTAGGGATCAAATGATAGTAAATAATATAATTTGCCAAAAATTGCCAAAGGTTTCTAAATCAATATTTGATCGGGGTAATCTACAAAGACAATTTTTCGATCAAAACAAAGTGTTGGTTAATCAAGGAAATTCTAAAATAATAAATTGACAGGATAAATTAGTGCATGATAAATTTGAAGGAAAATTTACGAATAAATTGTTTGGCCTTGTGGCATGCACATCTATTAATACGTGGTCATAAACTTGCTGAATAGGCTACGTAAACAAGCGCCACTTTGCCAAGTTCATACGTGATTCCAAAAGTAATCTCCTCGTAATTTATCAAGACAATAAAATTGGAAATCTAGCAAGTTTAATAATAGAGAAACGGCTGAAGTTGACATAAAAATCGGAGTCAATAGCCAGAGTCTATGCACTCATCTTGATCTATTTTTAGCACTACTGTTATGCGTCTATAAATATCCGGATCATTTACATCCGGATTCTTGGCAGTCGCAGCATATCTTATACAATTATTCTGTGAATGAAAACAATGGATTCGTAACTGAGGTCACGTCTGCATTGAATAACTGTCGGTATATAAAAAGTTAGCAACTTATCCCTCCCACTATTCAGTATTCACCCGAAACGCGGTTAAGGAACACGACCACGATGTCATCAGTCGGCCGGACTTTTTCTTCAAAGGTGTCCGTCGGCCCTCTCAGGACCAGATTATTGTGGAGCCGTCGGGTCTGAAAGACGCATTCGAAGTGAAGAGAGGAGTCAACACAATGAAGATACTGATTGACGCCCAACGGTGAGCCATCAATAGATTATCACGCTCAAGTGAGATCCTAAAGCCTAAACCGTTCTGATCAATAGCTACGAACCGGAGGACATCATCGTGTCTGAGGACAAGAGCGCAGAACATCTGATCGTTTGCTGTAGGAGAAGCGACTCCCGTACCCATGACATCATTGGTGGCCAGCAGTTCAGACAGACCTTCCCGATGCCGGCCAACGCCAACCTGAAGAATATGAAGAAGTCATACCCGTCTAATGGTGTACTCGAGATCGACATCCGGCTGAAGTAGTGCCGCATTTATCACGGTGATCTAGGATCACATGCTGCATTGACACTACATTTATGCATTTATGAGTGAATACCATTTTTATTAATTTCAATAATCAGTATCTCATTTTGACATGATATGTAGATACTTGGTCAAAACCAGATCAAATTGATGTCATACTTCTGAAAATAATGCATGATCATTTGACAATAGTCACTTGAGAATTTGTGTTAATTTTTTTTAAACTTTTTTTAGAATTTTTTATTGAAATTGAATTGTTAGGATAGAAACCTGTCATGGTTATGTTGTATCAAGCTAATTGATTGCATTATTATTATTAATTGAATATAATTTGTCGAATAAATGTGATTATAATTTACTTGACTATAAAAAATGAGAATGCTAATTAGTCTAGATTCTATACGGAAGTTCTTTTCTAGTAAATTTGTTGATTATAATTAGCTAGCTACTATTGTTGGCCTCAAGTAGTGAAAAGGTGTTAAAAATGTTGGTTTCAATTCAAACACTGTTTGGAAATCTGGGAATCAACGACTTCGGCACTCGTCCAAACAGTCAGTGCTGAAGATCAGCGACCGGTCAAACATCGGATCCCTTCCCACTGACAGACTAATTCTTTGCCGAAGACTTTTGGATCAAATTATCTCTAGGTATAATCTAGAAAAATTTGAGAAATACCTAGTTTGAATCATCATTATTATAGTTATGACTAGTTGTTTGGCATTACTGACCAAGCAAATGCCTAAAAATCCGTTGCAATCAACCCTATAGTCGGTGAACGAGTGGACAGACAGGTGAACACTAATCCCATCTAATGCTGAGACAACTGTCTGTATATCATAGTGTCAGCCAATACCACACTTGAAAGAACATTTATCTGTAGAAAAAAAGTTGTGGAAAGAAGACTACAACAGTCAGTCTCAAAGACATTTCATCGGCGGTTAGAGCCGCCATACGGACCGCCCAGTCACTATCGGTGAGATACCGCAAAGCGGTTGGTTTTGAATCCAATTATAAACAATTAAATTGGATTTTTTATTTAGATTAAAATTTCAGAATAATTAACCATTTGATAAAAAAAACCTACATTGAATAAAATACTGGAAGTTAAAATAATTCTCAAAAATAATCCTATAGAAACTAATAGATTAATTTTAATTAATATTTGAGAGGTATCCAGGTGTTTTATATCAATATGTGTTTATCAATCACACTTAAACAGCATTGTATTTGTTGGTACTGTAAGGTGCTTGGCCTTTACATATGTACATAAAGAATTGTAGAAATAAAACGGGTCAAATTCAAATATGTAAAGTTAATGCGAGTTGTTTACATCTTGTATCTATTAATATTATCGTGTTACCATCACAACTTTCAGTGGTTAGAGGTCACTACATTACTCCCCTCTATTAAAAAATTCACCGTTTGACGTATGTAACATTGACCTACGATATATAAATAGTATTGATATGATGTATTCTAGAAGGTTTTGAATTATCTAAATGTAAAGGCGGAATGCACTCATTTAATCGTCAGGAAAGTATTTAGTTCCCAAATCTTAGTTTTAAATCGTCTTGATGTCGGGTACTGGAAGAATCTCCAGACTGACATGTGCAATTCAAAACGAGTTAAGGTCCTTCCTTCAAAGTTTGAAATTGAATAAGCAATTTTGAGGGCTGTAATCGTGTGACAATTAGTATTGGGACATATAATGTCATATCAAGCTGTACGAAACCATTAAGTTAACTTATCTTAGCAATGTTCAAGTCGAATGCACAACGACCATTCTTCGTACGGTGCGGTAAAGGAGCAAGGTAAAAAGTAAGTTGACTCTGGTGATTGACGTTGAAGCAGGATTGTATTGCTGTGTAGTTTTCAGTTTTCAGTTGAAGTTGTGAATTTGATAGTTTATTCTTCGTTCGGGGTCACCATTATGTAAGATGCGTGGTCATTACATATATAAATAAAGAATTGTAGAAATAAAACGGGTCAAATTCAAATATGTAAATTTAATGCGAGTTATTTACATTTTGCATCTATTAATAATATTAATTTAATATTATTGTGTTGCCATCAAAAAAACCTGTAGTAATCAAAGGTCACTACAGTACAGACATGTTTGTAAACTTATTGGTGTTACTAATGAAATGTTATACTTAATAATTAAATTAAGGAACAGCACAAGCAGAGATCGATCCAAATAATAGGTCACCATGGTATTTAAGGCCTCATCTCAACGGTATGTTGATCTCGAGCACACCATTAACGCCGTATTGCTTCTTCATGTTCTTTAGGTTGGCGTTGGCCGGCATTGGAAACGATTGTTTGAACTCTTGACCACTAATTACCTCATGAGTGTGAGAGTCGCGTCTCTTTCCCGACACGATTAGCATTTCTGTGGTCCGGTCTTCAGATACAGTGATCTCCTCCGGTTCGTAACTAGAGATTAAAATGACTTACAATGATAAGTTAACATGGTGGTTATGAGTGGGCTTACTGTTGGGCGTCAATCAGTATCTTCATAGAGTCGCTGGTTTTCTTGACCTCAAAGGCGTCCTTCATACCCGACGGCTCCACAATCACCTGGTCCTGAGAGGGTCGACGCATTCCCTTGAAGACAAACCCCGGGCGACCGAGGACATCGTCGTCGTGTTCTTTAACCATTGTTAAGGGCGAGCACTGAAAAGTGGATTACTTGTAAACTTAACACTTGTTCACTGAAAAACTTTTTCACTGATTTGTTCAGTACTGAAAACTTGAATAAAAGAGAGTTAAGACTTATTCTGCAAAGGAGTAGTGCAGTTGTGATGAGGTCTGAGATGGAAACGTCTTATATACCGATAGATATTCCAATCGGGCGTGACTTTCAAAACTTTGTTTTGATAGCGAAAGTGTTCTGACTGCCAAGAATTGTATGCAAACAACTAGTTATTTATAGAACAATATCAGACGTTAATTATAGCCATGAAGGTAAATATCTTATCTGGGCTCTAATTTATGGCTAAGATGCTTTGAGCTATCAAACAGCTTGATAGATTGGAATTATTTGCATTAAGAATCATATTAAACTCCATATTGCTATGATATAAAAATGGTAAAAAAGAATATATTCTAAAAAAGGTTGAATCACTTTAAAACTGGCCAAGATTGGTATAACAATTCTAAAATATGCAAGTGGTTTGAATTGTTTAAAATCAATCATTGTTCATATGAGATACATCGTAGAATGTTACAACGTACTGAGATATACCTTAATTTTGTTAATGTGATGGTTATTTTTTTTTTTTTTTTGGTTGAATTTATTAGCAATCAGAACATACATACAGTGCATTACGTCCTATGAGCTAATTTGTTGGCTGTACTTGTACATGAAGAGAATAACATCCAATGATGTTATCTCAATTATTTATATAATATATATACGATGGGCTATTATAATTCATTGTTAATATCTAAGTATTATACTACTGTATCACCAGGCCATTTTCTTTTTAACCTTCTTGCGTAGGTTTGATCGAGTAGAGGTTGAACTTCCGCATTGGGGTGAATTTCTAGTTTCTGCTGATGGTTAGTCGCAAACTTGGTAATTACATTTTTGGCATACGGGATCTTAAGATCATTATGTAGAGTATGATTAGTCACATACCATGGTGCGTCAATGATCATGCGTAGCGTTTTCGATTGATATCGTTGTAGTATATCTACATTAGAAGAACTCGAGCAACCCCATAACTCAATGCCATAAGTCCATATAGGCATAAGAATGGTTTTGTATAGCAAAATCTTGTTTTCTATTGAAAGGCGTGAGTATTTGCCGAGTAGCCAATACATTTTTCTTGTCTTGATGTCTAATTCTTTTCGCTTTTTTTTAATGTGAGCATTCCAGGTAAGCTTACTATCTAAGTGCCTTTTGTCAGTTTCGAAAAGAAAATTGCAACACTTGAAATTTGGAACGACACTTTATATGCTTTCCATGGGCCAAATCTGAGGATTCCAAGAGTATACTCTTCAGCGGCTAGGAAAAAGGCTTATCGTTTCCTAGGTGAGATGGAAACAAACTAACATATACTTATTTCTATATAAGTTTAATAAATTACTAGAAATTAGTTAGGTAGAGATAAAAAATCTTATTCGACACTTTAATTCGACTGAATTTAGTTGAAAAAGGTGGCGCCGACCAAATTCGCTTTTCCCTCCTCTAATTGCCCTCGTAGGAAATATTTTCGAATACACCTCTGATCCCCCTAGGTAGGCATATGCTTGTTGACCTCTGCTCTTATGTGTGAGATCAGGAACAGACTAAATCCACCCCAAAACCCCAACCACCCCAAAACCTCAACAACATTACGTGGTGTGCGCTCGGAGACGTGCACATCGTGTAAAATCGTTCCAATAAACAATTGCAAAAATACTAAGTTTGTTACCGTATATTTATTTAATTTTTAAACTAAAACATTAGTAAAGGTTTTGTGCAGTTTTATGGCATTGAAGATTACACTTTAGTGAAAGAAATCAGTGTAAAATATAATATTGAAATAATGACTATTTGCAAATATTGAGAAATAATCATAAACCCTATACCTGGCCAATTTTCACTCTGCAACCCTTAGAACGAAGACGTGTGTAAGACTGTTGTGAAATTTTAGTGTTCTTGTGATTGTGATTTTTTAAACTTTAAGTTAAAAATCAGCCATGTCTGACAGAGAAAAGGTAAGGGTTATATTTTAGATAAATATTTCACTTTATATAGTAATATATGGCTTGTGACTTAAAGCATATAATAAAAAAAGGGGTATTGGGCACCGCGCCCGTAAAAACAGCTAAATTTAACTTTATTTTTTTATTTAAATTTTACTTTGGCAAACTTCGACTTTGTTAACAAAATATCTGTGTATAATAAAGTGTGGACTTTAATGTTCCACAACTTTTAGCTGTGTGATTCTAGTGAGGCACAAAGTGACTATGAAAGTGATTATTGATAACAATAAAAAATTTATTTTATAAAATAATAGCATTTCGGTTCAGATTTTGTAAATAACATAGTTTTTGTTAATTTTAATTTTTTTATTAAGTTGTATTGTTTTTTACTTCCTTTTACAATAAAGGAAGTATTGGATTCACCCCAAAAATTCGAAATTGAGTTTTCAACAGATCTTCACGTTTTAGAATCCCCTGATCCCAAAAACATATTTTTTTCATTGGTCTGTCTGTCTGTCTGTGTGTCTGCGTGTGAACAGAATATCTCAAAAACGGAAAGAGGTATGGCGTTGAAACTTCATATATAAGTTTTGTGTACTATGTAGATGCGACAGCAAGCTTTTGAAGAAAATCGCATAACCGGAAGTAGGTGTTTACTCTGTTAATTTTTCAGTTTTTTTCGATTTTTTCAAAAACGGCTCTAACGATTTTTCTTAATTTAAATTTTTATTAAAGTTTTAATGTGTATTGATGTGAGGTAGGTGATTTTCCTGTTGAATACTTTTAAAATGGGTTTCTTTTGTTTTTTATTTTTTATATTAACTCCTATTTTAAATAGAACACCCGGTATATTATTACATTTTTGAATTCAGCTTGAAATTCTAGAGAAAATTTGTCTCTTGAGCTAACAATCTATTTTGTACCATTTTTGTAAAATTTGTAATTTTTTAAAATTTTTGAGAAACGATTAAGAATTTAAAATCAAATTTTTGGCTAATTATAAGATTACTGTAAAAGGAAGTTGTGTGCGTGTATCACTTCAGATTTTAAATTTTTGGTACCATATATTTATTCGTTTTTGCAAAAAACATCCCGAATAAATCCATAAGTTACAAACAGAATTTTGTGGTTTCTGAATTTTTTGTAGTTTTTATTTACTTTCAACCCCCTTAAAACCACCCTATTCATCAAGAAAATGTTTTCACTATTTTTACTTTAATTGTCAGACTGAATACAATATGAACACTAAATATCAGATTTTAATTCTAATATTCTGATTTCAACCCCTTTAAAACCACTCTATTTTACAAAAGCAATGTTTCCACTGTTTTTACATTAACTGTAAGATTCCATTTAAAACGAACCCCAAATTTCAGATTTTAATTCAGTTCTTTTGATTTCAACCCCCATAAAACCACCCTACTTCATCCTGTAGTAGTCAGAGCCACTGCCATGCTTGTCGTAGTCAGAGCCACCGCCATGCGTGGAGTAGTCAGAGCCTCCGACCTGTGGAAGGTGGGGAAAGCGGGGAATCGTCCGATGAACGCCAACAAGTGTGGCCACGCACGAATCAAGCCTGAACTTTATGTGTTATGTTTTACTGTTAATTCATATTTGTTGTGTATTACTGTATATTAATATTTGCTACGATTAAACCGTTCTGCATCCTACAATCCAGGCATTTTTTCACTATTTTTACGTTAATTATCAGGCTGAGTTCTCTGAGAATAATTTTTTTCAAAAATGTTTAGAAATTAACCCCCTGAAAGTTACCCCAATTTTTCAATGGAATTTTTATCATTATTTTTTCTGAAATCGCCACCTAATGTTGCACCGATTTCATAAGTTTCAGAGTTTTGGCCAAAAATTGTTTATTTCGACCCACTGCGCAACAGTGACCTCATGACCGGCCATTCTTCTCCCGATACAGTGGCCAGAGAACGTTCATTGTTACTAACCAGCTCTTCCGTGCCGTCGTCCACATGTCGTCACACATCCCTTTGTCTCAACAACCGAAGCATTCAAAGCCATTCTTGTGATTCAAGACATACTCAAGTGTCTCAATGACGGTTTGCCTGATTCTGGGATGTGTTGATTCTGATCCTATTTATTTACATATTCATATAGTGAATGATGTTAGGTCTCATTAAAGAAGACATTGACTCGATTATAGAACTGGTCATCAATGAGAAGCCATCAATACAGTTGGCTTCCAATATAGACAACTGAACGGCCCTGTTCAGTTGTTCCATTTGCATAGAAACCGATGCGATGGCCCCACCGATGATTTGTTTTATCAATTTTTCACTGTTTCTGACGTAATTTCCAATAAAAAAATGTATGACTTATCTCAATTTTATAAGTTATATGCCACCATTTAAACAACAATTACGAAGAAATTGTTGCCTTTTCCCTAACAAAACCAACCGAATTCACGTAGAATTCATATGAAATTCACGTTAATTTCGTAGTATCTATCGGTGCAATTATTTTGTGTTTCAGGATTAATTTCTTGGAAAATGAAACACTAAGAATTCGTCAGGAAAGCACAAAGATCTTGTGGAAATTTATATCAGTGGAGTACTGTTTGTCTTTGCTCTCGAATTCTTGGCACTCTGTTTGCCATAAATGATGTGTGTTTTAATTGGATATTTTGATATTGAATAATTAACAAGAATATTCCAATTTTTTTCTTGATCATTGACAGGGACAGGCAACTGGGCCCAATTGGGCCAATCTTTAATCTTTCAAGTCCATTTTCAGTTCAAACTCGCATATAAGTTGCATTCACATATAAGGAATAGGGTTTAATCTATTTAGTAGATGAACATTGAATTGCAATAATTACTAACAAGATGAGTCAACTTTATGTCTTTGAGGCAGACGAGCAAGCTAATCTGTAATAGACTGACTGGATGATCGTATGCTCTTAAAATTGACATATCATGCTTTATACGGTGCGCCAAAATAGTACGAGGATATTTTTTCAAGCTGCTTTTTGAGTTGCCCCTCTCAGATCATTGATAATAAAGTCAAATAACTTAATAGTTTCTGAGAGTCTAGGTCATTCACGTTAACAGTCAGATCCGCGTCCGGCTCTACATCCAGAACGAACGACGCTATGAAGTGCCGATCTCTGTCCTCGACCTTCGGTACAAGAAGTCGATCGACAAACCACTCTATAGAGTGAAGATCACAAAAAATGGATTTATTATTAACTTGCAACAAATATTCTATAATTTCTATAAAATTTAGTTCATTTTATTGAAAATTAATACCAAGATACTTTATCCGGTTTTTAAATTCCAAAAGTAATTGAATAGAGAATGTTTGATAGAAAATATGCTTGATTCAAAAGTGACCAAATAGACCAATTTTTTTAATTTTGAAATTCCTATTAAAAATATAATTAGTGTTTTATAAATATTGATAATCCTGTAATAATTATTGTCTTTTGATACCAGTTTTACAAATTAATTTCATGTATTATCATGATCATTTCAATCAATTCAAACATTTCTTTTATAATTCAAAAACTAAATTCTCGAATATTGGTTGTGTATACAATTGCCTATAAATAGTATCAAGGTAAACTTTGGTGACATCCAGGGATCAAATGATAGTAAATAGTATAATATGCCAAAAGGTTTCAAAATCAATATTTGATCGTGGTAATCTTCAAAGACAATTGTTCGATCAAAACAAAGTGTTAGTTAGTCAAGGAAATTCTAAAATAATAAATCAGCAGGATAAATTAGTGCATGATAAATCTGAGGGAAAATTAACGAATAAATTGTTTGGCCTGGTGGCATGCACATCTATTAATAGGTGGTCATAAACTTACTATTTATCA